>JABWTJ010000253.1:0-248247 GCA_016801875.1 Solanum sitiens
AAAAATACGAAGACAGAGTTTTTTATTCATTGGAAAGGCAAGAGTGCAGCTGATGCAGTTTGGGAGAAAGCAAAAGACTTATGGCAGTTTGATGCTCAAATCGATGACTATCTCAAAACATTCTCGATGAGGACATTGAGTTCAAGCGGTGCGGATGGTCTGTTAGACCCGTAAACTACATAATAAACTGTGTGCAGGCATGACAAGGACTTGGGCATTGGTCTTGGTATGCATGGTAAAAACAGTGCAACACAAGTTCAAGGTGCTTGGGTGTTGACAAAGCAGCTTCGACGTGCAAGGCTTACGTATGGGCAGGAGTCATTGGCTAGACAGCGTATTAGCTTAACAAGGCAAGGCTGTGAAGACTTGACAATGGCAAAGACAAAGGCATTCGCATGGATTGCTGAAATAAAACTAAGTGTTGGAGGACAGCTGAAATATTCTAAGTGTTGGAAGCAGGCTGAAATATTCTAAGTGTTGGAAGCAGGCTGAAATATTCTAAGTGTTGGAATGTAGGCTGAAATATTCTAAGTGTTAGAATATTAATATTTTATTTGGATAAGGATGTAATTTGAATTATATTCAATCTGTTAGAAATATAGTTGTTGGAAACATTAGTTTAAATCTTGTGATCACAAGTGTCGGACAGGTGTCGCTTGTAACTGTCATTTATAACCGCCGCATGTAACTGTCATGTGCAGAAATTTTAAAAGGGTGGAAATTTCGTCTAAGGCATAGAGAATTGATTTTGGCCTTAGACTAAATTCGTGAAGCCTTCCTTTGTATTAATTCTGAGATTAATAAAGGTTGGGAAGAGTCCCTGTAAAGCGTTGCTATTGTTCTAAGTTTGCTGCTTTAAGTATTTCTTTACTTAGTCAAATTTCGTGTGAGTGTAAGGCTGAAGTTTGCAAAGAGTTGTAGACTGCCAGGGAGTGGTGTTAGATAAAAAATCGACCCTCTTTCAGAAACCAATACCACACAAAAACTGCCGAATTGAGAAATCACAATTCCATGGTGGATGCAACCCAACTCACCAATCAAAATACTTACTTTAATCTCTTAACCCAACATCTTCTAGTCATAGGAGTGTTATTTTTTTCCTTAGTTATCATGAACATCTCCAACACAATCTAAATCGAGCCTAGCTACCAACCCATACAATGCAAACATCGCACAAATGACATGCTACACTTGAATATCTAGAAACAGAAACTACTGAAACAAGGAATTCAACCCAAAGCAAAGGCCAAAAACAATATCAACTCCTAAAACGAACAACTCACGATGAAACACAACCTTTTAAAATGAAACATTCTACTCCAAAGTACGATCATCCCGTGAACAACAAGGCTACACTTAGACCCGCTCCAGTTTTCTAGTTCTATAAAGGAATTTCCCCAAAATCGACACCATGTACTCACAAACTACTCAGTCATCGTAAATATGATCCAACCACCTTAATCTAAAGAAAACAAAGTTAGCAGGTGGCACACATACATACCCAACCGACCAATAATGTCCTAAGGCACCAACTCCCATCAACATTCCCCGCAAGCTACCCAATACACCAAAAGCAGGCCTTGCATGATGAACAAACACACAATCATTGATTCCTTATTACATTGACCCCAACCAATAGATGAACCTTCTAAACAAATTTCTCTTCTCAAATAGAAGCTAATGTCTTAGCCATCAAGGAACACCACCATACTTCCTCTAAATCACAAACAAAACCTTGAGAGCTAACTACACAATTGTAGAAATATCATTTACAAAGATAGCACGGTGCAACAAAGGATCACACGAATCCTGGCTAACCATAACGAAACACCAAGATCACCCGAAAGAAACTTATCCAAAGAGATCGAATGAGCAAAACACAAATACACAGGTAAGAATAAGACTAAGGTAAAAGAAGAAAGAGACCAACTAGTACTACCACAACACTATAAAAGACCATACTAACCTTCACACAACTCTGCCGCCAACAATCTCCCAAATATTACTCCTAAAGAACAACAAGTAACTAAGGTAACCTCCTTAGCCTACTAGGTCCAATAGTAAAAACAATTTCAAATCGGGTAAGTGTTGTCTATTTACTTATCTAATAAGGATTGGCATCACATAAAAAATAGATAACCTGGGTGGAAAAAGAGGAAACAAAAAACCATAACACCACTATAACAACAAAGCCTCCAAGGTAAAGGCACATGTAGTTTCTCAACTACTACTCTCGATCAGAGAAACACAACCTAGTCGATCCACTACTAAAAGAAATCTACTACAGAAGATAAAACACACACACATCCCTTATTAAGGTTGTCACAACAATCCAAAGATGGATAACCAGTCAAATAGGCATGAAAGAGTATGAAATCCCAAGAACCTCACAAAATAATCTATTCATATCAAAAGAAGGGATACCTAGAGCCGTAACTTCTGAAGCATAAAACTTATTGTGCCCCACCTAAACATAAAAAGTTGAAGCACTCAACATCACTTTTGACACAACCTCTAACCGAGTGTACAATTAACCTATGAGAATGACCCCACTAAACATAACGAATCGTAGTCCCACACCGGGGACAAGCTCTCACTATATACAGAAAGGTCCAATGACTCTTTTTTGGAGAATAAAAGAATTCTAGAATGTAAAGAAGATCAACTCCTGTCTAGGGCACTCCCTAGACATGTAAAAAATCCACAATAATAGCAACCTCCAAGGACTGAATCCCGACATGAAAAACATAATGACTTCCCCTACCTTCCTCCGCTAGACTCAAGACAATCCCTAAGAAACTAAAATGAAGCCTTAAAATAATCTCTAACAAATTGGCCTACCATACCACACTCATAGTAACCTCCACAAGAGCCTCCTACTGTGAAGACCCATTTGGAGTCTGATAAGCCCCAACACATGAAGTCCCGAAATGCTCATAGAGAGAAGTATGACTTGAAATCTACATGTCATAGGAATCTAAACCTAAACAACAAACCCCTGGAGGCTATGACACTACCTCTATAGGCCTTACAAGTTAAGATAGAAGATGAGTCTTACTTAACTGATACCCACATTGAAGTGGTATGCGGTCACTGTTGTATTCATAGCATGGCCTCTTACTGATATTCCTAAAATTAGCAAGGCACACTGACGTCACATGCCTAAAGAACTAGGTAAAGGTAGACCCAACTCTATCAAGTGCTCTGATGCCAACTAGAGTGGAAAAGAAAAACTTAAAAGGAACTCTTGACTCAAATCTTGATACATAGGGAATAATGTGCGATTATTCCTAGCTCGCTCATGAAATCCCAATATATACTAAAAAATAAACGAAAAACCTATTAGGGACCAATCAACATAACTCTATCTTGAGAAGCACCAATTGCACAAGAACCATACCCGCATGTGGCATATCTTGAAAAGACTAAGGCCTCCTAGCACCAAACCTTGAGTATCCGAATAGTCAATGACCCTTTCGAAGCCTAGGCTGCACCTAATATCTCTGTATGTTATAGAACATCTCCAAACTCAAGGTTTCTGCCAATATAAGGCTCTCCATCCCGACCAAGAGATGAATCTCCAGTAGAATGTGCTTATATGTAGTCCACGTTCATAAACTACTTCATGTTATTAATCTAAAGAGATTCAATTCAAAAGAAGAAGTTTTAAAGGTTAAATGAATTAAAAACACAAAATAAGTGGCGAAAATTGAGCCTAATAAAATGCATAAATCCTAATACTTAAAAAAATACCAACCTAAATCACATGAAAATCATAGTAAACTTCATATATAAAGTTCAACCATGAAAATAGATCGTAGCCTTCTTCGAATCCGATCAACAATGCTCTAAATCGACCTCAAAAGGGTTGTACATGTCTAAGGCACCTCAGATTATCACCATGCTAACTAATTATTGATCACAACATCACAATGGAGGATAAGACACCAAAATCACAATAACTATTGATGAACCAAAAATCGAGTAAAAATGAGACTAAGGGACCTGCACAAAGAATCTTGAAATTTACTTCTTCAAAATTTCTTAATCGATATACACATCTTATGTCTCAAAATGGTGCACAATTTATTGCGCCAATAACTCAAAAAACAACATGTATAAATTCCACCATTTAAAGAGGACATGTCAGCCCTTTAAGGGCGGAATAACATCAAAATGATGATCCACAAGCTCTCCAATGTAGAACTATGATTAAAAATATTGACCTGGCACTTGGAATTATCTCAGACGGAAGTCTTAAGATTGAGAATTCATAAAAAAGATTGAAATGAGTTTGGTCAATTCATGACTGGTCTTATTTAAAAAACATGTCAAAATTGCTTATCATTATCAAGGAATCCATAGCCCACTATCGTGGTCCTCCTAAAAACGAGGCATCATGAATAGGGAGAGGAGCCCTGTGATTGCTATTGGTCAACTCAAGAACACTAAGGACAACTCTTGAACGCGGAGTTCTGGGTGATAAAACCTCATGAATGCGGCTGATGCCTCGCTATTTCATAGGGTAAGGAGAAAAAGTTGCATGAACGTGACCCTCAGGGTTCGAACACAATGGGAAAGCTGAGTTGCACTAGCTTATTTAAAGTAGTTGATTTGCTAAAAGCTGGATATCTACGATGAGGTGAGCATGATTAATTTGGAACCTAGTGCCTCCTAAAAAACATGTTACCCTATCGAATTCAACATTTCAGACACGATGAAACTATTGAAAAATCAATTTGAGGTCCTCTTGATGAAAAGTAAGTCCCACACCCAAGCATCTTCTTTAGGCAAATTCAATGATGGGGCTCAATATGAGACATAAAGCCTTGGGACCCACACAAAGTGTCGTTCCAGACCACGATCAACATTCTAAATCTCTTGAAATAGTCATATTTGTATTTAGATGCCTTCTTTCTAGATCTTTGATCGAAATCAATAGTATAAAATCCAAAAGCTTCAAAAAATTAAAACTTGCATAAAATTCGTAGGAACGACCCGATGACTAAACTATTGGTCTCATCATGTCATAAATGACTTTGAATCACTAGAAGGAAGGTTTAAACACTAAAAAGATTGGGAAATTGAGTAACATGGAAAGTACAATTTGGTTTTGTTCCATCAATCACGTCAACACAAAAAGGCACACCATACGAAAACTAAATGACATCAAACTTCCTTCGTTTCATTACTAATATTATTTTTCGTGATTCATATGATCTTAAAGGAAAAAATTAGATTATTGTCGAATACAATGTCATAAATTGTTTGTATCAGAATTAATTCATAATTTAATAATTAATCATCTGTTAACAATTTTTCAACCATTTTGTATCAAATTCAATATATAGTAGAATCAATTTACTTAAACTTTTCAATATCCTTTAGTAGAAAGAATTTGTTAAAAATATTTCACTTCCATTATAAACTTTTCGATGCAATACGAGAAATTTTTTTTAATTAAAATTTTAAAAATAATATGAAAAGGGGAAAATATTAGTAATATAAAATAATGATCTAACTTAAAGACGTCGTAAGGTTTTCTTCCTTCCTCTAAAATTAACTTTATTTCTTAAGGAAAGTTGTTTATAATTTTATTTATATAGTACACAAAGAAATGTAATTAAATGAAAACAAACAAAAGATCAAACAAATTGATAGTCATTGAGATGACCAAATTCCCTAGTTTCTTCTTTTTAGCACTTGCCTTTTTCTTTTCATTTACTTTCTTAAGAATATAATTATTTCATTTTCTGTTTATCTTCAAAATTTATTATTGAAGATATTGTTTCAAGAAAGAAGAAGAGATAACATATACCACTTGCACTAGCATTGATGACACACAATAAAAGTATAAAAGTAGCAATACAAAATTATTCTGTTATATTTTAGTTGAATTATCATATTGACCGTCCCAAAATAAGAATTATCTATATAGGAATATTGAATGAAAATATAGAAATATTAAATCATTATATGTGAAAACAAATCACAAATTTTTTTTTGTATCGAATGGAAAAAGACCATTAATCATATTATAGCAATAACATATTTAATCAAAAATTTAAAAGGATTAAATGTATGTATGTGTATTTATATATATTATTATATTATATTGACCTTAAAAGCATGAAATCCCTACAATGAATGTTAAACTACTAACATACCCCCAACTTAAAACACTCAATTTATTATATACTCTATTTAATATTATACTCATATACACTATTTTATATTTAAAACATACACCTTTTCACATTGATGGGCAGTGACTTTTCGAAAGGTTATGATTTTTTTCATAGAGTTGTGACTTTTCGATGAGTTGTGACATTCCTGAAAATTCATGATTTTTCTGAAGGTTAGTGACTTAGGTTAAAAGACACGATAAGCATCTTTTCATACTAAGCTTTGTTGTCAATAAATAGAGGGGGTTTCCCACACTTTTAAACTACGAATTTTGTTAGTTTTATATTCTTCTACTTATAATAAGGAAGATTGTGAGAATTGTTCGATTATGCATTTACAATATTATTTTGTGGGTAAATTAGATAGATTATTAAATATTGTAACAAGGAGAATGAAATAACTGAACTTCAAATGATAAGAGTATCGTGATAATTAATATTCACGCATTTTCATAGACATAAAATATAATTTTGCAGCAACTCTTACTTGACAAGAAGTTTAATGATTTTTGGTTGAACAAACTAAAACTTCGTGTTCAAAATCTAAAAAGTCTCAAACTAATAGAGAAAATTTATGTGATCAAAAACATATTTGAAGAATCCAAACTGAATTTAATAAGTACTCTTTCGTTTTCAATTTATTTGTTGTACTTTTAGTTACAATTTTTTGTGTGGGTAAAATAGGTAGATCGAAAAAATTGATGCAACAAGGAGAATGAAATAACTCAACTTCAAACGAGAAGAGTATAGTGACAATTAATATGCACTAATTTTCATAGCCATAAAATATATTTTTGCAGCCACTCTTAGTTTACAAGAAATTTAATGATTTTCGATTTCACAAACTGCAACTTCGTGTTCACAATCTGAAATGTCTAAACTAATGGAGAAAAGGTATTGGATCAAAAACTTGTTTAAAAAATCAAAACTACATTTAATAAGTACTCTTTCGTTTTAAATTTATTTGTAGTACTTTTATTTTATACAATTTAATAATGAATGTTCTTTTTTCTTGGAAGTGAGGACACATCTTTAAGACCACAAAATTAAAAGACATTTTCATGTATTATACATATGATCCTTAAATTAAAAGTCTACTCTATTTTTAAAATCTATATCAAATTAAAATCAGACCAATCTATATCTGTCACGACTCGAGTCTACACCCTGGACGTGGCCGACACTCGAAGACCATTGCTGGTCCCAAGCAAACCCTCATCCTGGCTGACTACAAGCGGTAGACTAACTTAAGCATACAAAAGCTTAACACTGAAATAAAATTCAATAAACTCAACTTTAACATGCTTTCACTCAAATGAAAAACTTTGAATATAATAATATATTCAACTAGCCATAATATAGGCAACTTTAATCTTTAAAACATTTAATATAATTGATTAATACAGACTCCTCAACTATACTGACTATTTATGAAGCCTCTAACTGATAATGATGGAAGTCGGGACAAGATCCAAGACCTCCTGACTAATCTGAAAAGTAAATGAAATCCTCCGGAAGCAAGGAGGCTCACCATAGCTAACTCGAATCTCGAATGTATCAATGAAGATCATGTTGATGATCCTGAATACCCGTGTCTGTATCATGAGAAGATGCAGGTCAATTGGATCAGTACGTGGAATGTACGAGCATGTAAGGGGAATTCTAAAGCACAACATAAACTTGATACTTGAATAAAAAGGAAACATACTTACCTCTTTTAAACTCAACTAAAATCAAGAATAAGACACTCAACTCAAAGATTAGATACTAAACTTCGAGAAATGATACTCGACTCAATGAAGTACAAATTAACTCAAGATACTCAACTTAAGGTACTCAAGTTAAGATACTCAAGTCCTGATACTCAACCGAACTCATTTCAATATAAACCAATTTAAAACAAGTGCAATATAAAGAAAAGCTGTTTAAAAAACATGATGTTAACTCTAGATAATAATATCATAAAAAAACATATCATGCTCCCTCTCAAAGTCTACTTGTGCAATGCATGAATTAAGTTCCATACCCCCATTCATACTAAGCAGAACCCCTTGATTGACCATGTAATTAATACTGTGGGAGTTTCTCTAACCGACAACCATCACTTTAAGCCTATGTGATGATACAACATTTTACCTCACGTTGCCCAAGGACTATCCTATACCTTTCCATCGGTATAGGACCTTACTTTGCTTAGTGGCCATTACATAAACTTACGTGATCATCTAAAAAGTATGACCCGTCAATTCCCATGATGGCTTCATGGTTTACATGGATACCTGACTTAGTATGAAGTCTCATCCCCACATCGGTGCTCAATACTACTCCTAAAACATACTTTAGCTCATATTCTTAATAGAACCTCCTTCCTTTGGGTCGAGATAATTTACTGAACCCTTTAGCTTTAAAAAGCTCCTTTTGGAATCAATGTTCCCCTTTTAGTTCAAAATTCTTTTGAAACTCTTAGTTTCCTCTTAACTTAAATGTGAAAACATTTATAAACCTTTAGGGAATACTTAGTTCCCTTATAGCTATTGAGAAATGAACTCAACTTTTACTCTTTGCTTAACTTGAAACTTAACTCTTAGGGAATACTTACTTCCCTTATAGCTTTTGAGAATTTAACTCAAACTCTTTACTATTTCTTGACTTGAACTTTAAGTCTTTTAAAACAAAGTGAAAACGTTTGTGAAAGACTTTAGAAAACTTCATAAACTTTACTTCGACTTGCTTCTTAATTTCTAGACTTGACTCTTACTTTCCTTTAATTGAAGTATGATTCAAGTTTTATGATCTCATTTAGATGATTTTATGACTTTCAACTTGGAGGGTTCATACGGAATTATGAGCATGAACTACTCAACTCGAGAACTCAAAGATACTTCTCAACTCAAGATTGTTCGACTTATAGGGTTCATGCGGAAATTATGGGCAAGAACAACTCGACTCAACTCGAAGGTCTAAGTAACTAGATTGAACTCATGTACATGACCCTCTCATTCTCTTATTTACTATAACGCCCCAAAATGAACTAAGGTGAACTAGAGCCTCATGGTTGTTTCTTGAGTTAATTTTAAGTTAAACGGAGTTACTTTGGTGTCCTTAGGCAGTGTGCAAAGTTTGATTAAGTTTGGAGTTCAATCGACCAAAAACGTCCATGACGTTCGGATGGTATGACTTAGAATGTACTTGTATGTCTTGGCGAGTTGGGATGAGTTTTATGTGTTCGTTTTACTTGAAACATGCGTCGGATGTTCCTTATACCTAGACGACTTAGTTTAGGGGTTTGACGTCCGAGCACGACCCCACCTAGGACCCACAAGGGGCCCTAGATGAAGGGCCCAAGACTTGGGCAAAGTCTGCCCATCAATGGCTCACGACGACCATGGCGACGGTCCGTTGCACTCAGGACGGTCCGTCGATCCAGGGCGTCGCGAGTGACAGAGAGTGGAAAACTGGACAGGCTCTAGTTGGAGCCAAGTGTTCCTCGACGGGACCCCATGACGGTCCGTGGTGAACGTGACGGTCCGTCAAGGAGGTCTCGTCGACGAGGCCTGCCAGTGCACGACTTAAGGCTGCCAACTTGGGGTGTTTTATGTAAGTACACCCCAAGTCTTATAAGACCCTAGGTGTATAATTTTGGTGTTTTTAGGTTATATTAAATTAGTTTTAAACCCTAGACCTAGACAAGACCCTCTCACTTCAAGATCCATCTCTCTCTTTCTCTCAAGAAAACTCTCTCAACTCTTTTGGAAGCTAGAAGTCAAGGAAGGATAGGAGGACGGATTGGGATTTGTTTCTTCATCAAATTCATGGGTTTCTTTCTCATAAAGGTATGGTATCCATTCTTGAATACCTTTCCATTCAAGAAGCCAACTTCCAAAATGGTTTTCAAAAAGGGGTTTTAAACTCAACTTCTTCTAAAATTTGATTTCTATTATGGGTCTTCTTGTAACTAAGTTCTAATGGTTTAAATGTATTTATCTTGGTTTGAATAGATGATTTTGATGTTAAAACTCCATGAAACTCTTGTTTATGCATACTTCAATTTTTGACTTGAAAATGGGTTATGTGAGCATGATTTGAGTAGGGTATGAACTTGGGTCTTCTTGTATTTGTCATGTTGGTGTAGCTACTGCCCTAAGGGCCTTAATATGGTGAAATATTGATAAATTGCTTATGGTAAATGATGGTTTGATTTGTTGATGAGTTGCTCTCATTGTATAATTCTTATTATGATTTGCTATTTGAGAGGTATGGTCCACCTTATGAGTGGCGGTGCTAATTGATGAACTTGATGTTACTTAGTATGGTTTGAATATGTGATCTTGAAGGTCTAATATGTGAAATGAAGATATATTGGAAATGGGTCTTGTGTTGTGTTTGATGTAGCTTGAATTGCATGTTTGACCTAGTTTATGTCTAAATGAAGTATAGGATTATGAGAAGTATGTAGAGTGTGTAGCTTGATGAATCAAGGTTACAGTATGAGTAGAACTTGATGATAATGAAATGATGCTTATATGCAAGGTGTGCACATGTACACACACACTCTTTTAAGATTTGTATTATGTCAAGTTGAACAAAAAGGGGAATCTTGAGGTGGACACACTTCGTGAGTTGAGATGTAGTGTCTAGTAACAACCTCTCCATTTCCTAGTGAGCTTTCTAAGATAGACTATTATGTTGAGAAATCCGTGTGGAGTTATGCCTAGCACCGAGAGGATATGAAGGGGAGGTGGATTACACTTCGTTAGTTGAGATGTTGTAATCCAAAGTACCTCTTGAGATGAGTACTCCTCGTTAGTAGAGAGTGAGTTACTTAGTAACAATCTCCTTATCCCTTAACTATGTGCCCGCATAGGTGTAGCTATTGGAAAAGCCATGTAAACGCTAAGAAGCATGACCTTACTCTAGGCAAGTAAGGATCCCTCATTCGATAGGGGTTAATATCGGGATTCCATGTCTAGCTCTCATGGTCTTTGTCGGTTAAGCTAACTCCCACAAAAGAATTGTTTTGAAACTAATTATCTTTTGTATTGTTGAAATTGTGTATGTATGTCGTGAAGTGCTCGATCCACATTAGTTACCAATGTAGGAGCATTGAGTGGGAGTAGTAGTATGGGATGCTATTCTCACATTGCACTTGGTGTGACCTATACCTACTATGGGAGAAGAGTACCTTCATGAAGTCCGTGTGAATGAGTACTATGGTGTAGTGTTATGGAGGATTATTGTGGAGTACTTGAGTAAATGGAATCCATTAGGAGTACTAAGTGGGAGTGGTAGAATGGGATGCTACTCTCACATTGCACTTGGTATGACCTATGTTTCCGTGAGTGTTTTGCATATGTTAGCCAAGGGCGTGGATTTGATTTCTAATGAAGTAAGCCTAAGATTTGGTAGTTTTAAGGGTGGCTTTGGTGTGCTTTGAAGGGAGGTGTAATAAGAGTCCCTTCTTGGCTCACCTTATGGAGTCTTAGGATAACCTTGGGTTAGGGCAACTTCAAAGGAAAAGGGTTCATATGACTTGGACCGTGCCATTCACTGTAAGGTCTTCATTGTAAGAATTCAAAATGTTCACTATGATGCTTTATTCAATTTTATTGCAAGTTTAGCAAAGTTAATTGAAATGTTCCTTTTGTTTACTTTAAGTTTGGTAAGATAGCCATAAAGTGTTAATTGTTGATTCTTATGTGGGTTTGCTTCTAGATTCATGAAGGTTATATTTGAATTGCATAAAAAGCTATCTTTACAAAAATGTCCCTTTTTGCATGTTTTGCATATGTCATACTTAGTACATTGTTGTACTAACCCCATACTTTTTATACCTTATGAGTATAGGTTGGAAGCCTTTGGAGGATCGAAGTTGAAGCTTGGGAATTCTATCTCTCAAGACTTGGGTATGTCCTCATATATTCGAGGACATAGTTTTTATGTTTCTTAGTTTCCTTATTAAGACTTAAAAATGTATTTACTCTATTGTAAAGGGCCGTGTCCCTAAGATTCTAAGTCGTGTCTTTAAGTTGGCTTGTGACGATAAGATTTCCTAGTATTTATGAAAAGACTCCTTTATTTATTATTATCGTGAAAAGTTTTAAATTCCACACTACTTTTCATGCTTTATGTTATGAATGCTAGTTAGAGGGCTTGTACGAGACCCCAAAGGGGTCAAGTACGCCCGGTCACGATTCGAAGGTTTTCCCTAACTTCTAAGGGGTGCTTTTGGGTCGTGACAAGACTTGGTATCAGAGCATAAGGTTTTGGGAAATAGTTTAAGGTCTGAAAGTCTCACAAGCCACATCTAGTAGTATCTTGGTCATTGGTGTGAGTCGCGACACATCCATGGACAAGAGGCTATAGGATGCTAGAAGTTTCACTTTCTTCTCTATTCTAGTATCGTGCCTTAGAGTTGAGTATATAAGGTGTCTATTCTCAACCTCTTCTTTTGTGTTTTTAGGACATGAATACGAGGAGATCGACCGCTAGAAGGGAGGAGGGAGGTGTACCAAATGAGAGAGTCCTTCCCCATGTTGACCAAGTTCCAATTGTTGGCTTAGGTAAGGAAAATGAGGAGGGTCCTCTTCAAGAACCTCAAGTGCCTCCGGAACCTCAAGGACCTCAAGTGCCTCCTATGCCTCAAGCTCCTTTTGTTGAGGGTGATATGACTAATGCAGAGTTGAGGGCTGCCCTAATGAACTTGACCCAACTCATGACGGCTCAAGCTCAAGTTGTCAAAAATCACTTTGTGGGCCAAGCTAACCTAGGAGATAGGCCCCAACCAAATGCTAGTACTCCCGCTTCTAGGATTCGGGATTTTATGAGGATGAACCCTCCTACTTTTCATGGCACTAAGGTGGATGAAGATCCACAAGGCTTCATAGACGAGGTTTTCAAGGTGGTTGATGCTATGGGTGTGACCCCTAGGGTGAAAGCGGAATTGGCCGCTTACCAACTTAAGGATGTTGCTCAAGTGTGGTATGAGCAATGGAGGGGTGAGAGACCCTTAGAAAGAGGACCGGTTGATTGGGAGGAATTCAAAGAGGCTTTCCTAGATAGATTCTTTCCTTTAGAGTGGAGGGAGAAGAAGATGGTTGAATTCATGAACCTCCGTCAAGGGGAAATGAGTGTGCAAGAGTACTCTCTCAAATTCACCCAACTCTCTAAGTATGCCCCAAACATGGTAGCCAACGCTAGGGCTAGGATGAACAAGTTTGTGATGGGCGTGTCTATCTTGGTGGAAAAAGAGTGTCGTACGGCTATGCTTCTTAATGACATGGATATCTCTAGGCTCATGGTTTATGCGCAACAAATTGAGGAGTCCAAAATTAGGGAGATAAGGCAAGAGGGTAAGAGACCTAGGTCGGATGATTCTAGTCACCAAAGGCCTAAGAAGAGGTTTTATCCCCAAGATTCTTCTATGGGAAACAAGGATAGGGCTCCAAATCAATCTTCTCAAGGTGGTGGTCATTCCTATGAAAGGGCTAGGTGCCCTACTTGTGGCAAGCAACATGGGGGTAAGTGTCTTGCCGGAACGGATGGTTGATTTGCATGTGGTAATAGAGGCCACAAGATGAGGGACTGCCCAAACCTTAAATCAAGGGGGAGAGATGTCAATCAAGCTTCCCTAGATCCTAATGCTCCTAAGAAGAACCCTTCCTATGGGATGGGGGCTAGAAAGGATAATTAATCCGGATTGATGGTTTTGGCAAGTCTCAACTCTTGGTTATTGTTGCTTTTGTGTTATGAAATGAGTATATATGGTTTTATAGTTCCTATGATCATGTCGTCTTGATGAATTGCTTAGAGAATGAATTTTTCAAAAAATTTGGTAAGATGGCAGTCAACTTCACTGTAAAAAAAAAAAAATTGGCATTTTGAAGAAAGTTGTTTTGTCTTGAATTTTAGTTTCAATGTGTGTAAAGGCATTGTTTATGAGCATTTTTAACATTGGAGAAGGTAGTTCCTCCATAAAAGAAGATTGAGGTTGAATTTTTGACTTTGTGAAAATTGGTGAAAATTGCCTATGTTGATAAGTGTTGAAAGTGTGAAATGATATTCCTTGCAAATTGATGCTTTGATTGTTGATGTTATGATCATGATCTAAGTGTATTATATGATGCTAAGTGAGTCCTTGTTGTTCTTAAAATTTAAGTGTCATTCGAGGACGAATGTTATTCCAAGTGGGGGAGAATATAACGCCCCAAAATGAACTAAGGTGAACTAGAGCCTCATGGTTGTTTCTTGAGTTAATTTTAAGTTAAACGGAGTTAGTTTGGTGTCCTTAGGCAGTGTGCAAAGTTTGGTTAAGTTTGGAGTTCAATCGACCAAAAACGTCCATGACGTTCGGATGGTATGCCTTAGAATGTACTTGTATGTCTTGGCGAGTTTGGATGAGTTTTATGTGTTCGTTTTACTTGAAACATGCGTCGGATGTTCCTTAGACCTAGACGACTTAGTTTAGGGGTTTGACGTCCGGGCACGACCCCACCTAGGACCCACAAGGGGCCCTAGATGAAGGGCCCAAGACTTGGGCAAAGTCTGCCCATCAGTGGCTCACGACGACCATGGCGACGGTCCGTTGCACTCAGGACGGTCCGTCGATCCAGGGCATCGCGAGTGACAGAGAGTGGAAACTTGGACAGGCTCCAGTTGGAGCCAAGTGTTCCTCGACGGGACCCCATGACGGTCCGTGGTGAACGTGATGGTCCGTCGAGGAGGTCTCGTCGACGAGGCCTGCCAGTGCACGACTTAAGGCTGCCAACTTGGGGTGTTTTATGTAAATACACCCCAAGTCTTATAAGACCCTAGGTGTATAATTTTGGTGTTTTTAGGTTATATTAAATTAGTTTTAAACCCTAGACCTAGACAAGACCCTCTCACTTCAAGATCCAACTCTCTCTTTCTCTCAAGAAAACTCTCTCAACTCTCTTGGAAGCTAGAAGTCAAGGAAGGATAGGAGGACGGATTGGGACTTGTTTCTTCATCAAATTCGTGGGTTTCTTTCTCATAAAGGTATGGTATCCATTCTTGAATACCTTTCCATTCAAGAAGCCAACTTCCAAAATGGTTTTCAAAAAGGGGTTTTAAACTCAACTTCTTCTAAACTTTGATTTCTATTATGGGTCTTCTTGTAACTAAGTTCTAATGGTTTAAATGTATTTATCTTGGTTTGAATAGATGATTTTGATGTTAAAACTCCATGAAACTCTTGTTTATGCATACTTCAAATTTTGACTTGAAAATGGGTTATGTGAGCATGATTTGAGTAGGGTATGAACTTGGGTCTTCTTGTATTTGTCATGTTGGTGTAGCTACTGCCCTAAGGGCCTTAATATGGTGAAATATTGATAAATTGCTTATGGGTAATGATGGTTTGATTTGTTGATGAGTTGCTCTCATTGTATACTTCTTATTATGAATTGCTATTTGAGTGGTATGGTCCACCTTATGGGTGGCGGTGCTAATTGATGAACTTGATGTTACTTAGTATGGTTTGAGTATGTGATATTGAAGGTTTAATATGTGAAATGAAGATATATTGGAAATGGGTCTTGTGTTGTGTTTGATGTAGCTTGAATTGCATGTTTGACCTAGTTTATGTCTAAATGAAGTATATGATTATGAGAAGTATGTAGAGTGTGTAGCTTGATGAATCAAGGTTAAAGTATGAGTAGAACTTGATGATAATGAAATGATGCTTATATGCAAGGTGTGCACATGTACACACACACTCTTTTAAGATTTGTATTATGTCAAGTTGAGCAAAAAGGGGAATCTTGAGGTGGACACACTTCGTGAGTTGAGATGTAGTGTCTAGTAACAACCTCTCCATTTCCTAGTGAGCTTTCTAAGATAGACTGTTATGTTGAGAAATCCGTGTGGAGTTATGCCTAGCACCGAGAGGATATGAAGGGGAGGTGGATTGCACTTCGTTAGTTAAGATGTTGTAATCCAAAGTACCTCTTGAGATGAGTACTCCTCGTTAGTAGAGAGTGAGTTACTTAGTAACAATCTCCTTATCCCTTAACTATGTGCCCGCATAGGTGTAGCTATTGGAAAAGCCATGTAAACGCTAAGAAGTATGACCTTACACTAGGCAAGTAAGGATCCCTCATCCGATAGGGGTTAATATCGGGATTCCATGTCTAGCTCTCATGGTCTTTGTCGGTTAAGCAAACTCCCACAAAAGAATTATTTTGAAACTAATTATCTTGTGTATTGTTGAAATTGTGTATGTATGTCGTGAATTGCTCAATCCACATTAGTTACCAATGTAGGAGCATTGAGTGGGAGTAGTAGTATGGGATGCTATTCTCACATTGCACTTGGTGTGACCTATACCTACTATGGGAGAAGAGTACCTTCATGAAATCCGTGTGAATGAGTACTATGGTGTAGTGTTATGGAGGATTATTGTGGAGTACTTGAGTAAATGGAATCCATTAGGAGTACTAAGTAGGAGTGGTAGTATGGGATGCTACTCTCACATTGCACTTGGTATGACCTATATTTCCATGAGTGTTTTGCATATGATTAGCCAAGGGCGTGGATTTGATTTCTAACGAAGTAAGACTAAGATTTGGTAGTTTTAAGGGTCACTTTGGTGTGCTTTGAAGGGAGGTGTAATGAGAGTCCCTTCTTGGCTCACCTTAGGGAGTCTTAGGATAACCTTGGGTTAGGGCAACTTCAAAGAAAAAGGGTTCATATGACTTGGACCGTGCCATTCACTGTAAGGTCTTCATTGTAAGAATTCAAAATGTTCACTATGATGCTTTATTCAATTTTATTGCAAGTTTAGCAAAGTTAATTGAAATGTTCCTTTTGTTTACTTTAAGTTTGGTAAGATAGCCATAAAGTGTTAATTGTTGATTCTTATGTGGGTTTGCTTCTAGATTCATGAAGGTTATATTTGAATTGCATAAAAGCTATCTTTACTAAAATGTCCCTTTTTGCATGTTTTTATATATGCCATACTTAGTACATTGTTGTACTAACCCCATACTTTTTATACCTTATGAGTATAGGTTGGAAGCCTTTGGAGGATCGAAGTTGAAGCTTGGGAATTCTATCTCTCAAGACTTGGGTATGTCCTCATATATTCGAGGACATAGTTTTTTTATGTTTCTTAGTTTCCTTATTAAGACTTAAAAATGTATTTACTCTATTGTAAAGGGCCGTGTCCCTAAGATTCTAAGTCGTGTCTTTAAGTTGGCTTGTGACGATAAGATTTCCTAGTATTTATGAAAAGACTCCTTTATTTATTATTATCGTGAAAAGTTTTAAATTCCGCACTACTTTTCATGCTTTATGTTATGAATGCTAGGTAGAGGGCTTGTACGAGACCCCAAAGGGGTCAAGTACGCCCGGTCACGATTCAAAGGTTTTCCCTAACTTCTAAGGGGTGCTTTCGGGTCGTGACAAGACTTGGTATCAGAGCATAAGGTTTTGGGGAATAGTTTAAGGTCTGAAAGTCTCACAAGCCACATCTAGTAGTATCTTGGTCATTGGTGTGAGTCGCGACACATCCATGGACAAGAGGCTATAGGATGCTAGAAGTTTCACTTTCTTCTCTATTCTAGTATCGTGCCTTAGAGTTGAGTATATAAGGTGTCTATTCTCAACCTCTTCTTTTGTGTTTTTAGGACATGAATACGAGGAGATCGACCGCTAGAAGGGAGGAGGGAGGTGTACCAAATGAGAGAGTCCTTCCCCATGTTGACCAAGTTCCTATTGTTGGCTTAGGGGAGGAAAATGAGGAGGGTCCTCTTCAAGAACCTCAAGTGCCTCCGGAACCTCAAGGACCTCAAGTGCCTCCGGAACCTCAAGGACCTCAAGTGCCTCCTATGCCTCAAGCTCCTTTTGTTGAGGGTGATATGACTAATGCGGAGTTGAGGGCTGCCCTAATGAACTTGACCCAACTCATGACGGCTCAAGCTCAAGTTGTCAACAATCACTTTGTGGACCAAGCTAACCTAGGAGATAGGCCCCAACCAAATGCTAGTACTCCCGCTTCTAGGATTCGAGATTTTATGAGGATGAACCCTCCTACTTTTTATGGCACTAAGGTGGATGAAGATCCACAAGGCTTCATAGATGAGGTTTTCAAGGTGGTAGATGCTATGGGTGTGACCCCTAGGGAGAAAGCGGAATTGGCCGCTTACCAACTTAAGGATGTTGCTCAAGTGTGGTATGAGCAATGGAGGGGTGAGAGACCCTTAGAAAGAGGACCGGTTGATTGGGAGGAATTCAAAGAGGCTTTCCTAGATAGATTCTTTCCTTTAGAGTGGAGGGAGAAGAAGATGGTTGAATTCATGAACCTCCGTCAAGGGGGAATGAGTGTGCAAGAGTACTCTCTCAAATTCACCCAACTCTCTAAGTATGCCCCAAATACCCTAGGGCTAGGATGAACAAGTTTGTGATGGGCATGTCTAGCTTGGTGGAAAATGAGTGTCGTACGGCTATGCTTCTTAATGACATGGATATCTCTAGGCTCATGGTTTATGCGCAACAAATTGAGGAGTCTAAAATTAGGGAGATAAGGCAAGAGGGTAAGAGACCTAGGTCGGATGATTCTAGTCACCAAAGGCCTAAGAAGAGGTTTTATCCCCAAGATTCTTCTATGGGAAACAAGGATAGGGCTCCAAATCAATCTTCTCAAGGTGGTGGTCATTCCTATGAAAGGGCTAGGTGCCCTACTTGTGGCAAGCAATATGGGGGTAAGTGTCTTGCCGGAACGGATGGTTGTTTTGCATGTGGTAATAAAGGCCACAAGATGAGGGACTGCCCAAACCTTAAATCAAGGGGGAGAGATGTCAATCAAGTTTCCCTAGATCCTAATGCTCCTAAGAAGAACCCTTCCTATGGGATGGGGGCTAGAAAGGATAATTAATCCGGATTGATGGTTTTGGTAAGTCTTAACTCTTGGTTATTGTTGCTTTTGTGTTATGAAATGAGTATATATGGTTTTATAGTTCCTATGATCATGTCGTCTTGATGAATTGCTTAGAGAATGAATTTTTCAAAAAATTTGGTAAGATGGCAGTCAACTTCACTGTAAAAAAAAAAATTTGGCATTTTGAAGAAAATTGTTTTGTCTTGAATTTTAGTTTCAATGTGTGTAAAGGCATTGTTTATGAGCATTTTTAACGTTGGAGAAGGTAGTTCCTCCATAAAAGAAGATTGAGGTTGAATTTTTGACTTTGTGAAAATTGGTGAAAATTGCCTATGTTGATAAGTGTTGAAAGTGTGAAATGATATTACTTGCTAATTGATGCTTTGATTGTTGATGTTATGATCATGATCTAAGTGTATTATATGATGCTAAGTGAGTCCTTGTTGTTCTTAAAATTTAAGTGTCATTCGAGGACGAATGTTATTCCAAGTGGGGGAGAATATAACGCCCCAAAATGAACTAAGGTGAACTAGAGCCTCATGGTTGTTTCTTGAGTTAATTTTAAGTTAAATGGAGTTAGTTTGGTGTCCTTAGGCAGTGTGCAAAGTTTGGTTAAGTTTGGAGTTCAATCGACCAAAAATGTCCATGACATTCGGATGGTATGCCTTAGAATGTACTTGTATATCTTGGCGAGTTTGGATGAGTTCTATGTGTTCGTTTTACTTGAAACATGCGTCGGATGTTCCTTAGACCTAGAAGACTTAGTTTAGGGGTTTGACGTCCGGGCACAACCTCACCTAGGACCCACAAGGGGCCCTAGATGAACGGCCCAAGACTTGGGCAAAGTCTGCCCATCAGTGGCTCACGACGACCATGGCGACGGTCCGTTGCACTTAGGACGGTCCGTCGATCCAGGGCGTCGCGAGTGACAGAGAGTGGAACTTGGACAGGCTCCAGTTGGAGCCAAGTGTTCCTCAACGGGACCCAATGACGATCCATGGTGAACGTGACGGTCCGTCGAGGAGGTCTCGTCGACGAGGCCTGCCAGTGGACGACTTAAGGCTGCCAACTTGGGGTGTTTTATGTAAATACACCCCAAGTCTTTTAAGACCCTAGGTGTATAATTTTGGTGTTTTTAGGTTATATTAAATTAGTTTTAAACCCTAGACCTAGACAAGACCCTCTCACTTCAAGATCCAACTCTCTCTTTGTCTCAAGAAAACTCTCTCAACTCTCTTGGAAGCTAGAAGTCAAGGAAGGATAGGAGGACGGATTGGGACTTGTTTCTTCATCAAATTCGTGGGTTTCTTTCTCCTAAAGGTATGGTATCCATTCTTGAATACCTTTCCATTCAAGAAGCCAACTTCCAAAATGGTTTTAAAAAAAAGGGGGGGGTTTTAAACTCAACTTCTTCTAAACTTTGATTTCTATTATGGGTCTTCTTGTAACTAAGTTCTAATGGTTTAAATGTATTTATCTTGGTTTGAATAGATGGTTTTGATGTTAAAACTCCATGAAACTCTTGTTTATGCATACTTCAAATTTTTTTTGACTTGAAAGTGGGTTATGTGAGCATGATTTGAGTAGAGTATGAACTTGGGTCTTCTTGTATTTGTCATGTTGGTGTAGCTACTACCCTAAGGGCCTTCATATGGTGAAATATTGATAAATTGGTTATGGGTAATGATGGTTTGATTTGTTGATGAGTTGATCTCATTGTATAGTTCTTATTATGAATTGCTATTTGAGTGGTATGGTCCACCTTATAGGTGACGGTGCTAATTGATGAACTTGATGTTACTTAGTATGGTTTGAGTATGTGATCTTGAAGGTTTAATATGTGAAATGAAGATATATTGGAAATGGGTCTTGTGTTATGTTTTATATAGCTTGAATTGCATGTTTGACCTAGTTTATGTCTAAATGAAGTATATGATTATGAGAAGTATGTAGAGTGTGTAGCTTGATGAATCAAGGCTAAAGTATGAGTAGAACTTGATGATAATGAAATGATGCTTATATGCAAGGTGTGCACATGTACACACACACTCTTTTAAGATTTGTATTATGTCAAGTTGAGAAAAAAGGGGAATCTTGAGGTGGACACACTTCGTGAGTTGAGATGTAGTGTCTAGTAACAACCTCTCCATTTCCTAGTGAGCTTTCTAAGATAGACTGTTATGTTGAGAAATCCGTGTGAAGTTATGCCTAGCACCGAGAGGATATGAAGGGGAGGTGGATTGCACTTCGTTAGTTGAGATGTTGTAATCCAAAGTACCTCTTGAGATGAGTACTCCTCGTTAGTAGAGAGTGAGTTACTTAGTAACAATCTCCTTATCCCTTAACTATGTGCCCGCATAGGTGTAGCTATTGGAAAATCCATGTAAACGCTAAGAAGCATGACCTTACACTAGGCAAGTAAGGATCCCTCATCCGATAGGGGTTAATATCGGGATTCCATGTCTAGCTCTCATGGTCTTTGTCGGTTAAGCTAACTCCCACAAAAGAATTGTTTTGAAACTAATTATCTTGTGTATTATTGAAATTGTGTATGTATGTTGTGAAGTGCTCAATCCACATTAGTTACCAATGTAGGAGCATTGAGTGGGAGTAGTAGTATGGGATGCTATTCTCACATTGCACTTGGTGTGACCTATACCTACTATGGGAGAAGAGTACCTTCATGAAATCCGTGTGAATGAGTACTATGGTGTAGTGTTATGGAGGATTATTGTGGAGTACTTGAGTAAATGGAATCCATTAGGAGTACTAAGTGGGAGTGGTAGTATGGGATGCTAATCTCACATTGCACTTGGTATGACCTATATTTCCATGAGTGTTTTGCATATGATTAGCCAAGGGCGTGGATTTGATTTCTAACGAAGTAAGCCTAAGATTTGGTAGTTTTAAGGGTCGCTTTGGTGTGCTTTGAGGGGAGGTGTAATGAGAGTCCCTTCTTGGCTCACCTTAGGGAGTCTTAGGATAACCATGGGTTAGGGCAACTTCAAAGAAAAAGAGTTCATATGACTTGGACCGTGCCATTCACTGTAAGGTCTTCATTGTAAGAATTCAAAATGTTCACTATGATGCTTTATTCAATTTTATTGCAAGTTTAGCAAAGTTAATTGAAATGTTCCTTTTGTTTACTTTAAGTTTGGTAAGATAGCCATAAAGTGTTAATTGTTGATTCTTATGTGGGTTTGCTTCTAGATTCATGAAGGTTATATTTGAATTGCATAAAAGGTATCTTTACTAAAATGTCCCTTTTTGCATGTTTTTGCATATGCCATACTTAGTACATTGTTGTACTAACCCCATACTTTTTATACCTTATGAGTATAGGTTGGAAGCCTTTGGAGGATCGAAGTTGAAGCTTGGGAATTCTATCTCTCAAGACTTGGGTATGTCCTCATATATTCGAGGACATAGTTTTTTTATGTTTCTTAGTTTCCTTATTAAGACTTAAAAATGTATTTACTCTATTTTAAAGGGTCGTGTCCCTAAGATTCTAAGTCGTGTCTTTAAGTTTGCTTGTGACGATAAGATTTCCTAGTATTTATGAAAAGACTCCTTTATTTATTATTATCGTGAAAAGTTTTAAATTCCGCACTACTTTTCATACTTTATGTTATGAATGCTAGTTAGAGGGCTTGTACGAGACCCCAAAGGGGTCAAGTACGCCCGGTCACGATTCGAAGGTTTTCCCTAACTTCTAGGGGGTGCTTTCGGGTCGTGACATTTACTTCCTCAAAACTTAGTTCAAATCAATGATGGATCTCAAAGTATTCACAATTTAACTTATTGACTTTCCTGAACTCTACTCTTAACTTTCTCTTGAATGTGAATTATGAATTCAAGAGTTTTGGTTCATGACATGGAGGATCTCATGATGACAAGGTAGACTCATTAATAAATTCTCTTCATCCTCATTCTAACTTACTTGAGTCTTGAAACAAGTTACTAGAAGTTGTGGAAGACTCCTCAACAGGACTCAAAGGGATATTCTTAGTATGCTCATAAGAATTCTCAAAACTTAACTCTCAGCTCTAAATGAATTCAAGGTTATGATCATGTTAGGACTGATTTTAGATGTTTAGAAGTACCTTAGATTAGTTGGAATCGAAAAAGAGTGAAAGTGCACTTTAAACGAACTCAAACGGAGCAACCGGAGGCAAATTGGATAGGGAAGGCGACCCTGGGGCTATGGGTGGCACGGAGCGCCAGCCCCTGAAGTACAGAGATGGGTTTGAGGCTCTTTGGCAGTCGCGCCGCGTCTGGCCCCAACCCAAAATATTCTATCGAGCACTTTTGCTCGTTTTCTCACCCTAAATCGCCTAAAATCGAACGGTTTCTTCCCCAATCACTTGGATTTGATTACTTAACTTAATTTTACTCTAATATACTAGAATAAACACTATAATTACTCAATTTGATCTCAATAAATCATCAAAATTCCAACAGAACAAGATTTAGAATGAACTTCAAGAAAACCTTTCAAGAACTCATCGATTACTCAAATCTTTAAACTTTAAGAATAAACTTTCGCTGAAAATAACTTGGTTGGCATGTGGGTGAACAAATTCAACACTATGGAAGCTTACATACCTCTTAGGGATTAAACCCATGGTGAAAATCTGCAACTAAACTCAAGAATGTTGACGAACTCCTTCATCCTTTCCTCTTTTCTCCTCTTTTCTTTTCTTTTCTCTTCTTGTCTCTTCTAGAACTCTCAACTAAAACCTGAGGTGTTTATTAGGATTATAAAACTGAATCTAAAAGTATTATATCCCTAAAATATTAGTAAAAACGAATTAAATCTGATTGGGTAAGGAAAGGATCAAAATACCCCTCACTATTTTCGGCTAACTTTCCTTATCTGGACAGCCTAACTTCAAAATGTCATATCTCACTCATACGAACTCGAAACTTAGCAAATTTGGCGTCCTTGGAAAGATAATTCAAAGACACTTCCTATGGTATCCTGTAGCACACTTAACTCATCTTGTGCTAGGAGTTATGGGCGTTTGATGTTGACCCAAAACTCATACTTAACTTAACACTCCAATTTTCAGATTTTTTTGTTATTTCCAATTTAATTGTTCTTGGAACTCAAGGTGCTACATCTAGTGAAATTACCTTAATACATAAGAAATATTTTAATCCCTTGGTAAATCTCACTCACTATGATGAACGGTTCGAGTCTTAGTTCAAAAGAATTTCTAGAGTGTTACAATATCTCACCCTTGGAATCATTCGTCCTCGAATGACAACTGAACTTGGTATAAAATGGTTTGCTCATAATATATTCAAGCTTAATTGAAATCCTTATGTTTGGGAAACATACCTCTCTATAGGGAATCTCATATCAAGCTATTACTCTTGACCACCACATTCAAGCATAGTAATCGAACAACTCCATTAACTAAAAGGAACACTAAAAGATATCCCCCAAACTCTTTGGAAATTATTCATATCTTACTCTCACACACTTGACTTGATTTCTCATGATATCATCTCCCCCTTATGTCTAAAGTTAGCACTTGAAAGCTATGGACCTATTCCACATCTCTAACTGGTGTACATTCTCTTAATGGTCTTTTTTACACTTGTGACTTAGCCACTCTTCACTGCTCTTATCTACAGGTTAGGGTCTCTACTATTCACATTCATTGCAACAATCTTCTAAATATCTTACCCATTCTATGTCAAGTCTTCTAGCTCAAACATCTAGACTAACAACATTACCCTCATGTTTCCATTCCTTTTTATCATGACACTCATTTGAAATTCAAGCTTAATGTTTATTCTGAAACCCGAATATCAATATGATTGCTCGCTTACTATACTATACCTCAATGCTAATACGGAAATTGGGAAGCACTTATCCACTAGGGCTTCATGACAATTAGTCAATCCTTACCTCTCAGTCTGCATACTCGAATTACCATCACCTTCCACTTCACAACTTAAGTACTACTTACTCACTTACTGTGCATTTATCTCTCAAATAACTCTATAATCCTCTAAATACCATGAGGTTCTCCTTTCAAAATTCATATGCCTAGGTTAATCTATCACTTTACGAATACTCTGGTTCTTCTATATATATTCACCACTTACACTTGGTCATTACTAACACCCCTTTCTAGTTAAGGTATACTCTAACTCATATTGACTTGCAACATTTACTCTACCTTCTATCTTGAACTCTTTACAACTCTTCACTTCTTAGTCTACCCATAAGGGAAAACTCTTTATTATTATCTTACTAGGTGCATGACTAGAATATCATAGTTTGCCAAAATACCATCTCCTTTTCATAGATCTTTATACCTCTGCATAATTTTATCTAACTATGGATCTTTCAGTAGTACTGCTCATGATCTCATAACTCATGTTACTCTTTCGGGTGAAAATATTACCCAAGCTCTACACATACTTCTTAAAAAGGACCTCGGCTGAAACAAGGCTTAAAAGAAAGAGTACAACTCTCTTTTTATCTCAAACGCACGATTCACATGAATATGGGCGCATTCCTTTGAAACTCAATAATTAAGTTACTCTTGGACTTCTCTTAAGACCCTCTAGAGTCTCATGACTTTCTCAAGACTCTTGGTAAGAACAACTCATCCATAAGGATCTTTAAGCTTTACTTTTCAACCACCTCTAGTATGATGGGTAGTCAAATGAATATGAGAACGCACGAGTTAGAATAGATCTGTATGACTTAGCTCTTTTGCACGATTAGAGTATGAAGAAAGGAAACTTTTCTTAAATTCCTATAGTACCTCATTCACAAAAGTAAGGCCCTCACAACCATAAATAAGATCCCATTGACACGACTTCATAGACACCCTACGAAACGTAAACTCTGTGCTCTCATACCAAGTTTGTCATGACTCGAGTCAACACCCTAAACGTGGCCGGCACTCGAAGACAATTCCTGGTCCCGAGCGAACCCTCATCCCGGCTGACTACAAGCGGAAGACTAACTTAAGCATACAAATCTTAAAACTGAAATAAAATTCAATAAACTCAACTTTACCAGGATTTAAATCAAATGAAAAACTTTGAGTATAATAATATTTTCAACTAGCCATAAAACAGGCAACTTTAGTCCTTAAAACATTTAATAAAATAAATGATTAATACAGACTCCTCAACTATACTGACAATCTATGAAGCTCTAACTGATAATGATGGAAGTCAGGAATAGACCCACGACCTTCTGACTAAATTGAAAAGTAAATAAAATCCTACAAAAGCAAGGAGGCTCACCATAGCTGACTCGAATCTCGGATGTATCAACGAAGATCTTGTTGATGATCTTGAATGTCGGTGTCTGCATCATGACAAGATGCAGGACAATTGGCTTAGTACGTGGAATGTATGATCATGTACGGGAAATTCTAAAGCACAACATAAGCTTGATATTTGAATGAAAAAGGAAACATACTTACCTCTTTTAAACTCAACTCAAATCAAGAATAATATACTCAACTCAAAGATTAGATACTAAACTTCATGATATGATACTCAATTTAATGAAGTACAGATTAACTTAAGATACTCAACTCCTGGTACTCAATTGAACTCATTTCAATATAAAGCAATTTAAAACAAGTGCAATAAAGAAAAGCTGTTTAAAAACATGATGTTAACTCAAGATAATAATATCATAAAAAAAACATATCATGCTCCCTATAAAAGTCTACTTGTCCAATACCCCCATTCATACAAAGCAGAACCCCTTGAGGGACCATGTAATTAATGTTGTGGGAGTTTCTTTAACCGACAACCATCACTTTGAGCCAAAGTGATGATACAACATTTTACCTCACGTTGCCCAAGAACCATCCTACACCTTTCCATCGGTATAGGACCTTACTTAGCTTAGTGAATCCACTAGAAAAACTTACGTGATCATCCAAAAAGTATGACCCATCAATTCCCATGATGGATTCATGGTTTACATGGATAACTGAGTCAGTATGAACTCCCATCCCCACATCGGTGCTCAATACTACTCCCAAAACATACTTAAGCTCATACTTTTAATAAAATTTCCTTCTTTTGGGTTGACATAATTTACTGAACCCTTTAGCTTTAAAAAGCTCCTTTTGGAATCAATGTTCCCCTTTTAGTTCAAAACTCTTTTGAAACTCTTAGTTTCCTCTTAACTTAAATGTGAAAACTTTTATAAACCTTTACGGAATACTTAGTTCCCTTATAGCTTTTGAGAAATGAATTCAACTTTTACTCTATGCTTAATTTGAAGCTTAACTCTTATGGAATACTTAGTTCCCTTATAGCTTTTGAGAATTTAACTCAAATTATTTACTCTTTCTTGACTTGAACTTTAAGTTTTTAAAACAAAGTGAAAACGCTTGTGAAAGACTTTAGAAAACTTTATCAACTTTACTTTGACTTGCTTCTTAACTTCTATACTTGACTCTTAACTTTCCTTGAATTGAAGTATGGATTCAAGGTTCCTGATCTCATTTGGATGATTTCATGATTTTCAACTTGGAGGGTTCATGCGGAATTATGAGCATGAGCTACTCAACTCGAGAACTCAAAGATATTTCTGAACTCAAGATTGTTCGACTTATAGGGTTCATGCAAAAATATTGCGCAAGAACAAGTCGACTCGACTCAAAGGCCTAAGTAACTAGATGGAACTCTTGTATATGACTCTCTCATTCTCTTATTTACTTCCTCAAAACTTAGTTCAAATCAATGATGGATCTCAAAGAATTCACAATTTAACTTATTGACTTTCTTGCACTCTACTCTTAACTTTCTGTTGAATGTGAATAATGAATTCAAGAGTTTTGTTTTATGACATTGAGGATCTCATGATGAAAAGTTAGAATCATGAATAAATTCTCTTCATACTCATACTAACTTACTTGAGTCTTGAAACAAGTTACTAGAAGTTGTGAAAGACTCCTCAACAGGACTCAAAGGGATATTCTTAGTATGCTCATAAGAATTCTCAAAACTTAACTCTCAGTGCTACCTTGAATTTGAATTATGAATTCAAGGTTATGATCATGTTAGGACTTATTTTAGGTTTTTATAAGTAACTTAGATTAGTTATAATCGAAAAGGAGTGAAGGTGCACTTTAAACGAACTCAAATGGAGCAACCGGAGGCAAACTGGATGGGGCAGGCGACCCTGGGGCTATGGGTGGCACGGAGAGCCAACCCATGAAGTACAGAGATGGGTTTGGGGCGCTCAGTCAGGCGCGATGCGCCAAGCCCTGACCCAAAAGTTTCTGCCGAGCACTTTTGCTCGTTTTCTCACCTTAAATCGCCTAAAATCGAACGGTTTCTTCCCCAATCACTTGGATTAGATTACTTAACTTAATTTCACTATAATATAATGGAAAAAACACTAAAATTACTCGATTTTATCTCAATAAATCATCAAAACTCTAACACAACAAGATTTAAAACTTCAAGAACACCTTTCAAGAACTCATCGAGAACTCAAATCTACAAACTTTAAGAATGAAATTTCGCTGAAAATAACATGATTGGCATGTGGGTGAACAAACCCAACACTATGGAAGCTTACATACCTCTCAGGGATTAAACCCCTGGCAAAAATCTGCCACTAAACTCAAGAACGTTGACGAACGCCTTCATCCTTTCCTCTTTTCTCCTCTTTTCTCTTCTTTTCTCTTCTTGCCTCTTCTTGAACTCTCAACTAAAACCCTAGGTGTTTATTAGGATTATAAAAATGAACCTAAAAGGATTATAACCCTAAAATATAACTAAAAACGAATTAAATCTGATAGGGTAAGGAAAGTACAAAAATACCCCTCACTATTTTTTGCTAACTTTCCTTATCTAGACAGCCTAACTACACAAGGTCATACCTCACTCATCCGAACTCAAAACTTAAATAATTTGGCGGCTTTGGAAAGCTAATTCAAAGATTTTTCCTATGGTTTCTTGTAGGACACCTACCTCATCCTTTATATAGGAGTTAAGGGTGTTTGAAGTTGACCCAAAACTCATACTTAGCTTAACTCTCCAATTTTCCAATTTTTTTGTTATTTCCAATTTAATTCTTCTTGGAACTAAAGGTGTTAAATCTAGTGAACTGACCTTAATACTTAAGAAATTTTTTAGTTACTTGGTTAAATCTCACTCACTACGACGAACGGTTCGAGTCTTAGTTCGAAAGAATTTTTGGGGTGTTACAATTTCTCCCCTTTGCGATTATTCGTCCTCGAATGACAACTGAACTCGGTATAAAATGGTTTACTCATAGTATATTCAAGATTAATTGAAATCCTTATGTTTGGGATACATACCTGTCTATAGGGAATTTCATCTCAAGCTATTACTCTTGACCATCACATTCAAGCATAGTAATCTAACAACTCCATGAACTAAAAGGAACTCTAAAAGATATCCCCCAAACTCTTTGGAAATTATAAATATCTTACTCTCAAACACTTGACTTGCTTTCTCATGATATCATCTCCTCCTTAGGTCTAAAGCTAACACTTGAAATCTATGCACCTATTCCACATCTCTGACTGGTGTACATTCTCTTAATGGTCTTTTTTACACTTGTGACTTAGCCACTCTTCACTACTCTTATATCAAGGTTAGGGTATATACTATTCACATTCATTGCAACAATCATTTAAATATCTCACCCATTCTATGTCAAGTCTTCTAGCTCAAACATCTCGAATAACACCATCACCCTCATGTTTCCATTCCTTCTTATCATGACACTAATTTCAAATTCAATCTTAACGTTTATTACTAAACCTGAATATCAATATGATTGCTCTCTTACTATACTATACCTTAATACTAATATGGAAATTTGGAAACACTTGTCCACTAGGACTTCAAGACAATTTGTCAATCCTTACCTTTCAGTCTACATACTCGAATTACCATCACCTTACACTTCACAACTTAAGTACTACTTACTCACTTACTGTGCATTTGTCTCTCAAATAACTCTATCATCCTCTAAATACCATGAGGTTCTCCTTTCAAAATTCATAAGCGTAGGTTAATCTATCACTTTAGGAATACTCTGGCTCTTTTATATATATATATATTCACCACTTACACTTGGTCATTACTAACACAATGACACATCATCATAACCCCTTTCTAGTTAAGGTATACTCTAACTCATATTGACTTGCAACAGTTACTCTACCTCCTATCTTGAACTCTTTACAACTCTTCACTCTTAATCTACCCATAAAGAAAAACTCTTCATTATTATCTTACTAGGTGCATGACTAGAATATCATAGTTTGCCAAAATACCATCTCCTTTTCATATATCTTTATACCTCTGCATAATTTCTTCTAACTTGGCTCTTTCACTAGTACTACTCATGATCTCATAACTCATGCTACTCTTTCAGGTGAAAATCTTACCCAGGCTCTAAAAATACTTTTTAAAAAGGACCTCGGCTGAAATAAGGCTTAAAAGAAAGAGTACAACTCACTTTTTAGCTCAAACGCACGATTCACATGAATATGGGCACATTCCTTTGAAACTGAACACTTAACTTACTCTTGGACGTCTCTTAAGCCCCTCTAGAGTCTCATGACTTTCTCAAGACTCTTGCTAAGAACAACTTAACCATAAGGATCTTTAAACTTTACTTTTCAACCACCTCTACTATGATGGGTAGTCGAATGAATATGAGAACGCACGAGTTAGAATAGATCTCTATGACTTAGATCTTTTGAACGATTTAGAGTATGAAAGAATGGAAACTTTTCTTAAATGCCTATAGTACCTCATTCATAGAAGTAGGGCCCCCACAACCATATATAAGATCCCATTGACACGAATTCATAGACACCGTAGCGCACTTAAACTTTGTGCTCTGATATCAAGTCTGTCACGACCCGAGTCTACAGCCTGGACGTGACCGGCACTCGAAGACCATTGTTGGTCCCATGCAAACCCTCATCCTGTCTGTACAAGAGGAATACTAACTTAAGAATGCAACAACTTAAAACTGAAATAAAATTCAATAACAACTTTACTAGGCTTTAACTCAAATCAAAAACTTTGAATAAAATAATATATTCAACTAGCCATAAAAGAGGCAACTTTAGTCTTTAAAACATTTAATAAAATAAATGATTAATATAGACTCCTCAACTATACTGACTATCTATGAAGCCTCTAACTGATAATGATGGAAGTCAGGACAAGACCCACGACCTCCTCACTAAACTGAAAAGTAAATGAAATCCTCTGGAAGCAAGGAGGCTCACTATAGCTAACTCGAATCTCAGATGTATCAACGAAGCTCCTATTGATGATCCTGAATACCTTTGTCTGCATCATAAAAAGATGCAGGTCAATTGGCTCAGTACGTGGAATGTATAAGCATGTAAGGAGAATTCTAAAGCACAACATAAGCTTGATACTTGAATTAAAAGGAAACATACTTACGTCTTTTCAACTCAACTAAAATCAAGAATAAGATACTCAACTCAAAGATTAGATACTAAACTTCAAGATATGATACTCGACTCAATGAAGTACAGACTAACGCAAGATACTCAACTTAAGATACTCAACTCCTGATACTCAAATGAACTTATTTCAATATAAAGTAATTTTAAACAAGTACAATATAAAGAAAAGTTGTTTAAAAACATGATGTTAACTCAATATAATATTATCATAAAAAAACATATCATGCTCCCTCTCAAAGTCTACTTGTGCAATGCATGAACGAAGTCCCATACCCTAATTCATACTAAGAAGAACCCCTTGAGGGACCATGTAATTAATATTGTGGGAGTTTCTCTAACCGACAACCATCACTTTGAGCCTAAGTGATGATACAATATTTTACCTCACGTTGCCCAAGGACCATCCTATACCATGTCATCGGTATAGGACCTTACTTAGCTTAGTGGATCCACCAGATAAACTTACATGATCATCTAAAAAGTATGACTCGTCAATTCCCATGATGGCTTCATGGTTTACATGGAGACTTGAGTTAGTATGAACTATCATTCCCACATCAGTGCTTAATAATACTCCCAAAATATACTTTAGCTCATACTTTTAATAAAACTTAATTCCTTTGGGTTGGGATAATTTACTGAACCCTTTAGCTTAAAAAACCTCTTTTTGGAATCAATTTTCCCCTTTTAGCTCAAAATTCTTTTGCAACTCTTAGTTTCATCTTAACTGAAATGTAAAAACATTTATAAACCTTTAGGGAATACTTAGTTCCCTTACAGCTTTTGAGAAATGAACTCAAATTTTACTCTTTGCTTAACTTGAAACTTAAATCTTAGGAAATACTTAGTTCCCTTATAGCTTTTGAGAATTTAACTCAAACTCTTTACTCTTTCTTGACTTGAACTTTAAGTCTTTTAAACAAAGTGAAAACATTTGTGAAAGACTTTAGAAAACTTTATGAACTTTACTTTGACTTGCTTCTTAACTTCTAGAAATGACTCTTAACTTTCCTTGAATTGAAGTATGGATTCAAGGTTCATGATCTCTTATTTACTTCCTCAAAACTTAGTTCAAATCAATGATGAATATCAAAGAATTCACAATTTAACTTATGACTTTTTTGAACTCTACTGTTAACTTTCTCTTGAATGTGAATTATGAATTCAAGAGTTTTGGTTCATGATATGGAGGATCTCATGATGACAAGTTAGACTCATGACTAAATTCTCTTCATCCTCATACGAAGTTACTTGAGTCTTGAAACAAGTTACTAGAAGTTGTGGAAGACTCCTCAAAAGGACTCAAAGGGATATTCTTAGTATGCTCGAAAGAATTCTCAAAACTTAACTCTCAGATCTACCTTGAATTTGAAATATGAATTCAAGCTTATGATCATGTTGGGACTGATTTTAGGTGTTTAGAAGTACCTTAGATTAGTTAGAATCGAAAAGGAGTGAAGGTGCACTTTAAACGAACTCAAACAAAGCAACCGGAGGAAAACTAGATGAGGCAGGCGACCTTGGGGCTATGGATGGCGCGAAGCGCTAGCCTTTGAAGTACAGAGATGGGTTTGGGGCGCTATGGCAGGTGCGCCGCACCAGGCCCCAAGCCAGAAAATTTTGCCAAACACTTTTGCTCATTTTCTCACCCTAAATCGCCTAAAATCGAACGGTTTCTTCCCCAATTAGTTGAATTCGATTACTTAAATTAATTTCACTCTAATCTACTCGAAACAACACTAAATTTACTCATTTTTATTTCAATAAGTCATCAAAACTGCAACACAACAAGATTTAGAATGAACTTCAAGAACACCTTTCAAGAACTCATCGAGAACTCGATTCTTTAAACTTTAAGAATGAAATTTTGCTGAAATAACATGATTAGTGTGTGGGTGAACAAAACCAACACTATGGAAGTTTATATACCTCTTAGGGATTAAATCCGTGACGAAAATCCGCAACTAAACTCAATAACGTTGATGAACGCCTTCATCATTTCCTCTTTTCTCCTCTTTTCTTTTCTTTTCTTTTCTTGTCATTTCTTGAACCTTCAACTAAAACCCTAGGTGTTTATTAGTATTATAAAACTGAACCTAAAGGGATTATAACCCTAAAATATGACTAAAAACGAATTAAGTCTGATTGGGTAAGGAAAGGACAAAAATACCCCTCATTATTTTCGTCTAACTTTCCTTACCTGAACAACCTAACTTCAAAAGGTCATATCCCACTCATCCGAACTCGAAACTTAGCAAACTCAGAGGCTTTGGAAAGATAATTCAAAGATATTTATATGGTATCCTGTATCACACCTAACTCATCCTGTTCTAGGAGTTGTGGTCATTTCAAGTTGACCCAAAACTCATACTTTGCTTAACTCTCCAATTTTCAGATTTTTTTGTTATTTCCAATTTAATTCTTCTTGGGTACTCAAGGTGCTAAATCTAGTGAACTGACCTTAATGCTTATAATTTTTTTAATTCCTTGGTAAAATCTCACTCACTATGATGAACGGTTTGAGTCTTAGTTCGAAAGAATTTTTGGGTGTTATAATATCTATCTATACTACCTTACAAGAATAAACTAATAACTTAAATATTAAATTATTATAATACCCAAACATAAAATGCCAAATGTAGTATATCTTCTATATTTAATATTGTATTATATTTATTTGGGAAACTTTCATATATAGCCACTTAAAAATAATTAATTACTCTCAATAGCTATAGTTTGATAATTACAATTTGTAGCTACAAGTTATATAAAGGAGAGAGGCGAGCGAGACTGAGAGAGAGAGGAGAGAGGCGAGAGAGAGGGGGAAAAGAGTGGGAGAAAGGTGAATTGTATATGTATATTGGTTAGATAATTGTATATTATACATATGTAATTGTATATATGGCAAGAGAGATTGGGAGAGGGAGGAGAGAGGCGAACAAGACTGGGAGAGAGAGGAGAGAGGCGAGCGAGATTGAGAGAGGGAGGAGAGAGGCAAGCGAGAGAGGGCAGAGAGTGGGAGAGAGGTGAATTGTATATGTATATAATTGTATATAACTGTATATTATACATATATATTTGTATAAATGGCAGCGAGATTGGGAGAGGGAGGAGAGAGGCGAGCGAGATTGAAAGAGGGAGGAGAGAGGCAAGCGAGAGAGGGCAGAGAGTGGGAGAGAGGTGAATTATATATGTATATAGGCTAAAAATTTGTATATTATGCATATTTATTTGTATATTTTGGCAAATTATACATATACAAACATGACTAATTATACAAACTCGAAGTCAACCCATGTAATTAATGTATAATGTTAGTCGCGAGTGGTAATTATAGCAAACTATAGCTATGATGAGTAATTAAATAGTATAAGTTTGCTTATCCGCGTAATTTTCCCTATTTATTTATGTGTATCATATGAAAGGCAAACAACTTTTCACATTGAAGGGTTGTGACATTTTTGAAGAGTTATAACTTTTCTGATGAGTTGTGCCTTTTTGAACGGTTGTGACTTTTCTATAGGGTTGCGACTTTTTCGAAGAGTTGTGAATTTTCCAAAGGGTTGCAACTCCGAAAAGTTGTGAATTTTTCGAAAGTGTGCAAATTTTCTAAAGAGTTATGACTTTTTGGATGAGTTTTGACGTTTCTGAGTGTTGTGACTTTTCTAAGGCACCACAAGTTATTTTTCGTAAACTACCCTTTGTTGGTTGTAAGAAGAGGAGCTTCGTACAATATTTAAGCTACATTTTAAAAGAATATAATTATTATTATTGTTCTTAAAATACTCAATTAGTATATTTTCTTTATTTTTATGATACGAAACAATATGCACATACTAATACAACACATTTTTAACTATAAATGGAGGGATTTTCTCACAATTTTTTAACTACGATTTTTTATGTTTTATATTCTTATCTTCTTAAAACCTCAAGTAGTATTTTGAAATGTTGACAATCTCAAAGTTTAGTAAATTTAGAACACTCCATAATATTAATGTTAAATTAATCTAATACTCCAACTAAAACATCCAATTTAGTATATATTCTATATATTATATAAATATTTGTTTACATTATATTATATTAAAAGTAAAAACACCTATAAAACAATAATAACAAAGTAATTCACTATGGGTATTTTAAAGAATAGTGTGGTACATGATTTGATTTTCACATGCAACGCACGTGCGTCAAAACTAGTGTATATATATATATATATATATATATATATATATATATATATATATATATATATATATATATATATATATATATATATATATATATATTTAGTCAAAGTGTGAGTCTAGAATGTACCCATGCAATTAATCATATTATACCAATTACACATCAAGTCAAAGATATAAGTGTAGAATGTACCATACAATTAATCATATTATACCAATTACACAACAAGTCAAAAAATTATTAAATGTACAGATAATTAGTGAGATATAGGAGCGTAACATGAACGCAAGGTTAAAGTGTATATATATCTAGTCAAATATGGGAGTGTAGAATCTATGTAGACTACTATATGTGAAGTGAGAGATTCACATGTAATAGTCTATAAAAAAGGAGAAAAATATCCCCCACCCACCACCTTCTTCCTCAAAATTCAATTTCTAAGTTTGATTTTTTGTATAAGAAAAAAGTCTTAATAGTGTCGATTCGTTCTTCTTGGACTCCACTCTAATTCCGCCCCTACAGTTTAGGTAATTTTTTAACTCAGCACTTTGAGGCATTAAAGTATTTGCTATTATTGTAGATTTTGAAGTGAAGAGATAAATTTTCTTGTGCTATTTTTCTCTATTATTATAGATTTCGATGCGAAGAGAGAAATGTTTGTAGAAATAAATTAATTTTAATTTCAATAATCTATATTTCTACAAATCGAACTTAATTTTTTTCAATTTTGAGTGCCAAACTCATCTGGTTGTAAACTATTTTATTTAATCCATTTATCAATTTAAAATTCTTTTTAGTCCATTCGAGAACACCCTTGGAGATAATGAGCTAGATAGTTTTTGATCCTAGATGAATGTTTTACAAATTGTTGAATACACTTGTATAGAACCTGATTACGGCTGAAGACTTGAAAGAGTCCAAATAGTGCCCTATAACTAAAAAATACTCATTAAAGGTATTCAAAATTTAATTTATAATTTTTTTAAAAAAATCATTACTTTTCCTTTTAGGTTAGTTGTATGTCATGTTCACATAAGCTCCTTAGGGGTTTCCAATTTTAATACTAGCAAAAACTACTAATTTGATCTAGTTAATGGAATATCTTATTTGTATTATCACTTAAAATTAGCAGATTTTATGAGTTGATAATATTAGTATAAGCAATCTAGAACTACTTAAAAACATCCCTTACTTTTCTTTGTGGGTCAATTTATTAAAAGAAGGGGTGTGACATAGACTACCAATTTTACGAAGAAATTTTGAGTTTCTCTAATATTTATGTTCAATTACATCATTTTAATCCTTAACAATTTCTTGATTATGATTTGAATTGTATTTTCTTGTATTAAGTGTAAAAAAGATTTATTTCACTTATTTGATTTTATAAATATCAACATAGCTTACTAGATATTTTGTGTAACACTTAGTATGCCAAGTCCAGTTAAGTATCCGAATAACACAAATTTTAATAGGAGATTATTCATGATTTAAATTATAATGCATCGTTATTTCTTGTCCAAATAGTTTTGGGGATTCAATTTCTTTTTTCTTCAATTGATTTGACAATGGTTCTATAGTAATATTCAAACAGTTTACAATATTTCAATTTTCTCAATATAGTTTAAAGATCCCTTACCTTGTATTATTCTTATTTTGTAAAGGTGTTTGGTGGATTAAATGTCGTATATGGGAAAATTGACTAAAAAAGTTTAACGTCTAGCATCTTTTGAAACCATCATGATGATATATTAGATTTAATATTGATGTGTTTGACTTTCAAAGAAGAGGTGAGGACAATCATCTTATCAAAGAAATGGAGAAATCACTGTGTTGAATTACACAATTGACGCTTAATGAATCACTTTGGGAAAGAAGGATTTACTTAACCCTATTCTCAATTTTAGGAAGATAATCCATTTGCTTTTGACCCTTCATAAGGGTCCCATTACTAAGTTTATCATTAATGTTTTCATGTAGATGGTTGTCCTGGGGTTGATAATTTCATAGTTTTCCTTTGGATGGATTACATTGATGCATAATTCGTATCTCGCTCTATATGGAAGGTGAAAAAAAAGTTGTTGAATGTCATTCATAAAGAGAAAAATGTGAATTTGTCAATCTTCGGACAAGTTTCAAGATGAATAACATCGAGTTTAAACTTAGTAATTGGTCCTTCATGAAGTTTTAAAAGATGGTAGATGATCTTCCTAAATTTGACTACAAGTGATACCACTTTTTCATTGAAAATAAGCTTGTCCTCAAACCACATTTACAATGAAAATGCATTAGAATGACGTCAATTGCATTATTGAGAAGATTGCTAAGGATTTCATGCATTAACAACTTTGACAATGTTTTGTCCTCTTAGGAGATATCATAAACTACCCAACCCAAGTATAAAATAAGAAGCAATATGAGGTAATGAATCTTCAAAGTATATGAACCATACAAAAATAATCTCAAAACTATCTTGATTGAATTACCATTCGTATAGTCAAATTAATAGACAATTACATAATGAATCAAATCCTCAAACTATCTTAAGAAAATAAAAGTGTATCACAATTTATATCATTAATAATCTCCAGTTAAAAGCTATGCACAATTTCATGTACATCACCCAAAGAAGAAATGTTTTAAATAGATTTGAGAAGCTCTCGATCTTTTGTTTGGAGGTTTAAAATGAAAAGTGAGAAAAAAAACTTTGATGTCGCATTTTATTTTCATGTTCACCCTTCCTATTACATCTATTTCAGGAGAACATGAGCATTGCTTGATTGGATATATTGATTATTTGGTTATCATTACATGTTTAAGAATTTCTACGTTTACAGTCGGCTCATGAATGGGCTATTGAAGTGTTTTGGGTTTTTTTAGTTTTGGAGGGGTCTTAGAAACTTTCTTAGTTTCCAAATTTAATCACTAGTGATTACAAGTTTGGCGTACTTATACCCTTCACGTCTATTATTTAATTTGTTATCTAACAAATAATGTATATTTACTTTTTCGTTAACAAATCTATATTTATTGAATTTAAAAGTCATTTTGAAACTGTTTTTATTTAGTTTCCAAAAACCAAACTATTTTAAAAATATTACTCATCCATTTTTAACCCTTCCCAACCCTAATGAACTAAAAAAGAGAATCACACTTATCATTTAGGTCGGTTTTTCCTTAGTGCTGGTGATAATTCAGGTAGGAACAACAAACCACCGATAATTTAGATGTATCATCTCAAATATTTAATTCTTAGACAACAACTTGATGTTCATTAGAAAGTATTATAATTTCTTATGAATTGCATTGGTAGTGGCCATAATATATCCTGTTAACACTACGACATGGAATACTTCAATGGTGTGCAACCCTGGTGATGCCGCAATTCATTTTACTCTTAGTAGTAAATGTTCTTTAATATTATAACCACCTTAATTTTGTTTGGGTGTAAACACAATGTGGATAAGTTTTTTAACTTATAATTATCAAAAAAATACATGTACACCTAGATAATTTAATATTTACGTAGCACGATATAATTGAGACAAACTTTGCAATGTGTACACTAAGTTTTCAAAAATATTATATATTTTCTATTAATGAAAAAAAATTAAATAATACTTGTGTTATTGAGACATAATACTTATTTAGTGAATTTATCACACAAACTATATCAAAGTTTAAAATAATATAAAGAATATGAAACATATAATATTTTTTGTTCCATTAATCACGTTAACACGAAAAACAAACCATAAGGAAACTAACTCACATCAAATTTCCGTGTTTCATTATTAATGTCATTGTCCGTGATTCATACAATCATAAGAATAAAATAAGATTAGTTTTAAATAATAGTGTCATGAATTTTAAAATTCATTATTAATTCCTAATTTAATAGGTAATCACCTTTTAACAATTCTTCTAACATTCTAAATAAAATACTTTAGTAGACAGAATATGTTAAAAACATTTCACTTCCATTATATTTTTTGATCTAATACAACAAATTTATTGAATTAAAAAATGTAAACAAAATATGAAAAAAGGAGAAAAGAAATTAAGTATGAAAATGTCTTATGTAATGATGAGGATGGGAATCAAGATACCATAATTTTTTTTTCTTCCTCTAAAATTTACTTTTTTTTAATGTATGATTTGTTTCCTATTGTAATCTGACTTATTAAAAAAAATTATATGAGTAGAAAAAGAAATGAAATGAGACAAAGAAAAGACCAAATAAATGTATAGTCATTAATGAAATAAAACTTCTTAGTATATTTTTTTTGTTTTTTAGCACTTGCTTTTTTATTATCAATTACTTCTTTAGTATATAGTTATTTAATGTCAAGACCCAAAAATAGACAAGATGACACTCGTCTAGTATCACATAGAAAAGCCAGTCTAAAACACGCCAAAATGATAGAAACGCGGACTTAAACTAGCAATAACATAAAGAGAGAAAACTTAGTCATTCTCAAAAATAAACGCAGACTGTGGTTGTCATGTGTACGAGTCATGTCACGCCTCGAAGCAATCCCCTTGACTTAACATGGGACCTAGGATCACGAGTGACCCCAAGCTAATCCTGAGTCTAGCATATCATGAACGTATCAAATATATTTAAGTAAACATAAACTAAGCATAAAGTATAACAATAAATCTATGAAGAGGAACAAGTCCAATTAGTCTGAATAATCATAATAAAACATAACAAGAGTTTAGTTGTACCTGAAAGGACCACTTAACAACTCAAACTGAATCTACTAATATGTCTGAAAAGCCTCTACTAAGTCGAGTGGTTGGGACATGTCCCTAGCTAACTCTAACAAAACCGAAAACTGAAAGCAAAGACTTAAATGGAGAGAATGTCTATAGTATTTGATGTATGAGGACTCACCACTGAAGTTTCTGATGTCGGACCGAGAATTTATCTAAGCATGATCTGGATGCTGAGTGCTTTAACCTACATCATGAAAGGTTGAGCACAGAGTATGCATCAAATGTGATATATAGCCGCAAAATTATCAGCTACGACACAAAATTCGTCACTGATTGTTCACCTTTTGTGACGAAAGTAACATGTTGTGCTTAAATACATGAGGCACGAACTTTTAGCGACGAAACACAAAATTTATAGTAAAAATTTATCAACTAAAGTTTCCCACCAAAAAATGAATTGGCGTCATTTATTAAATGTTAATTAGTTACAGATTGAAAGTTATTAGTGACAAATTATTTTGTCACTAAATGATATACTCAATTTGTGACAAATTATTTTCGTCCTAAAATTAACTATATTTTGGACACGATAAGTTTTTGTCACAAAAAATATGTTGATACAATCGTGACGAATTACAAGTTGTAGTTAATCATTATAAATTTTAACCACAAAATGTTATATTTAGTCGTGACCTTTTTTTTTGTCACGTATAGATTGCGTTATTAGTGACAATATATTATTATTTCTATTTAACCTAATATTTAGTGACACAAAATTTGTCACAAAAATAATAAATTTCAAATGGCGGCGACTTAAATTTCGTAGTTGAATAGTGCAATTATTGGGTACAAAAAAATATTTGTAGTTATAAATTTAAAGATCGTTAGTGATAGACACATCTTGATCTAGATGCAATAAAAATTATATTTTTTTTCGTCAATAAACCTGAAACGATAAATTTATTTTTTATTAAGTATCAAATTATATTTAAAACTATCAAAATAGTTTAAATAAACAAGAAGAAGTTATTAAGTGGAATTTATTACATGTCTTCAATTACGACACTAAAATTATTTTATTCTAAATATAAATTTTATCGACCCTCAGTATAAGTATGTACAATTATTCTAATGTTAAGTTTGTTTGTGGGCACACAAAAAATCGATCATATACAAATTTATTTGAATTTTTTCATATTTTATCCATATATAATTTGTGAAGTAAAAAGTGTAGTTATAATAATTCACAATACGAAAATCAATGATAGAAATCTAATTTTAATATTTAAATAAAAAATTATTAAGTGAAAGCTTTAAATTATAATCGTAGAAATTTCAGAGGAAAATATTAGAAAACTTTCAATTATTTTACCTTCCCTCCACTTTTAATGTGTTAAATTTTTTCAATAACCCATTCCCACATTTTCCTCCCCATTTCTCTCCCATTAAACCACGAATTGCAACAAAACTACTCATTCACTTCATTCCACATAGGCCCAAATGGGGTAGAAAATTACTTATAAAATAAGTTCAGGGGGGTAATATGGACTTTAGTATAGTATAAGTGTGTCTCTGTGATTTCGGGCATAGATTGAGGGGTACTTGTGCATTTTCCCTATCTATTTTATAATTCATGTTCAAAAAATTATCACTGTTTTATAAAACATTGAATATTTGTTTCAATTAGTATAAAGCATAATTATTTGATGGAGTTTTTGTTTCCAATTTCTACAAAGGGTTATCTTAACGGAGATTCTTGACATCATTTTCGTAAGAATACTACAAGGTTTTGTTAATTATGATAGAATTGAATTGTTGTTTTTGTATAGAGATATTATGTCTTTCTAATTTTATTATTTATACCAGTAATTAGTGTTAGTTTAATCATTAAAGTTTAAATATATATTTTAAATCAATCATGAAATTAACAATCATGTTACTAAATTATATATTTCTTTTCACACAGGTACGTGCAGTTATAGAAAGTAACTCAATAAATGGAGATTTCAGATGATTATCGACACGTGAGAAAACAACACACTTTTGTATTTTTGAATTTACAATTGTTAATGTGTCTCAATTAGTTTTTTAAAAAAAATAAATGAGTCATCTCACTTTATTTACTCAATAAATTTGTACTAAACTATTATATCAGTATTTTATATATGCAAATCGTATATGATTCTGTATGAATGTTTGGTATCACGTTTTCTTTTGTATATTTAATATTTTTACTAACAGGAGATACATAATTATATAAGTTAGATTAAATATATAATTAATGATAAAAATTAAGAACAAGTGTGATCACAAAGAATTAAATATATGCAATTTGTCATAAATAATAAATCATATTTATGTATATATTTTACATTTTAAGAAACACAATCTGCTCACAAAAATATCTTCTTTATGTATAAAAAATAAATCATATTGGTACATATTATTTGTTACAAAATAATTATATTTAGTCACAGAATAACTTATTCCAAAATGACCATCATATTGGTGGAAAAAATATATGTATTTAACTATAAATTAACCTAATATTTGATGAGCAGTAAAATGTTAATAATTAAGACAACATAGAGTGACAAATACTTGTGTCACTAATAATGCCTATCCAATATCAAAAATACTTTTCTAACTACGAAATTATTATCTTTTTGTGACGAAATATATTCTTTTAGTTACAAATTATGCATGACTTTGAAGACAACAAATCGTCCCTAATGAAAATTATATTTAGTGACAAATTATAAATTTGTAAATATTAAATACATTTTAACGACGATACGATATTTTTAGCTACAAAATATTTACGCTTTTTAGGACAAATAAGTTCGTCACAAATACTACATATTTGGAGACAAATTTTCTTTTTGTAGTTAATTAATATTTTTAGCGACGAAATATTAAGTTGTCTCTTTATATATATATATATATATATATATATATATATATATATATATATATATATATATATATATATAACTAAGCAATAAAATAATCCCAGCAAGAATATAAATATAGAAATGTCGGTCAATGCACTAAGAGTGTCACTGTGAGAGATACTATTAACCAACATAAACCATATGATCTAAACATATAGTTTGATGTATACTCCCCATCAAGAGGACCCAATATACCTTAATAGGGTTATAACTGCATGACTGTGGCGTGATCACTAATATAATGCCCAACAGAGGGAACTTATAATATTATGTGGGCACTTAGTTTTGGGAGTAGGGATACGCTGAACCCTAGTCCAACTCGGTGCTAAGTCTACTCCCAACAAAATAAATCTGAAGCAAAATTGCACTAAATATGTAACAACTCAAAATACTGACATGCTAATTGAGAATGCAACATTTATCAACTCAGAATGTGAAATTCGAAATATGGAGCATGACTTTTTGTTTAACTGACCTAGGAAATATAATTTATGAACTAAGAGAATATGAGTTTTATACAAAGAATTATGCAATATTTCAAGAGAACATGTTATTAGACTATGAATCCTATAGCAGCTAAAATCACAATAAATTCCTAAGATTTTATAAATCCTAGGTCTAAACAGGCTATGTAGAATCAAGGAACCGGCGGAATTCTAAAGACCTGGTTGATAAAAGCAACACAGTAGTGAAATCCCACATACCTAGTGAGGAAATCTACGGAGAAATCCTTTGGATTTCGACGCTGAACTTTGAAGAACGCTTCTGCTTATTCTTGGGAGGGCTGCGGCTTTTTCCTCTTCCTTTTGCTCTAAGTTGGGTGATATTTGGAGAATAGGGTTTTTGGGTATATCCGACTACGTTTTTAGGATTTTACTAAGTAAAAAGATGTATTTTATGCATCAAACAACGTAGTTTAAATCCCCCAGGGCATAGGGAGATGACTAAAACAACTTTAACTTAAAGCTGACGAATTTCAAATGTCAAGGGGACTGACGGGACGTCGTTTGAACCACTGCCCGTCAATTGAGTCGTGGTTTGTGGCTTGCTTGAAAGGGCTTGACTAAAATGAGCATAACTTTTTACTCTAAGCTTAGATTTTAGCAAATTCGTTGGCGTTTGAAAGAAGATTCTACAATCTTTAATTGGATAGGTCATGAGATACCAAATTAATTTTGTAATAGAAGATATGACCATTTGAAGTTGAACCAACAACCATTATAATCTAAATAGTTGGTGACCCTCACCTATGGCCTGACCTACGCTCTGTAGGTCCAACAATGAACTGTACTTGTATTCATAGCATTGTCTCTTCCTAATAATCCTAAAAGTATCAAGGCACACCTTCTCTAGCACCTCACATGACTAACGACCTAAGGAAAGGTAGACCCAACTACTATCAAGTGCTCTGATGCCAACTAGAGTGGACAACTAGAGTGGAAAAGAAAACCTTAAAGGAACTCCTGACTCAAATCTCAATCCATTGGGAATAATGTGTGATTTTGCCTAGCTCGCTCAACTAATCCCAATATATAGTCGAAAATAAATGAAGAACCCTGGTAGGAACTAATAAACTTGATTCTATCTTGGGAAGAACCCATTGCACAAGAACCATTCCCACATGTGGCGTATTCTTGAAGAGACTAAGGCCTCCTAGCACCAAACCTTGAGTAGCCTAATAGTCAATGACCCTTTCGAAGCCTAGGCTGCACATAATCTCTTTGTATGCTGTATAACATCTCCAAACCCAAGGTTTGTGGATGATTAAGGCTCTCTAGCCCGACCAAGTGATGAAACTCCAGTAGAATGTGTTGATATGTAGTCCACGTTCATAAAATACCTCATGTTATTAATCTAAAGAGAGTCGATTCTAAAGAAGCACGTTTAGAGGTTAATTGATAAGTTGAAAAAATTGAGCTTAAGAAAAGGCAGAAATCCTAATACTTAAAAAAACACCAACCTAAATCACATGAAAATCATAGTTAACTTCATATTATAAAGTTCAACCATGAAAGTAGATCGTAGCCTTCTTCGAATCCAATCAACAAGCTATAAGTCAACCACAAAAGAGTTATACATGTCTAAGACTCCTCAAATTATCACCATGCTAACCAATTATTGATCACAACATAACAATGAATGATTAGACACTAAAATCACAATAACTAGGGATGGACCAAAAATAGAGTAAAACTATGACTATGGGACCTACACCAAGAATTTTGAAATTTACCTCTTCAAAATTTCTTAATCTATATACACATCTTGTGTCTCAAAATGGTACGCAATTTAATGTCCCAACAATTCAAACAACAACATGCATAAATTCCACCATTTAAAGATGACATGGGAGCCCTTTAAAGGAGGAATAATGTCAAATCATGATCCACAAGCTCTACAATGTAGAACCATGGTTAAAAAATTGACATGGCATTTGGAATTATCTCAAACGGAGGTCTGAAGCTTGAGAATTCATAAAAAGATTAAAATGAGGTTTGTCAATGGATGATTGGTCTTATTTAAAGTATATGTCAAAACTGTTTATCATTGTCAAGGAATCCATGGCCCACAATCGTGGCCCACCCAAGAACAAGACATCCTGAACAGGGAGGGGAGCCCCGTTATTGCTATTGGTCGATCAACTTAACCCTAAAGAACACTAAAGACAACTCTTGAATGCTAAGGTCTGGGTGATAAGACCCCACGAGTGTGACTGATGCCTCTTGATTTCATTGGGTAGGGAGAAAGAGTTGCATGAACGCGACCCTCAGGGTTCGAACACAACAGGAAAACGGAGTTGCACCAATTTAAAGAAGTTGATTTGCTAAAAGTTGGATATCTGCGGCGAGGTGAGCATGATTAATTTGAAACCTGGTGCCCGCAAAACAAATATGTTACCCTATTGAATTCAACATTTCATACTCAATGAAGCTATTGAAAATTCAATTTGATGTTCTCTTGATAAAAATTAAGTCCCACACCCAAGCTTCTTCTTTAGACAAATTTCATGATCCCTATGTGACCTAAAGTCTCGGGACCCGCACAAAGCGTCATTCTAGACCACGATTGATATTCTAGAGTTCTTGAAATAGTCATATTTGTATTTTGAGGCCATCTTTCTAGAGCGTTGATCGAAATCAACAATATAAAATCCAAAAGCTTCAAAATATGGAAACTTGCATAAAATTCGTAGGAACGATCCGATGACTAAACTATCAGTCTGAGCATGTCATAAATGACTTGGGATCACTAGAAGGAAGGTTTAAACTCTGAAAAGCAATCATACAAAAAAGAACATGGAAAGTACAGTTTGTTTTTGTTCCATCAATCACCTCAACACAAAAGGCACACCATACGAAAACTAAATGACATCAAATTTCCTTCGTTTCATTAATAATATTATTGTTCGTGATTCATATGATCTTAAAGAAAAAATTTAGATTATTGTTGAATACAGTGTCAAATTTTTTTAACTCATAATTAATTCATAATTTATTAATAAATCATCTTTTAACAATTTTTCTAACATTTTGTATCAAAATCTAGTGTAGAAAGAATTTACTTAAAACTTTCACTATCCTTTAGTAGAAAGAACTTGTTAAAAATATTTCACTTCCATTAAAAACTTTTCAATTCAATATGAGAAAAAGTTTTAAATTAAAATTTTAAAAATAAATATGAAAATGGGAAATTATTAGTAAAATAAAATAATGAGCCTTAGAACATAAACATGTCGTAAGTTTTACTTCCTTCCTATAAAATTAAATTTTTCTTAAGGTAATTTGTTTATAATTTTATTTATATAAGTACACAAAGAAATGAAATGAAATGAAAAAAAGAAAAGATCAAATAAATTAATAGTCATTGAGGAAATCAAATTCCCTAGCATCTTTTTTTTGGTACTTGCCTTTTCTTTTCATTTACTTTCTTAAGAATATAATTATTTATTTTTTTATTTAACTATTTATTATTGAAGATATTGTTTCAAGAAAGATGAAGAGAGAACATATACCACTTGCAATAGCATTGATGACACACAATAAAAGTATAGAAGTAGCAATACAAAATTATTTTATTATATTTTAGTTGAATTATTATATTGACCGTCCCAAAATAAGAATTATCTATATAGGAATATTGAATGAAAATACAGAAATATTAAATCATTATAGATAAAAACCAATTGAAAAAAAAATTGGATCAGATAAAAGAACCCGTTAATTATATTATAGCAATAACATATATAATAAAAGATTTAAAAGGATTAAATGTATATATATGTATGTATATATATATATATGTATATATATATATATATATATATATATGTATATATATATATATATATATGTATATATATATACATATATATATGTATATATATATATATATATCAGTTACACATCAAGTCAAAGATATGAGTGTAGAATGTACCCATAAAATTAATCATATTATACCAATTATACAACAAGTCAAAGAATGATTAAATGTACACATAATTAGTGAGATATAGGAGCGTAACATGAAAATAAGGTTAAAGTGTATATATATCTTGTCAAATATGTGAGTGTAGAATCTATGAAGACTACTATGTGTGAAGTGAGAGATTCACATATAATAGTCTATAAAAAAGGAGAAAAACATCACCCCTCCCTTCTTCCTCAAAATTCAATTTCTATGTTTGATTGTTTGTATAAGGAAAAAGCCCTAACAGTGTCAATTCGCTCTTCTTGGACTCCACTTTATTTCCGCTTCGACTTTAGGTAAATATTTAACTAATCACATTGAGGCATTAAAGTATTTGCTATTATTTTAGATTTTGATGTGAAGAGAGAAATTTTCTCGTGCTATTTTTCTCTATTGTTGTAGATTTCGATGTGAAGAGAGAAATGTTCGTAAAAATAAATTAATTTTAATTTCAAGAATCTTTATTTCTTCAAATCGAACTTAATTTTTTTCAATTTTGAGTGTCAAACTTATATGATTGTAAATTGTTTTGGTGAATCTATATATCAATTTGAAATTCTTTTTTAGTCCATTCACGAAAACGCTTGGAGATAATAAACTAGTTAGTTTTTGACCCTAGATAAATGTTTTTTTTTACAAATTCCTGATAATACACTGGTATAGAACTTGATTACGACAGAAGACTTGAAGAGTCCAGATAGTGCCCTATAACTAAAAAACCTCATTAAAGGTATTCAAAATTTACATTAAAATATTTTATTTTAAAAATCATTACTTTTCCTTTTCGGTGAGTTGTATGTCATATTTACATAAGCTCCTTAGGGGTTTCCAATTTTAATACTAGCAAAAACTACCAATTCGATCTAGTTAATGGAACATCTTATTTGTCATTTATTACTTAAAATTAGTAGATTTTATGAGTTGATAATATTAGTAGAAGCAATCTAGAACTACTTGAAAACATCCTTTACTTTTCTTTGTGGGTTGATATCTATTAAACAAAGGGAAACCCAAAAATAAACTGCAGGGTCTAGGAAGGGTCAGACTCTAAGGGGTGTGACACAAACTGTCAATTTTACGAAGAAATTTGGAGTTTCTCTAATATTTGTGATAAGCTACATCATTTTTATCCTTGAAAGTTTCTTGATTATGATTTGAATTGTGTTTTCTTGTATGAAGTGTAAAAATGATTTATTTCAATTATTTATTTTTTAAATATCAACATAGCCTACTAAATATTTTGTGTAACACTTAGTATGTCAACTGTCAAGTTAAGTTAAGTATCCTAATAACACAAATATTAATAGGAGATTATTCATAATTTTAATTAAAATGCAGCTTTATTTCTTATCCAAATAGTTTAGGGGATTCCATTTCTTTTTTTCTTCAATTGATTTGACAATGGATCTATAGTTCCATCCAAACAGTTTACAATTATTCAAATTTTCTCAATATATTTTGGAGATCCCTTACCTAGTATTGTTTCTTATTTTGTAAAGGTGTTTGGTGTCTTAAATGCCTTATATGGGGAAAATTGACTAACAATGTTTAACGTCTAGCATCTTTTGATGCCATCCTAATTATATATTACATTTAATATTGATGTGTTTGCCTTTTAAAAATGAGGTGAGGACAATCATCTTATCAAAGAAATGGAGAAATCACTGTGTTGAATTAAGACGGTTAATGAATCACTTTGGGAAACAAGGATTTACTTAATCCTATTGTCAAATTAAGGAAGATAATCCATTTGCTTTTGACCCTTCATAAGGGTCCAATTACTAAGTTTATCATCAATGTTTTGGTCTAGATGGCTGTCCTGAGGTTGATAATTTCATACTTTTCCTTTGTATAAATGACATTGATGCACAATTCGTATCTCGCTCTATATGGAAGGTGAAGAAAAAGATGTAGATGTCATTCATCAAGAGGAAAATATGAAGTTTTCAATCTTAGAAGAAGGTTCTGGATGAACAACACTGAGTTTAAACTTAGTAATTGGTCATTCATGAAGTGTCAAAAGATGGTAGATCATCTTCCTAAATTTGACTACAATTGATTCCTCTTTTTTATTGAGCAGAAGCTTTTCATTAAGGAGATGCTTGTCCGATAACCATCTATACTATGCAAATGCATTAGAATGACGTCAATTACATTATTGAGAAGATTGCTAAAGATGTCATGCATTAAACATCGACAATGTTTTCTTCTCTTAGGAGATATCATAAACTACCCAACACAAGTATAAAATAAGAGGTAATATAAGGTAAGGAATCTTCAAGCTATATGGACCATATTAAAATAATCTCAAAACTATCTAGATTGAATTACCGTTCATATAGTAAAATTAATAGAACAATTACATAAAGAATCAACTCCTCAAACTATCTTAAGAAAATAAAGGTGTATCACAATTTAAATCATCCAATTAAAATATATGCACAATATCATGTGCATCACCTAAAGCAGAAATGTTTTACATAGATTTAAGCAAATCTTGATCTTTTTCTTGGAAGTTTAAAATGAAAAGCAAGAAAGAAACGCTGATGTTACATTATTTTTTTCTGTTCACCTTTTCTGTTACATCTATTTTAGAACATGAGCATTGCTTGATTGGATACATTGATTATTTTGTTGTCATTAAATATTTAAGCATTTCTACATTTACAGTCTTCTCATGAATGGGCTATTGAAGTGTTTTTGGTTTTTATAGTTTTGGAGTGGACTGAGAAACTTTTTTTGTCATGACCTAACAAATCGGGCCGTGGGGGCACCCACTCTAACACCTAAGTAGGAGAACCCTCAAATCTAAATAGTTGCCTTATCTTTCTTTTTCACACTCTTAAGTTATAGTTGCCTTATCTACCCAAATCCATATAGTTTCTCCTTACCGCAATCTCTGGTCCTATTCAGTCCTTTTTTGGGTACTTACCTAGACAAACACCCCGACAATTCACTCTTTCCCGACAAGTATACCTCATGACCTTACTACACATCACCCCATACTCACATACATGCACATAGTTCGACCTACACCCTATCATCAAAGTTTTCACACTCACACACACAAGATATTGAATATAACGTACTTCACCTTACACCTTTGGCCACAAGAAGTTGGTCCTCTCATGGGACCCAAACTTTAATTGTTAGCTTTCCGGAACGTGGCATCCCAAGTTGTGTCGGAACGTGGCAACCCTATCCAATAGCTGTGCCGGATCGTGGAACCCCGATCTAATAGTTGTGCCAGAACGTGACAACTCGATCAAATCGTTAGCTTGCCAGAACGTGGTATTCCAATCCCCAATCACACATCACATCCATAATAATAATTACATCATCAAGATTATACATTTACTTCATGAGTTCATAGCAATGTCAATTCATATTTAAATATACATATCATTTTAACCGGGTGGTCAATATTTCAACAAACATGCATACACAAGTGTCACCATGAACAAGAATACAGATCTATCACCCCCCACCCCCCTCACGGAATTACAATCATCATCAAAGAATTTCCCGAATTCTCACCCCTAGTTCTCCCTTAGATTTCGTGATCGCGTCCTTAAAACTAACTACTAACATTAAACAAATTGTTACTACAACGGGTCGATATTCACATACACCAAAACTTATTTCCTTCTTCCGAATAGCATGGTTAGCGTAGAAATTCTATTCAAGCTCCTTGCCAAGAAACCTCAACCAGTTATTAGACCTCAACTCAACACTAACCCACATATGTTAATTTACAACATATTTTCTCAGAAATTACTCGGTGAAAGAAGAGCTACACATGAATCCTATTATTAAATTCATATGTTACATGGTAAGCATGGATTTATAACTACTCAATGCATAAACCTAACCTATTTGGGCGCCAAGCAATAGTACGGAGTTTTAATTCCCTTTTGAGATTTTCCGGATTAGCTATGCTAAATATGGCCAAGAACTCGCAAGATTCTATCATCCCATTCTAGAAAGCTCCTTCTCCTTCTTTCCCAAGCTTTGAATAACTTTTTTGAGGTTTCTAGGATAACTTACGACCTTTTAGGTATTTTAGGAAAATAGAAAAATAAAATATTTCTGAAAATTAAATTCTGACTCGTGGATCCCGCGACAACGGGGTAAGGTGCCGCTGCAGCTCCGCCGCGCCAGCGGCATTTGTCCAGCTGTAGTGGGACAATGCCTAGATTTTTCACAAATTTTTTCCTTTTCCAAATAACACCGGTTCCAGTTGTTACAATAGATATCGATTTGCCACTCGTTCTTCCCCGAATGACTAAGGACCGGTCAACACACGCTCTCACTTCAGAACACCCCAACTAACGAAACACTCTTACACGAAACAACGAAAGTTCACGACTTCAAAAGATTCAAAACCATAAAAGGGTAACACACTCTAGAAAGGAGCTATCAAAATGCACTATACAAAAAGGTATTATGCTTCCTTGTTAGGGGTAGTTTACACAGACAACACGCGAAGACCGAACAAACAAAGTCAAAGAAAACTTTCCCCAGCTGTAGCGGGAGATCGGTAAACAGAAAAGGATGAAAAGGGAACCAAAATTACCATTTCCCTTACACTATCCCAAAACTCCAAAAAAATTTCTCTCAATCACCCTCCTCCAAATCGTCTGAATTTTGTAGGTTCTCATTCCATTGCTCTTATTACTTCATTTCTACTATTACAGTTGGTTGCATACTAGAAATCTAAATGAATATGAGAGGTTTTGGGTAGTTATTTGAAATTTGAACTAGGTTGCAAAAGGAGTTAGAAAAACGTAGCATGGTTAATTACCTTATGTCCCCAATATTCACATAACGTCCTAGGCAATAAAGATTCCGCAAAAACAAGGGCAATTTTATGTAAAATGGGTGGGGAAAGTTGAAAAGTCATTTTTTCATGAACTCAAATTTGGACACAATATAGGGGTTATTTGGTTGAAATGATAGCTAATTCATCTTCTAGGATAGTTGGTATACTTTGATCTGTTGAAAAACTGACAAAAATGAAAAATTTGGGACGATGGATGTCATTTTTTGTGTTCGGTGTTCATCCTAGATAAAGGTTGGTGCAATGACACGCGTCCCGTTGTAGCGATCTGCATCATCCCGTTGTAGCGGGATGGTGGATGCTATAATGGGATGGTCCATACCAGTGGCATGACTTTCCAAAAATTTTCTCTTTGCATTTCAGTCTTCCTTACATTGTTTATACTGTCCTAACTTATCTTACTTCTAGCAGGATCTTCTCAAATGGCTGGTCAAAATGATGATAATGTACCCTTCGTCTGGTTTCCAGATGCCGCTAGTCGAGAGAGGCATCATGATTACTGCAACACCGGTTTCTGTTGTGTGAGGGCGCTGGTGTTGCATACAGTGGAGGAGAAGGCTCCTACTTTTTATGCTCGCCTGATGGATTTTGGATGGTTACCACTGACAGAGTCTCCCTGAATGCACGTTCTACTTGGGTGAGGGAGTTCTTGCTGTCCTCCGTACCGTATACTGGGATTACCATTATGTGGTAATTCGTGTTCATCTCCCCCTAAATACCACTGTTATTAATGAAGTACTCAGGGTGCCAGATGTCCCGAACCTTGTGTTCGAGGACCGACCAGGGGGGATGGATATAGGGTGGCTGAGGGATATCCAAGTGGACCCTGTGGAGCAGGAGAGGGTTTAGTGGGCTACTGCAGAGGTCATGACTACTCCAGGTTGGTCACCAAATTCTAAGCGGTGAATACACTTAGTTTCAAGGAGGATTCGCTCGTCGGGCAACCACACATAGGCTACTTTTCCCTGAGCTCTGGTGGTGGCATGTGCTATGCAGGGCATTCCACTAAATGTGGGGGCGGAAATCAACTCGGAATGGAAAATATTCTATCGGGGCAACTTAAAATCCCTCTTTCTTCTTGGACTTATCACCATTCTATGCAAACGGGTAGGATCTCGGCTATTGTATGTTGACGAGGTACTTCCTATGTATCCCCCTATTCACCCTCTTTAAATTCATCAAAGTTCAACTTTTACTTGTAAGAGGAGGAGGACCCGCTAGGATAGTAGAAAAAGGGAGCTGCGGGTCCTCATGGCAAGGATCAACTCTCCAGTGCACCAATCGAGATAGATTTTGAGATGCTAAAAAAGAAGATGGCAAGTTCCTATGCTGATTTTACCTCAGTTACACCCTATACTGCTCTGGAGGTAGAGTTTCTCCCTCGCCAGCTGCGCCACGAGAGAAAGAACAACATAGTGAGGGATCGTCTGATGATGTGGCTCTTGAAACTGGTCAAAATCATGTCCACTTGTGTTGCCCCCGGACAGGAGATGCCCTTAGTGGGAAGGGAGGACTTCGTCCAGTTTTCAAAGTTGGAGGAGGCTATGACCGGCCCGGTTCCTCCAGATGGTCTAAGTTCTAACAGCGACACCTCCTTGTCCGACGAGTTTTGATTTCTTTTTTCCTTTCGTCCCTGCTTGGGTTATATATTTAGGATAACTCAGTTTTTATATTTCCTTCTTTGACATTTCTAAGTTGTAGTACATGGATGCTTGTTTTGGGTTGTCTAAAGCATCCCCAATCTTAAGTTATAGCTTATAATTTATTCTAGTTACTTAACACTGTTTGTGGTTGGAGGGATTCGTTCAGATCCCTTTTTGAGTTGGCATTTAAAAGCAAGGAAGAACATGAGATTGTTGTTGAGGTTCTGCCTCTCTCTCTCCCGCTCCAGCGGGAGGCGTTTTCCTACAGCAGCACCGCGCCAGAGGGAGCAGCAGCTTCGACGGGACGAGAACCTGGCCAAAAATTCTTATATGTACCCTCCCACTTCCCAAGATTTTCCAGGTCTCCATTTTCATCATTTTCTCGCTTCTAAATATCTCCAACTAGGATACACAATGTTAGATACCTAATGCTGAACAACTCGACACTACGGACCACACATTCCCAGGATACAGCAAGAAATCACAACTTACGCCATTTTTAAGAATTCAACCAGAATTCTACTCGTATCGGCTTCTGACACTCCACACGGTGTCCTTAGTCATGTTACAAACACAAATCATATTCCTTCACTTCGTCACTAATTTAGGCTCTCAAAATGCTTCTACATACACACATACTTCATTCGACATGTAGTACCCAATAATACATAAAAGCAAACAACAAGCACACATTCCTATTATTTCAAGCAACAAAGAGCACACATTCACAGTTTCCAAACACAAAGCACATGAAATTCTGATTTATTAATTAGTTCGTCCCATAGATGTTCATCACTTGCCATCCATGCTCTTTATATACCCTAGAACTAGATACCAATTGGAACCTTCCATTTCCTATTAACTTGTTGGTGTTCTGTGGTCGCATCAACAACGTCAGTCCACATCGTGAAGATACCAATTGGAATCAGGATATACCAATTGGGCTCAACTCATACAACAAGTGACACCTCGCACGAAAAAAAGTAATGAGTGGAACAATTTCCTAGAATTATTCCTAGCCTCTTGTAGATTAAATGTGGAAATCAACACACCCAACTACAGGAGTCTAGTTCACATTTTGCTCTTGTACAGGAAGACCGGTAACCTAGGATTTGATACCAATTTTTCATGACCCAACCCACCGGGACATGCGGGCACCCACTCTAAAACCTAAGTAGGAGAACCCTCACATCTTAATAGAGTAAACATGTGGAAATTAAGAAGACGGAAAAACAAAATTTAGGTTATCTTATAAATAAAACTTTTAAGTACAGTCCTTGTTAAACTTGTAAAATACTTTAACAACCCCAAGGACCTAGTCTAACAGGTACAAGAGCTACAAAGAGTAATGTTTGGACATTAAATAATAAAGAACATAACTCCCACCATGTAGAAGGAAGAGTCGAAGCTGTTGGAGGATTTCTTCGTCATCACCCAATGAAACATCATTAATCTGGCCTCTAAACTATGTCAAAAAGACATAGCAAGAGTAGTATCAGTACAACCACACGTACTGGTAGGCATCATCGGTCAACCCAACGTCCACCTCATAATATAAAAAAAAAAAAAAGATCATGCCTGGACTACTCGCTTTTTCACCCTTACCCCTCTCTTAGAACTCATTAAACCTACACCACAACTCTGTTGCTACTAACCGTATTTCCCCAACTGCCAACACTTCTGATTCTATTCGATTATAGTCTACAACATACTAACCTATCAATAATCCCAAACTCCGCTATCATACTTTCCTATTAGCCGATCATGTCACACTCTTAAGTTATAGTCTTCGTATCTACCCCAAGCCATATAGTTTCTCCTTACCCCATTCTCTAGTCCTATTACATCCTTGTTTTGGTACTTACCTAGATGAACACCCCGACAATTCACTCTTTCCCAAAAATTACACCTCATAACCTTACTACACATCAACCCATACTCACATACAGGTACATAGTTCCACCTACACCCTATCATCAAAGAATTTCACACTTACACACACAAGATATTGAATATAAAATACTTCACTGTACACCTTTGGACACAAGTAGTTGGTCCTCTAACGGGACCCAAACTCAAACTGTTAGCCTGTTAAAAAGTGGCAATCCGATCCTAAGTTGTGCCGGAACGTGGTAAACCCGATCCAATAGCTGTGCCGGAACGTGGCAACCCGATCCAATTGTTGTGACGGAATTTGACAACCCGATCCAATCGTTAGCTTACCGGAACGTGGCAATCCGATCCCCAATCATATTTCACATCCAGAAGCACAGTTACATCATCAAGATCATACATTTACTTCATGAGTTCATAGAATTATCAATTCACATTTAAATATACATATCATTTTAATCGAGTGGTCAACATTTCAACAAGAATGCATACACAAGTGTCATCATGAACAAGAATACACATCTATCACCCCCCCTCGAGGAATCACAATCATCATCTATGAATTTCCCTCAATTGTCATCACGAAAATAGGAAAGTTCAGCCCTAGTTCTCCATTAGATTTCGTTATCGCGTCCTTAAAACTAACTACTAGCATTCACAAATTGTTACTACAACGGGTTGATATTCATTCACACCGAAACTTGTTTCCTTCTACCAGATACCATGGGTAACAAAGAAATTCTATTCAAGCACCTTGCCAAGAAACCTTGACCAATTATTAAACCTCAACTGACGCTAACCCACATACGTTAATTTATAGCATATTTTCCCAGAAATTACTTAGTGAACGAAGATCTACACATGTCTCCTATTATTGAATTCATATATTACATGGTAAGCATAGATTTATAATTACTTAATGCATAAACCTAACCTACCTTGGCGTCAAGCAATTGTATGGAGTTTTGGTTCCGTTTCCAGCTTTTGTGGATTCGCTATGGTGAATTTGGCCAAGAACTCGCAAGATTACGCCATCCATATGCTAGAAAGATCATTCTCCTTCTTTCCCAAACTTTGAATAACTTTCTGAGGTTTCTAGTGTAACCTATGACCTATTAGGTATTTTAAGAAAATAGAAAAAATAAAGTATTTCTCGAAATTCAATTCGGCCTCGCCGATCCTGGTGCAGCGGGGTAAGTTGTCGCTGTAGCGGGACAGAGCCCAAATTTTTTGTGGATTTTTTCCCATCCCAAAAAACGACGGGTTTGGGTCGTTACATTCTTAGTTTCCAAATTTAATCACTAGTGATGACAAGTTTGCATACTTATGTCCTTCACGTCTGATATTTGATTTGTATCTAATATGCAATGTATATTTACTTTTTCGTTAACAAATCTATATTTATTGAATTTAATATCATTTTAAAACAGTTTTATTTAATTTCCAAAATAACCACACTATTTTAAAAATATTGCTCACCCATTTTTTAACCCTTCCAAACCCTAATCAACTAAAAAAGAAAATCCCACTTCTTATTTGGGTCGGTTTTGTCTTAATGCTGGTGATAATTCTAGTAGGAACCTTCAATAACCGATAATTTAGATGTATTTTGATAATTAGTTGGTGGTAGTTCAAGTAGGAATAATAAAAAAAGTATAATGATATTATATATTATTAATAACAAAAGAATGATTATTATCATCTCAAATATCTAATTCTAGAAAACAATTTGATGTTCATTAGGAAATATTATCATTTCCTATGAATTGCAATGGTAGTGGCAATAATATCTCCTATTAACAATGTAACTTGGAATATTTCAATGTTGTGTAACCCTGGTGATGCCACAAATCATTTTACGTTTTAATCTTAGTAGTATATGTTCTTTAATATATAACCACCTTAATTTTTTTTGGGTGTAAACTCAATGTGGATAAGTTTTTAACGTATAATTATCAAAGAAATACATGTACATCTAGATAATTTAATATTTACGAAGCACGATATAGTTGTGACAAACTTTGTTATGTGTACACTAAGTTTTCAAAAATATTATATATTTTCTATTAATGGAAGAAAGTTATATGATACTTGTGTTATTGTGACATATTACATATTTTGTGAATTTATCATACAAAGTTCGTCAAAGTTTTACAATCATATAAAAAAGAACATGAAAAGTATAATTGTTTTTGTTCCATTGATCACGTTAACACGAAAAACAAACCATAAGGAAACTAACTCACATCAAATATCCATTTTTCATTACTAATGTTATTGTCTGTGCTTAATACAATCATAAGAATAAATAATATTATTTTTAAATAATAGTGTCATGAATTTTAAAAATCATTATGAATTCATAATTTAATAGGTAATAATCTTTTAACAATTCTTCTATAATTCTATATAAAATACTTTAATAGAAAGAATATGTTAAAAACATTTCACTTCCTTTAAAAACGATTTGATCTAATACAAGAAAATTTATTGAATTAAAATATGCAAATTAAGAATGAAAAAGGGGGAAATGATAATATATAATAATGAGGATGGGAACCAAGATACCATAATTTTTTTTCTTCCTCTAAAATTTAATATTTTCTTAATGTATGTTTTTGTTTGTATGTTTTGTTTCTTATTGTAATCTAACTTATTAAAAAAATTATATGAGTAGAAAAAGAAATGAAATGAGACAAATAAAAAACTAAATAAATGTATAGTCATTAATGAAATAAAACTTCTTAGTATAATTTTTGTTTTTTAGCACTTGTTTTTTTATTATCAATTACTTCTTTAGTATATAGTTATTTAATGTCACGATCCAAAAATAGACAAGATGACACTCGTCTAGTATCACATAGAAAAGCCAGCCTAAAACACACCAAAATTATAGAAATACAGAAGTAAACTAGCAATAACATAAAAGCAGAAAACATAGTCATTCTAAAAAATAACCCTAGACTCTGGTTGTCATGTGTATGAGTCATGTCATGCCCCGAGAAAACACCCTTGACGTAACACGGGACCTTGGATCACGAGTGACCCCAAGCTAACCCTGAGTCTATCATATCATTGGAACATACTGAATATTTCTAAGTAAACATGAACTAATTAGAAATTATATCAATAAATCTCTAAAGAGGAACAAGTCCAAATAGTCAAAATGATCATAATAAAACATAACAAGAGTTTAGTTGTACCTGAAAGGACCACTTAACAACTCAAACTGAATCTACTAATATATCTAAAAAACCTCTACTGACTTGAGTTGTTGGGACATTTATTCCCCTAGTTAACTCTAACAAAACTGAAAACTGAAAGCAAAGACTGAAATGGAGAGAATTTCTATAGTTTTTGATGTTTTAGGACTCACCACTGAAGCTACTGAAGTCGGACCGAGAATTTAGCTAAGCATGATCTGGTGCAACGACCAAGTAATAATCATGAAGAAAAAATATTGAACTCTATACTGATAAAAATGCTGAAAACCTGGTCAATGCACTAAGAGTCTAAGCGTGGGAGATACTATTAACCAACATAAACCACGTGAATTAAATGTGGAGTTCGATGTATACGCCCAATCAAAGAACTGAATATACTTTACTAGCGGTATAAAGACATAATTGTGTCATGATCACTAATTCTAAAGCCCAACAGAGGGAACGTATAATATTATGTGGGCACGTAATTTTGGGAGCATAAGGGTACGCTGAACCCTAGTTCAACTCGGTGCTAAGTCTACTCTCAACGAAATAAATGTAAAGCAATAATGCACTAAATATTGAAGAACTAAAATATTGACATGCTAATTGCGAACACAACATTTATAAACTAAGAATGTGACATTCGAAATCTAGAGCATGATTTTTTATTTAACTGAATTCATGAACTAAGAGAATTTACAAAAATTAAGGTTATGAGTTTTATACAAAGAATTATGCAACGTTTCAAGAAAACATGTTATTAGACTACGTATTCTATATCAGCTGAAATCACAGTAAATTCCCAAGATTTTACAAATCCTAGGTCTAAACAAGCTATGTCGAATCAAGGAACTGGATGAAATCTAAAGACCTAGTTGATGAAAGCAACCCACTAGTGAAATCCGACATACCTAGTGAGGAAGTCTACGGAGAAATCCTTTGGGTTTCAAGGCTGAACTTTGAAAAACGCTTCTTCTTGTTATTGGCTGCTTGTTCTTGAGAGGGTTGCGGCATTTTCCTCTTCCTTCTGCTCTAAGTTGAGTGATATTCGGGAATGGGGGTTTAGGGTATATCTGACTAGGTTGTTAGGCTTTGACTGAGTAAAAAGACATATTTTATGCATCAAACGTTGTAGTTTGAATCCTCCAATGCATAGGGAGAGGACTAAAATGACTCTAACTTAAAGCTGGCGAATTCAACTACCGAGTGGACTGACGGGCCATCATTTGAACCACTGCCGAAAAATTGAATCGTGGTTCTCGGCTTGCTTGAAAAGGCTTGACTAAAATAAGCATAACTTTTTACTCTAAGCTTAGATTTTAGCAAATTATGGCATTTGGAAGAATATTCTATTATGTTCAATTGGATAGGTCATGAGATACCAAATTAATTTTTTGCTAGAAGATATGACCATTTGAAGTTGACCCAACAACTGTTTTCCTCTAAATAGCCGGTGACTCTTTCCTACGACCTGACCTATGCTCCGTTGGTCCAAGCACGAATCGTACTGGTATGCATTGAATTGTCTCTCAATAATAATCCAAAAAGTATCAAGGCGCACCTTCTCCACGGACCTCACATGCTAAATGACCTAGGGAAAGGCAGACCCAACTACTATCAAGTGTTCTAATGCCAATTAGAGTGGAAAAGAAAACCTTAAAAGGAACTCCTGACTCAAATCTCGATCCATAGGGAATAATGTGTGATTTTTCCTAGCTCGCTCAAGAAATCCCAATACATACTCGAAAATAAATGAAGAGCCCTGGTAGGGACTAATCAACTTAACTCTATCTTGGGAGCAACCCATTGCACAATACCCGCATGTGGCATATTCTTGAAGATACTAAGGCCTCCTAGCACCAAACCTTGAGTAGCCTAATATTCAATGACCCTTTCGAAGCCTAGGCTGCACCAAATCTCTCTGTTTGTTGTAGAAATCTCCAAACCCAAGGTTTGTGCATGATTAAGGCTCTCTAGTACGACCCTGTGATGAAACTCTAGTAGAATGTGCTGATATGTAGTCCACGTTCATAAAATACCTCATGTTATTAATCTAAAGAGAGATGATTCTAAAGAAGAATTTTAAGAGGTTCATTGATAAGTTGAAAAAATTGAGCCTAATAAAAGGAAGCAATCCTAATACTTAAACGAATACCAACCTAAATCACAAAGTCATATTAAACTTCATATAATAAATCTCAATCATGAAAGTAGATCGTAACCTTCTTCGAATCCGGTCAATAAGCTCTAAATCAACCTCAAAAGGGCTATACATGTCTAATACTCCTCAGATAATCACCATGCTAACCAAATATTGATCACAACATCACAATGGAGGATTAGACACTAAAATCACAATAACTAGGGATGGACCAAAAATGGAGTAAAAATAAGACTATGGGACCTACACCAAAAATCTTGAAATTTACCTCTTCAAAAATTCTTAATCGATATACACATCTTGTGTCTCAAAAGGGTACACAATTTATTGGACCAACAACTCAAAGGAAAACATGCATAAATTCTACCATTTAAAGATGACACGGAAGCCCTTTAAAGGAGGAATAATGTCAAAACGATGATCCACAAGCTCTCCAATGTAGAACCACGATTAAAAAACAAACATGGCATTTGGAACTATCTCAAACGGACGTCTGAAGCTTGAGAATTCATAAAAAGATTAAAATGAGGTTTGTCAATGCATGATTGGTCTTATTTAAAAAAATATGTCAAAATTGCTTATCATTATCAAGGAATCCATAGCCCACAATCGTGGCCCACCCAACAAAGAGGCATCCTGAACTGGGAGGGGAGCCCCGTGATTGCTATTGGTCGATCAACTAAACCCTCAAGAACACTAAGGACAACAATTGAACGCGAAGGTCTGGGTGATAAAACCTCACGAACGCGGCTGATGCCTCGCGATAACATAAGGTAGGGAGAAAGCGTTGCATGATCGCGACCCTCAGGGTTCGAACACAATGGAAAAACTGAGTGGCACTAACTTATTTAAAGAAATTGATTTGCTAAAAGTTGGATATCTGCGACGAGGTGAGCATGATTAATTTGGGACCTAGTGCCCGCAAAAAAAAAAGTTACCCTATTGAATTCAACATTTCATACTCAATGAAACTATTGAAAATTCAATTTGAGGTTCTCTTGATAAAAAGTAAGTCCCACACCCAAGCCTCTTCTTAATACAAATTCCATTATGGGGCTCGATATGTGACCTAAAGCCTCGAGACCCGCACAAAGTGTCATTCTGGACCACGATTGACATTCTAGAGCTCTTGAAATAGTCATATTTGTATTTCGGAACGTCTTTCTAGAGCTTTGATCGAAATCTACATTATAAATCCAAAAGCTTCAAAATATGGAAACTTGCATAAAATTCGTAGGAACGATCCGATGACTAAACTATAAGTCTCAGTATGTCATAAATGACTTGAGATCACTAGAAGGAAGGTTTAAACACTTAAAAGATTGGAAAATTGAGGAAATGACCTAGCGGGTCATTTCACAATCATACAAAAAAGAGTGTGGAAAGTATAATTTGATTTTGCTCCATCAATCACGTCAACAGAGAAAGTACACCATACGTAAACTAAATGACATCATATTTCCTTCGTTTCATTACTAATATTATTGTTCGTGATTTATATGATCTTAAAGAATAAATTTAGATTATTGTTGAATACAGTGTCATAAATTATTTAACTCATAATTAATTCATAATTTTATAATTAATTATCTTTTAACAATTTTTCTAAAATTTTGTATCAAATTCTGTAGTAGAAAGAATTTACTCAAAACTTTTCTTATCCTTTAGTAGAAAGAATTGTTAAAAATATTTCACTTCCATTATAAACTTTTCGATGCAATACGAGAATAAGTTTAAATAAAATTTCAAAAATAAAACATGAACAGGGGAAAAATATTAATAATATAAAATAATGAGCCTTAAAACATAAAGGTGTCGTAAGTTTTTCTTTCTTCTTCTAAAATAAACTTTTTTCTTAAGTTAAGTTGTTTATAATTTTATTTATATAAGTACACAAATAAATGAAATGTAATGAAACAAATAAAAGATCAATTAAATTAATAGTCATTGAAGAGATCAAATTACCTAGTATTTTCATTTTGGCACTTGCCTTTTTCTTTTCATTTACTTTCTTAAGAATATAATTATTTCATTTTCTATTTATCTTCAAAATTTATTATTGAAGATATTGTTTCAAGAAAGAAGAATGAGAACATATACCACTTGAAATAGCATTAATGACACACAATAAAAGTATAAAAGTAGCAATAATAAATTATTTTGTTATAATTTAGTTGAATTATTATATTGACCGTCCCAAAATAAGAATTATCTGTGTAGGAATATTTAATTAAAATGCCGAAATATTAAAACATTATAGTTAAAAATAAATTAAACAAAACATTTTTGTATCGAATGAAAAAAATACCATGAATCATATTATAACAATAGCATATCTAATCAAGAATTTAAAAGGATTAAATGTGTATATATATATATATATATATATATATATATATATATATATATATATATATATATATATATAGTTAAAGATATGAGTTTAGAATGTACCCATGCAATGAATCATATTTTACCAATTACACATTAAGTCAAAGATATGAGTGTAGAATGTACACATACAATTAATCCTAATATACCAATTACACAAAAAGTCAGAGAATGATTAAATTTACACATAATTGGTGAGATATAGGAGCGTAACATGAACACAAGGTTAAAGTGTATATATATCATGTCAAATATGGGAGTGTTGAATCGATGCAGACTACTATGTGTGAAGTGAGAGATTCACATATAATAGTCTTTAAAAAGGGAGAAAAATATCCCCCGCCCCCTTCTTCCTAAAAATTCATTTTCTAAGTTTGATTGTTTATATAAGGAAAAAGCCTTAACAGTGTCAATTCGCTCTTCTTGGACTCCACTCTTTTTCCACCCTCGAGTTTAGGTAATTCTGTAACTTAGCACTTTGAGGAATTAAAGTATTTGCTATTATTGTAGATTTTGATGTGAAAAGAGAAATTTTCTTGTGCTAGTTTTCTCTATTATTATAGATTTCGAAGCGAAGAAAGAATTTTTTGTAGAAATAAATTAATTTTAATTTCAAGAATATTTATTTCTGCAAATCGAACTTCAATTTTGAGTGCCAAACTCATATGATTGTAAACTATTCTGTTGAATCCAATTATCAATTTAAAATTCAATTTTAGTCCATTAATGAACACCCTCAGAGATAATGAACTAGGTAGTTTTTGACCCTAGATGAATGTTTTACTAATTCTTGAATACACTTGTATAGAACCTGATTACGGCTGAAGACTTAAAAGAGTCCAGATAGTGCCCTATAAATAAAACAACTCATTAAAGGTATTCAAAATTTACTTTACAATATGTTTTTTGAAAAATCATTACTTTTCCTTTTCGGTTAGTTGTATGCCATATTTACATAAGCCCCTTAGGGTTTTCCATATTTAATACTAGGAAAAAATACTAATTTGATCTAGTTAATGGAACATCTTATTTCTATTTTATTACTTAAATTTAGTAGATTTTATGAGTTGATAATATTAGTTGAAGCAATATAGAACTACTTGAAAACATCCCTTACTTTTCTTTGTGGATTGATATCTATTAAACGAAGGGAAACCCAAAACAAACGACAGGGATTAGGAAGGGTCAAACTCTAAGAGGTGTGACATAGACTACCAAGTTTACTAAGACATTTGGAGTTTCTCTAATATTTATGATCAATTACATCATTTTAATCCTTGACAGCTTCTTGATTATGATTTGATATGTGTTTTCTTGTATTATATGTGAAAAAGATTTACTTCACTTATTTGATTTTTTAAATATCAACATAGCTTACTAGATATTTTGTGTAGCATTTAGTATATCAAGTCCAGTTAAATATCCGAATAACACAAATATTAATAGGAGATTGTTCATGATTTTAATTACAACGCGCCTTTAATTCTTATGCAAATATTTTTGGGGATTCAATTTCTTTTTTCTTCAATTGATTTGACAATGGTTCTATAGTAATATCCAAACAGTTTACAATTATTTCAATTTGCTCAATATAGTTTGGAGATCCCTTACGTTGCATTGTTCTTATTTTGTGAAGGTGTTTGGTGGCTTAACTGCCTTATATGCTAAAATTGACTAACAAAATTTAACATCTAGCATCTTTTGATGTCATCCGGATGGTATATTAGATTTAATATTGATGTGTTTGCCTTTTAAAGAAGAGGTGAAGACAATGATCTTATCAAAGAATGGAGAAATCACTGTATTGAAATACACAATTGACGCTTAATGAATCACTTTGGAAAACAAGGATTTACTTAACCCTTTTCTCAAATTTAGGAAGATAATTCATTTACTTTTGACCCTTCATAAGGTCCCATTACTAAGTTTATCATCCATGTTTTCATCTAGATGGCTGTCCTGAGGTTGATAATTTCATACTTTTCCTTCGGATGAAGGACATTGATGCACAATTTGTATCTCGATCTATATGGATGGTGAAAAAACAGATGTTGAATGTCATTCATAAAGAGGAAAATACGAAGTTGTCAATCTTAGGACAAGTTTTTAGATGAACAACATCGAGTTTAAACCTAGTAATTGGTCCTTCATGAAGTGTCAAAAGATGGTAGATGATCTTCCTAAATTTGACTACAAGTGATACGTCTTTTTCATTGAGAAGAAACTTGTCTTCAAACCATCTTTACAATGAAAATGCATTAGAATGGCGTCAATTACATTATTGAGAAGATTGCGAACATGCATTAAACTTTGACAATATTTTCTTCTCTTAGGAGATATCATAAACTACCCAACACAAGTATAAAATAAAAAGTAATATGAGGTAAGGAATCTTCAAAGTATATGAACCATAATAAAATAATCTCAAAACTATCTTGATTGAATTACATTCATATAGTCAAATTAATAGAACAATTACATAAGGAATCAAATCCTCAAAGTATCTTAAGAAAATAAAGGTGTATCGCAATTTAAGTCATTAAGAATCTCCAGTTAAAATCTATGCACAATTTCATGTGTATTACCCAAAGCAGAAATATTTTAAACAAATTTAAGCAAATCTCGATCTTTGCTTGGAAGTTTAAAATGAAAAGCGAGAAAAAAAACATTGTTGTCACATTATTTTTTATTTATTCACCCTTTCTGTTACATCTATTTCACAACATGAGCATTTCTTGATTGGATATATTAATTATTTGGTTTTTATTACATGTTCAAGAATTTCTACATTTACAGTCTGCTCATGAATGGGCTATTGAAGTGTTTTTGGTTTTGGAGGGGAGTGAGAAACTTTCTTAGTATCCAAATTTAATCTCTAGTGATGACAAGTTTGGCGTACTTATACCCTTCACGTCTATTATTTGATTTGTTATCTAATAAATAATGTCTATTTACTTTTTCGTTGACAAATCTATATTTATTGAATTGAATTGTCATTTTAAAACTGATTTTATCTAATTTCCAAAAAGCCACACTATTTTAAAAATATTGCTCACCCATATTTAACCCTTCCCAACCCTAATCAACTAAAAAAGAGAATCCCACTTCTTATTTGGGTCGGTTTTGTCTTAGAGCTGGTGATAATTCAGGTAGGAATAATAAACAATCGATAATCTAGATGTATTTTGATAATTAGTTGGTGGAGGTTCAAACAGGAATAATAAAAGAAGTATAATTATATTATATATTATTAATAACAAAAAAAAGATTTTTTATCATCTCAAATATCTAATTCTTAGAAAACAATTTGATGTTCATTAGAAAGTATTATAATTTCTTATGAATTGCATTGATAGTGGCAATAATATATCCTATTAACACCATGAGTTGGAATACTTCAATGTTGTCTAACCCTGGTGATGTCGAAATTCATTTTAAATTGTACATTATACTCATAGTAGTATATGTCCTTTAATATTATAACCACCTTAATTTTATTTGGGTGTAAACTCACTGTGGATAAGTTTGTAACTGATAATTATAAAAAAATTACATGTACACCTAGATAATTTAATATATACGTAGCACGATATAGTTGAGACAAATTTTGTAATGTGTATACTAAGTTTTCAAAAATATTATATATTTTCTATTAATGGAAAAAAGTTATATGATACTTGTGGTATTGAGACATAATACATATTTGGGAAATTTATCACACAAACTATATCAAAGCTTTACAATCATATAAAGAACATGAAAAGTATAATTGTTTTTTTCCATTAATCACGTTAACACGAAAAACAAACCATAAGGAAACTAACTCACATCAAGTTTCTGTGTTTCATTACTAATGTTACTGTCCGTGCTTCATACGATCATAAGAATAAAATAAGATTATTTTTAAATAATAGCGTCATAAATTTTAAAATTCATTATTAATTCATAATTAATAGGTAATCATCTTTTAACAATTCTTCTAACATTCTATAAAAAATACTTTAGTAGAAAGAATATGTTAAAAACATTTCATTTCAACTAAAACCTTTTTGGTCTAATACAACAAAATATATTGAATTGAAACTGTAAATTAAATATGAAAAAGGAGAAATGAAATTAAGTATGAAATGGTAATATATAATAATGAGGGTGGAAATCAAGATACCATAATTTTTTTTCTTCCTCTAAAATTTACTTTTTTTTCTTTATGTATGATTGGTTTCCTATTGTAATTTAACTTATTAAAAAATATTATATGAGTAGAAACAGAAATGAAATGAGACAAATAAAAGACCAAATAAATATGTAGTCATTAATGAAATAAAATTTCTTAGTATATATTTTGTTTTTTTTAGCACATGCTCTTTTATCATCAATTACTTCTTTTGTATATAGTTATTTAATGTCACGATCCAAAATTGGAAAAGATGACACTCATCTAGTATCACATAGAAAAGCCAACCTAAAATACGTAAAAATGAAAGAAATGCAGTCGTAAACTAGCAATAACATAAAAGCAAAAAACTTAGTCATTCTAAAAAATAACCCCAGACTCTGGTTGTCATGTGGACGAGTCATGTCACGCCTCGAGGCTACCCCCTTGACGTAACACGGGACATGGGATCATGAGTGACCCCAAGTTAACCTTGAGTCTATCATATCATGAACATACTGAATATTTCTAAGTAAACATGAACTAAGCAGAAACAATATCAATCAATCTCTGAAGAAGAACAAGTCCATCTAGTCTAAAAAATCATAATAAAACATAAAGAGTTTAGTTGTACCTGAAAGGACCACTTTACAACTCAAACTTAATCTACTAATATGTCTGAAAACCCTCTACTGAGTTGAGGTGTTGGTACATGCCCCTAGGTAACTCTAACAAAATTAAAAACTGAAAGCAAAAAGTGAAATGGAGAGAATTTCTATAGTATTTGATGTATGAGGCCTCACCACAAATGCTGCTGAAGGGGGACAGAGAATTTATATAAGCATGATCTAATTGCTGAGTGCTTGAACCTACATCATGAAATTATGTATCGCAGAGTATGCATTACTACTTGAAATGTACTAAGTATGCAGGATATAGATAAACTATGTTGAATATATATATATATATATATATATATATATATATATATATATATATATATATATATATATATATATATATATATATATATATATATATATATATATATATATATATATATATATATATATATATATATATATATATATATCAGTTGAACAAAACATAACCAAAACATAACTAAGCAATAAAATAATCTAAGCAAGAATATAAATACTGAAACATAACAGAAAAGTTAAGATGAATGTAATGACGAAGTACTAATCATGAAGAAAACATAATGAACTCTATAATGATAGAAATGCTGAAAACCTGGTCAATGCACTAAGAGTGTGACCGTGGGAGATACTGTTAACCAACAGAAACCATGTGAGCTAATCACGGAGTTCGACGTATATGCCCCATCAACCCAATATACCTTATAGGGGTATAAAATCATGACTGTGGCGTGATCACTAATACTGTTGCCCAATAGAGGGAACTTATAATATTATGTGGGCACTTAGATTTGGGATCGTAAGGGTACGTTGAACCCTCCAACTAGGTGCTAAGTCTACTCCCAACATAATAAATGTGAAGCAAAAATGCACTAAATATTGAACAACTCAAACTATCGACATGCTAATCGAGAATGCAACATTTATAAACTAAGAATGTGAAATTCGAAATCTGGAGCATGATTTTTTGTTTAACTAACCTAGCAAATATAATTCATGAACTAAGAGAATTTACAAGTTCTGAGTTTTATACAAAGAATTATGAAACGTTTCAAGAAAACATGTTATTAGACTATGAATTCTATAACAGCTGAAATCATAATAATTCCCAAGATTTTACAAATCCTCTGTCTGAACAAGCTATGTAGAATCAAGGAACCGGCTGAATTCTAAATACCTAGTTGATGAAAGAAAAATACTTGTGATATCCGACATACCTAGTGAGGAAATCTACACAAAAAATCCTTTGGATTTCGAGGCTGAACTTTGAAGAACGCTTCTACTTGTTTTTGGGAGGGTTGCAACTTTTTCCTCTTCCTTTTGCTCTAAATTGGGTGAGTTTTGGAGAATGGAGATTTTGGGTACATCTGACTAGGTTGTTAGAATTTTACTAAGTAAAAAGACATATTTTATGCATCAAACGACGTAGTTTAAATCCCCCAATGCATAGGGAAAGGACTAAAATTACCCTAACTTGACGAATTTCAAATGACGAGTGGACTGACAGGCCGTTGTTTGAATCACTGTCCGTCAATTGAGTCGTGGTTGTTGGCTTTCTTGAAATGGCTTGACTAAAATGAACATAATTGTTTACTCTAAGCTTAGATTTTAGCAAATTTGATTGCGTTTGAAAGAAGATTCTATTATCTTTAATTGGATAGGTATTGAGATACCAAATTAATTTTGTGCTAGAAGATATGACCATTTGAAGTTGACCCAAAAACCATTTTACTCTAAATAGTTGGTGACCCTCACCTACGGCCTGACCTACGCTCTGTAGGTCCAACCACAAACTATACTGGTATTCATAGAATTGTATCTTCCTAATAATCCTAAAAGTATCAAGGCACACCTTCTCCACGGACCTCACATGAATAACGACCTACGGAAAAGTAAACCCAACTACTATCAAGTGCTCTGATTCTAACTACAGTGGAAAAGAAAACCTTAATAGGAACTCAGGACTCAAATCTTGATCCTTTGGGAATAATGTGTGATTTTTCCTAGATCGTGTAGGAAATATGGAAGGAGAATACTATCTTTAGAGAATGCGCAAGTTTTCTATAGGCTATTTAAGAACACTTGAGATGATTACAATCATTAACTACATCACTATTTATACTACTTAAAATAGAAAATAAAAAGTCTTGCACAATTAACTAGATACATGTATCACAAATTACTAGATACATGTATTTAAAATTCTAAAATACTTCTAGAGAAACTAAGAGACAATATTGAAATACTAAACATCAAGGTGTGAAGTGAATGCATTAATTCCAACACTCTCCCTTAATGCACTTTCTTGAAAACTTCAATGCCTTCTCGAAGATGGCAAAACTTTTCACTTGGAAGTGTTGTGGTGAAGATGTCAGCAAGTTGTTCTCCTGTTTGACAATAATTGCAACTGAATTTTTTCTCTCTTACGTTTTTGAATATCTCCTTTTTGATTGAGTTTGGTTTTGCAATTCCACTTTAGACTTACAACTTCTCTTTCTTTGGGTATACTCACACACTCCCAAGTATTATAATTCTCAATCTTCTAATTCTTTTCTATCAAGGCTCTCTTTCAAACATCATGCTTTATTGCCTCCTCATAATTTTCTTTCTTAACACCGGCAAAGTTTCATCTTTGATAAATGTCACTCAAAATTTTTGTTCCTCTTGAAAGTGGTTCTTCATCATCTGAATATGATATTTCTCTTCCTTGAGGGACCTCTTCCTCTTCCTCGTCCACTTCTTGATTTGACACATCTAAAGATATAATAGAAGTATTATCTATCTTAATCTTAGTATGTATCTCATAAAAGTCTGGCACCATGTATTTTTACTTGAGAAGCTTCAAACCATGAAAATTCAGGTGACAATTTTTTTTGTGGCAAAGCCATAAATTATCTACAACTTCATTTTTGAATGCATTGCAATGAAATTGTAAAGGATTTTTTTTTTGTCATCTCTACTTCAACAATCACTTGATTTGGCTCAATTTTATGATAAATCTTGCAATAATTATCTCTAAACATTAGAGACTAACCATTTTCCATGAATTTGACCAACACTAAGCAAATTTTCTTTCAAGTCAGGAACATAAAGAACATCATGAATTTTCTTACCGCTTTTCATGTTGATTGAAATGGTACCTTTACCTTTTTCATCAACTACAGCTCCATTTCACATTCTCACTTTAGTAGTGATGCTATTATTAATTGAGAGGAAAACTTTTTCATCTGCAGTCATGTGATTGCTACAACAACTATCAACATACCATTCATTGCTTTTTGCTGAAAGATCTTATTGAGAAACAAAGAAAAGATTTTCTTCAATTTCTTTCTCCTGTTCTTTACAGAAATTTGTTTGCTCCTGTTGCTTGTGCCAACAATCATTCTCAATGTGGCAAATTTTTTCGCAAAATTACATTGGGGCTTCCCTTTGTGCCAACATTTTCTGCATTATGATTAGTCCTTTTTGCAAATTTACAAAAAATAATTACTACTTTTCTCACCTTTTTCTTCAACCTTCTTAGAAGAATCACCATGATCCTGCTTCTTTTATGGATTGTAATTCTTCTTTTGTTGATTCTTTGAGAAATTTTGAGAATTCTCATTTGATCTGGATTGGAAAGCCATCTCTTTGGGTTGATCTTCATAGAAAAACCTTCGTTTCTCATGTGCCCGACTAGCTCTTTGATAGAAAGCTTAGAAAGAGATTTCGTCTCCTCAGTGATAGCAAAAATATACTTATATTTTTCTGTGACACTAATTAGAATCTTTTTCACAACTTGTTGGTCAGAAATTATATCACCATGATTTCTCATTTGATTAACAATATTCATGACTCTTGTGCAATATTCATATATTTTTTCAGATTCTATCATTTTCATATTTTGAAACTCTCTTCTAAGAGTTTGAAAATTTATAGTGCGTACATTTTCGTCACCATACACTTCGATTTCCAAAGACTCCAAAGCTTGCTTTGCCGTCTCACAAGTATCAATTTTTGCAATGCTCTTGAGACTCCCATTTGGGTTTTGCTCAAGGCTTTTGCATCTTGACGGTGCTTAGCCTCAAGATTTTTCATCTCTGCTACTGAAAGTTCACCATCGTTTTCTGGTTCTTCATAGCCATTTACAAGAATAGTCCACAAACCTCCAGTTTTTAGATGTGTTCTCATTCTTATCTTCCAGTGTTCAAAATCGATTCCATAAAAAATGGAGTAAGAACAACTGAAGAATCAGCACCTTAATTTATTTTGGATGCCACATTTTTTTTCTTCACCTAACCCCAGATTAAGAACGAAAATATGCTATTGATACCAATTTGTAGAAAATATGGAAGGAGAATACTATCTTTAGAAAATGCTCAAGTTTTATATAGGCTACTTAAGGCTACTTGAGATGATTACATTCATCAACTACATCACTATTTATACTACTCAAAATAAAAAAAACAAAAAGTCTTGTACAATTAACTAGATACATGTATCACAAATTACTAGATACATATATTTACAAAATTCTAAAAGACTTCTTGAGAAACTAAGAGACAATACAGATATACTAAACATTAAGGTGTGAAGTGAATGCATTAATTCCAACAGCTCGCTCAACAAATCCCAATACATACTCGAAAATAAATGAAGAACCCTGGTAGGGACTAATTAACTTAACTCTATCTTGGGAAGAACCCATTGAACAAGAACCATACCCGCATGTGGCGTATTCTTGAAGAGACTGAGGCCTCCTAGCACCAATCCTTGAGTAGCCTAATAGTCAATGACCCTTTCAAAGCCTAGGCTGCACCGAATCTCTCTGTCTACTGTAGAACATCTCCAAACCCAAGGTTTGTGCATGATTAAGGTTCTCAAGCCCCACCAGGTGATGAAACTCCAGTAGAATGTGCTGATATGTAGTCCACATTCACAAAATACCTCATGTTACTAATTTAAAGAGAGTCGATTCTCAAGAAGCACGTTTAGAGGTTAATTGATAAGTTGAAAAAATTGAGCCTAATAAAAGGCAAAAATCCTAATACTTCAAAAATACCAACCTAAATCACATGAAAATCATAGTAAACTTCATATAATAAAGTTTAACCATGAAAGTAGATCATAGCTTTCTTCGAATTCGATCAACAAGCTCTTAATCAACCTCAAAAGGGTTATAATGTCTAAGACTCCTCAAATAATCACCATGCTAACCAATTATTGATCACAACATCACAATGGAGTATTAGACACTAAAATCAAAATAACTAGAGATGGACCAAAAATAGAGTAAAAATAAGACTATGGGACCTACACCACGAATCTTGAAAATTTTCCTCTTCAAAATTTCCTAATTGATATAAACATCTTGTGTCTCAAAAGGGTACACAATTTTTGGCCCAACAACTCAAACAACAACATGCATAAATTCCACCATTTAAAGATGACATGGGAGCCTTTTAAAGGAGGAATAATTTCAAAACGATGATCCACAATCTCTCCAATGTAGAACCACGATTAAAAAACTGACATGGCATTTAGAATTATCTCAAACGGAGTTCTGAAGCTTGAGAATTCATAAAAAGATTAAAATGAGGTTTGTTAATGCATGATTGGTCTTATTTAAAAAATGTGTCAAAATTGCTTATCATTATCAAGAAGTTGATTTGCTAAATATTGGATATCTGCGAAGAGGTGAGCATGATTAATTTGGAACCTAGTGCCCGCAAAAAAAATTATGTTACCCTATTGAATTCAACATTTCACACTCAATGAAGCTATTCAAAATTCAATTTTAGGTTCTCTTGATAAAAACTAAGTTCCACACCCAAGCTTCTTGTTTAGGCAAATTCCATGATGGGGCTCGATATGTGACCTAAAGCTTTGGGACCCGCACAAATTGTCATTCTAGATAACGATCGACATTCTAGAGCTCTTAAAGTAGTCATATTTATATTTTGAGGACGTCGTTCTAGAGCTTTGATCGAAATCAACAGTATAAAATTCAAAAGTTTCAAAATATGGAAACTTGCATAAAATTTGTAAAAAAGACCCGATGACTAAACTATCAGTTTGAGCATGTCATAAATGACTTGGGATCACTAGAAGGAAGGTTCAAACGTTGAAAATATTGGAAAATTGAGGAAATGACCTAGAGGGGCATTTCACAATCATACAAAAAAGAACATGGAAAGTACAATTTGTTTTTGTTCCATCAATCACGTCAACACAAAAAGCACACCATATAAAAACTAAGACATCAAATTTCCTTCGTTTCATTACTAATATTATTGTTCGTGATTCATATGATCTTAAAGAAAAAATTTAGATTATTGTTTAATATAGTGTCATAAATTGTTTAACTCATAATTATTTCATAAGTTAATAACAAATCATCTTTTAACAATTTTTCTAACATTTTATATCAAATTCTACGGTATAAAGAATTTACTTAAAACTTTTCACTATCCTTTAGTAGAAAGAACTTGTTAAAAATATTTCACTTCCATTATAAACTTTTCGATGCAATACGAGAAAAGTTTTTGAATTCAAATTTTAAAAATAAATATGAAACGGGGAAATTATTAGTAATATAAAATAATGAGCATTAAAACATAAAGATGTCGTAAGTTTTTTTCCTTCCTATAAAATTAATCTTTTTCTTAAGGTAAGTTGTTTTTAATTTTATTTATATAAGTACACAACGAAATGAAATGAAATGAAACAAAACAAAGATCAAATAAATTAATAGTCATTGAGGAGATCAAATTTTCTAGTCTCTTCTTTTTGGCACTTGCCTTTTTCTTTTCATTTACTTTATTTAGAATATAGTTATTTAATTTTCTATTTTTCTTCAAAATTTGTTATTGAAGATATTGTTTCAAGAAAAAAGAAGAGAGAACATACACCACTTGCAATAGCATTGATGACCCACAATAAAAGTATAAAAGTAGCAATACAAAATTATTTTGTTATATTTTAGTTGAATTATTGTATTGACCGTCCCAAAATAAGAATTATATATACTTGAATATTCAATGAAAGTACAGAAATATAAATCATTATAGGTAAAAACCAATTGATTGTTTTTTTGTATGTAATGAAAAATAACCATTAAACATATTATAGTAATAACATATATAATCAAAGAATTAAAAGGATTGAATGTATATATATATATATATATATATATATATATATATATATATCCTATTATACCAATTACACAACAAGTCAAAGAATGATTCAATGTACACATAATTAGTGAGATATAGGAGCGTAACATGAACGCAAGATTAAAGTGTATATATATCTTGTAAAATATGAGAGGGTAGAATCGATGCATACTACTATGTGTGAAGTGAGAGATTCACATATAATAGTCTATAAAAAAGGAGAAAAATATCCCCCCTCCCTTTTTCCTCAAAATTCAAATCTATGTTTTGATTGTTTGTATAAGGAAAAAGCCCTAAAAGTGTCAACTCTCTCTTCTTGGACTCCACTGTATTTCCCCCTGACTTTAGGTAAATCTTTTACTCATCAGTTTGAGGCATTAAAATATTTGCTATTATTTTAGATATTGATGTGAAGAGAGAAAGTTTCTCATGCTATTTTTGTCTATTGTTTTAGATTTCGATGTGAAGAGGGAAATGTTCATAAAAAAATTATTTTTAATTTCAAGAATATTTATTTCTGCAAATCAAACTTATTTTTTTTTTCAATTTTGAGTGCAAATCGTATATGATTGTAAACTGTTCTGGTGAATCCATATATCAATTTTGAAATTCTTTTTTAGTCCATTCACGAAAACCCTTGGAGATAATGAACTAGCTAGTTTTTGACCCTAGATGAATGTTTTTACAGATTCTTGATAATACACTTGAATACAGTTGTATAGAACCTGATAACGACTGAAGACTTGAAGAGTCAAGATACTGCCCAATAACTAAAAACTCGTTAAAGGTATTCAATATTTACGTTACAATATTTTTAAAAAAATCATTACTTTTCCTTTTCAGTTAGTTCTATTCCATATTTACATAAGCTCCTTTGGGGTTTCCAATTTTAATCCTAGCAAAAACTAGTAATTTGATTTAGTTAATGGAACATCTTATTTATATTTTATTACTTAAATTTAGCAGATTTTATGAGTTGATAATATTAGTAGAAGCAATATAGAACTACTTAAAAACATCCCTTACTTTTCTTTGTGGGTTGATATCTATTATACAAAGGGAAACCCAAAACAAATTCCAGGGTCTGGGAGGGTCCGACTCTAAGGAGTGTGACTCAGACTACCAATTCTACCAAGAAATTTGGAGTTTCTCTAATATTTATGATCAATTACATCATTTTTATCCTTGAAAGTTTCTTGATTATGATTTGAATTGTGTTTTTTTGTATTAAGTGAAAAAAGGATTTAATTCACTTTTTGATTTTTTAAATATCAACATAGCTTACTAGATATTTTGTGTAACACTTAGTATGTCCAGTCCAGTTAAGTATACTAATAACACAAATATTAATAGGAGATTATTCATAATTTTAATTACAATGCACCTTTATTTCTTATCGAAATAGTTTAGGGTATTCCATTTCTTTTTTCTTCAATTGATTTGACAATGGATCTATAGTTCAATCCAAACAATTAACGATTACTTCAATTTTCTTAATACATTTTGGAGATCCCTTAACTAGTATTGTTTCTTATTTTGTAAAGGTGTTTGGTGGCTTAAATGCCTTATATGGGAAAAATTGACTAACAAAATTTAACGTCTAGCATCTTTTTAAGCCATCTTGATTATATATTAGATTAAATATTGATGTGTTTTTCTTTTAAAGATGAGGTGAGGACAATCATCTTATCAAAAAAATGGAGAAACCATTGTGTTGAATTAAACAATCGACGATTAATGAATTACTTTGGGAAACAAGGATTTACTTAACCCTTTTGTAAAATTTAGAAAGATAATCCATTTGCTTTTGACCCTTTATAAGGGTCCAATTACTAAGTTTATCATCAATGTTATGGTCTAGATGGCTGTCCTGATATTGATAATTTCATACTTTTCCTTTGGATGAATGAAATTGATGCACAATTCGTATCTCGCTCGATATGGAAGGTGAATAAAAAATTTTTGAGTGTCATTCATCAAAAGGAAATTATGAAGTTGTCAATCTTAGGATAAGGTTCTATATGAACAACGTTGAGTTTAAAATACTTCACCGTACACCTTTTGACCTACAAGCACATAATTTGACCTACACCCTATCATCAAAGACTTGCACACTCACACATACTAGATATTGAATATAAAATACTTCACCGTACACCTTTGGTCACAAGAAGTTGGTCCTCTCAAGGGACCCAAACTTAATCTGTTTGCTTTCGGGAATGTGGCAATCCGATTCAGGTTGTGCCAGAATGTGGTAACCCGATCCAATAGTTGTGCCGGATCGTGGAAACCCGATCTAATAGTTGTACCGGAACGTGGAAATCCGATCAAATAGTTAGCTTCCCAGAACGTGGCAATCTAATCCCCAATCACACATCACATCCACAATAACAATTACAGCATTAAGATCATACATTTTACGTCATGAGTGCATAGCAATGTAAATTCATATTCAAATATACATATCATTTTAACCGGGTGGTTATATTTCAACAAGCATGCATACACAAGTGTCACCATGAACAACAATACGAATCTATCACCTCCCTCACGGAATTACAATCATCATCTAAGAATGTCCCTCAATTCTCATCACAAAAATAGATAAGTTCATCCCTAGTTCTCCCTTAGATTTCATTATCGGGTCCTTAAAAACTAACTACAACGGGTCGATATTCACATACACAAAAACTTATTTCCTTCTACCGGATACCATGGTTACCGAAGAAATTCTTTTTAAGAACCTTTCCAAGAAACCTTGACGAGTTATTAAACCTCAACTCAACACTAACCCGCATAAGTTAATTTATAACATATTTTCTCAAACATTACTCGGTGAACGAAGATCTACACATGTCTCCTATTATTCATGAATTCATATATTACATGGTAAGCACGAATTTATAACTGCTTAATGCATAAACCTAATCTACTTGGTCACCAAGCAATATTATAGAGTTTTGGTTCCCTTTCCAGCTTTTCCAGATTCGCTATGATGAATTTGGCCAAGAACTCGTAAGATTTTGCCATCCCATGCTAGAAAGCTCCTTCTCCTTCTTTCCCAAACTTTGAATAACTTTTCTGAGGTTTCTAGGATAACTTATGACCTTTTAGGTATTATAGGAGAATAAAAAAATAACGGATTTCTCGAAATTAAATTTTGCCTCGCCGATCCCGCGACAATGGGATAAGGTGCTGCTGCAGCACCACCGCGCCAACGGGATTTGTCACATGGCCCAGATATCTCACGAATTTTCGCCCTTCTCAAATTACACCGGTTCGGGTTGTTACAATAGATACCAATTTACCACTCGTCCTTCCCGAAATGACTAAGGCCTGGTCATCACACGCTCTCACTTTAGAACACTCTAACTAATGAAAGACTCTTACACGGAACAACGAAAGTTCGCGGCTTCTTATAGATTTAAAACCCTAAAAGGGTAACACACTCTAGAGTGGATGTGTCAAAATGCACTACTCAAAAGAGTATTTGCTTCCTTGTTAGGGGTAGTTTAAAAAGACAACACGCGAAGACCGACTCAGCAAAGTCAAAGAAAATTTTCCCCAGCCTTGCCCGCTACAGCGGTGGATATCCCGCTGTAGCACGAGATTGGGTAACAAAAAAGGGGGGAAAAGGGAACCAAAGTTCCTATATCCCTTACACTATCCCAAAACTCCAAAAAAAATTCTCTTAATACCCTTCTCAGAATCGTCTGAATTTGGTATGTTCTCATTCCGTTGTTGTTATTACTTCATTTTCTATGATTAAGGTTGATTGCATGCTATAAATCTAAATTAATAGGAGAGGTTATGGGTAGTTATTTGAAATTTGAACTAGGTTGCTAAAGAAGTTAGAAAAAGATAGCTTGGTTAATTCCCTTACGTCCCCAATATTGATATAACGTCTTGGGCGTACCGATTCCGCAAAAACATGGGAAATTTGATGCAAAATGGGTGGGGGAAGTTGAAAAGTCATTTTTGTCAAGAGCTGAAATTTGGACACAATTTAGGGGTTATTTAGTTGAAATGATATCTAATTCGTCTTCTAGGATAGTTCGTATACTGTGATCTGCTGAAAAACTGACGGAAAAGGGAAATTTGGTACAAAGGATGCCATTTTTTGTGACTGGTGTTCGTCCTAGATAAAGGTTGCTGCAGCGCATGCATCCCGCTGTAGCGACCTGCATGTTGTAGCTGGATATTGGCCTCTTTAGCGGGATGGCCTAGACCAGTGGTCGGGCTTTTTTTTTCCAAATTTTTTCTTTTTTCGTTTCAGACTTCCTTATCCAGTTTACACTATCTTAACTTATCTTACTTCTCACATGCTGTTCTCAAATGGCTGGTCAAAATGACACTAACATACCATTTGTCCGGTTTCCAGATGCCGCTAGTCGGGAGAGGCATCATGATTACCGCAACACGGTTTCACTTGTGAGAGGGATTTGGTGTTGCATACGGTGGAAGAGAAGGCTCCTACTTTTCTGCTCGTCTGATGGATTTTGGGTGGTTACCGCTGACAGAGGCTCTCCCGGATGCACATTCTACTTGAGTGAGCGAGTTCTATGCCGTCCTCCATATCGTATACTGGATGACCCTTAACCGGTCATTCGTGTTCGGGGTATCAGCATCCCCCTAAATGACGCTACTATTAATAAAGTACTCGAGGTGCTAAATGTCCCAAACCTTGTGTTCGAGGACCGACTAAGGGAGATAGCTCTAGGGTGGCTGAGGGATACCCAAGTGTACCTGTGGAGCATGAGAGGGTGTACTGGCCTACTGCGGAGGGCATGACTATTATGGGTTGGTTACCTGATTCTAAGCGGTGGATACACTTGGTTTCAAGAAGGATTCGCCCATCGGGCAACCACATATACATTACCTTTACCCAGACTCTGGTGGTGGCATGTGCTATGCAGGGCATTTCGCTTAATGTAGGGGCGCAAATCATCTTGAAATGGAAAATATTCTATCGGGATGACAAAAAATCCCACTTCCTTCTTGGCCTTATCACTGCTCTATGCAAATGGGCAGGAGTGCAGCTATTGGATGCTGACAAGGTACTTCCTATGGATCCCCCTATTCACCCTCTTTAAATATTTCCAAGTCCCACTTAGACTGGTAAGAGGAGGAGAAACAACCAGGCTAGTAGAAAAAGGGTAGCTACAAGTCCTCATGGCGAGGATCCGCTCTCTAGTGCACCAATCGAGATAGATTTGGAGACGGTAAAGAAGAATATGGGAAGTTCCTATGTTGCTTTTACCCCGGTTCCACCCTGTACTGCTCTGGAGGTAGATTTTCTCCGTCGCCAGCTGCGCCACAAAAGGAAGAAGAACCTAGAGAGGGATCGTTTAATGATGCATATCTTGAAAGTGGTCAAAATCATGTTTACTCGTGTTGCCCCCGGGCAGGAGATGCCCTTAGTGAGAAGGGAGGACATTGTCCAGTTTTCAGAGTTGGAAGAGGCCGTGATCGGCCTGGTGCCTCCAGATGAGCTAAGTTCTAACACTGACACGTCCTTATCCGACGAGTTTTGATTTCCTTTTTCCTTTCGTCCCCACTTGGGTCATAAATTTAGGAGCTCAGTTTTTATATTTCCCTCTTTGACATTTCCAAGTTATTGCAGACGGATGCTTGTTTTGGGTTGTGTGATGTATCCCCGATCTTAAGTTATAACTTATAATAATTTATTCTAGTTGCTTAAAACTGTTTGGGGTTGAAGGGATTCGTTCAGATCCCTTTTTGAGTTGGCATTTGAAAACAAGGAAGAACAGGAGATTGTTGGTGAGGTTCTGCCTCCCTCTGTCCCACTCTAGCGGGAGGCATTCTCCTGCAGCGGCACCACGCCAGCAGAAATTATCCCACTCTATGGCACCGCACCAGCGGGAATAATCCCATTGCAGCGGCTTCGACGGGACCAGAACTTGGCAAAAATTCTTATAGGTACCCTCCAACTTCACAAGATTTTCCAGGTCTCTATTCTTACCATTTCCTCAGCTTCTAAATATCTCCAACTAGGATACACAATGTTAGATCCCTAATGCTGAACAACTAGACACTAGAGACCACACATTCCCAGGATACATCCAGACATTAAAACTTATGCCATTTTTAAGGATTCAACCCGAATTCTACTCGTATTGACTTCAGACACTCCACACAGTGTCCTTAGTCATGTTACCCATACAAATCATATTCCTTCACTTCGTCACTAATTTACGCTATCAAAATTCTTCCACATACACATATACTTCATTCGACACGTAGTACGCAATAATAGACAAAATCAAACAACAAGCACACATTCCTATTATTGCAAGCAACAAGGATCAGACATTCACCATTTCTAATACAAAGCACATGACATTCTGATTTATTAATTAGTTCATCCCATAGATATTCATCACTGGCCATCTATGCTCTTTATAGCCCATAGGTCTAGATACCAATTGGAACCTTCCACTTCAAATTAACTTATTGGTGTTATTTGGTTACATCAACGACATCAGTCCATATCACGAAGATACCAATTGGAATGAACTCATACCACAAGCGACACTTCGCACGAAAAAAGTAATGAGTGGAACAACTTCCTATAATGCTTCCTAGCCTCTTGTAGATTAAATGTGGACGTCACCATACCAATCTACAAGAGTCTAGTTCACATTTTGCAATTATACGGGAAGACTGGTAGCCTAGGCTTTGATACCAATTTTCCACAACCCAATCCACCGGGCCGTGCAGACACTCACTCTAAAACCTAAGTAAGAGAACCCTCACATGTTAATAGAGAACTGTGCGGAAATTAAGAAGACAGAAAAACAAAATTTTGGTGATCTAATAATTAAAACTTTTAAGTACATTCCTTGTTAAACTTGTAAAATAATTTAACAACCCCCAAGGACCTAGTCTAATAGGTACAAGAGCTACTAAGAGTAATGTTTGGACAATAAATAATAAAAGAACACGTCTCCCACCATGCAGAAGAAAGAGTCGAAGCTGTTGGTTAATTTCTTCATCTTCACCTAATGAAACATCACAAATCCTGCATCCAGACTATGTCAAAAAGACATAGCAAGAGTAGTATCAGTACAAACCACACATACTGGTTGCCATCATCAATCAACCTGACACCCACCTCATAATATAAGAAAGAATAATAAAAGATCATGCCTGGACCACTCGCTTCTCCACCCTTACCCCTTTCTTAGACCTCATTCAACCTACACCGAATCTCTGTTGTCACTAACCATACTTCCCCAAATGCCAACACTTCCGATTCTATTCGATCATAGTCTACAACATGCTAAACCTATCAATAATCTCGAACTCTACTAACATCCCTTCCTACTAGAGGATTATTTCCCACTCTTAAGTTATAGTCTTCTTATCTACTCCAAGCCATATAGTTTCTCCTTACCCAAATCTCTAGTCCTATTACATCCTTGTTTTGGTACTTACCCAGATGAACACCCTGACAATTCACTCTTTCCCAACAATTACACCTCATAACCTTACTACACATCACCCCATACTCACATACAAGCACATAGTTCCACCTACACCCTATCATCAAATAATTGAACACTCACACACACAAGATATTGAATATAACATACTTCACCGTACACCTTTGGTCACAAGTAGTTGGTCTTCCCACAGGACCCAAACTTAAACTGTTATCCAGCTAAAAAGTGGCAATCCGATCCCAAGTTGTGGTGTAACGTGGTAACCCGATCCAATAGTTATGCCGGAACGTGGCAACCCAATCCAATAGTTAGCTAGGCAGAACGTGGCAATCCGATCCCCAATCACATATCACATCCACAATCACAATTACATCATCAGGATCATACATTTACGTCATGAGTTTATAGAAATGTCAATTCATATATATTTATATATATATATATATATATATATATATATATATATATCATTTTAACCGAGTGGTCAATATTTCAACATGCATGCGTACACAAGTGTCACCATGAAAAAGAATAAAGATCTATCACTCCCTCACGGAATTACAATCATCATCTAAGAACTTCTCTCAATTCTTGTCACAAAAATAAACAAGTTCAACCCTAGTTCTCCCTTAGATTTCGTTATCGAGTCCTTAAAACTAACTACTAGCATTCAACAAATTGTTACTACAACGGGTCGATATTCACACACACCGAAAGTTATTTCCTTCTAACGGATACCATGGGTAACAAAGAAATTCTATTCAACCACCTTGCCAAGAAAGCTTGACCAGTTATTAAACCTCAACTCGACACTAACCCACATACAATATTTTATTGCATATTTCCCTGAAAATTACTCGGTGAACGAAGATGTACACATGTATCCTATTATTGAATTCATATATTACATGGTAAGCATAGATTTATAATTACTCAACGCATAAACCTAACCTACCTTGGCGTCAAGAAATTGTATGGAGTTTTGGTTCCATTTCCAGCTTTTCCGGATTTGCTATGGTGAATGTGGCCAAGAACTCGCAAGATTCCGTCATCCCCATGCTAGAAGGATCATTCTCATTCTTTCCCAAGATTTGAATAACTTTTTGGAGGTTTATAGGGTAACCTATGACCTTTTAGGTATGTTAAGAAAATAGAAAAATAAAGGATATCTCGAAATTAAATCCGGCATCGTCAATCCCGATGCAGCGGGGTAAGTTGTGTCTGTTGCGGGAAAGTGACTAGATTTTTTGTGGATTTTTTTCCGTCCCAAATAACGACGGTTCGGGTCGTTACATTTTTTAGTTTCCAAATTTAATCACTAATGATGACAAGTTTGCCATACTTATGTCCATTTCTAATATTTGATTTGTTATCTAATAAATAATGTATAAAAGTCATTTCAAAACTGTTTTATAATTTCCAAAATAATCACACTATTTTTAAAAATATTTCTCACCCATTTTTTAAACCTTCCCAACCCTAATCTACTAAAAAAGAAAATCCCACTTCTTATTTGGGTCGGTTTTGTCTTAGTGCTTGTGATAATTCTAGTAGGAACATTTAACAACCGATAATTTAGATGTATTTTGATAATTAGTTGGTAGTGGTTCAAATAGAAATAATAAAACAAGTATAATGATATTATATATTATTAATAACAAAAGAATGATATTTTATCATCTCAAATATCTAATTCTTAGAACACAATTTGATGTTCATTAGGAAGTATTATCATTTCCTATGAATTGCAATGGTAGTGGCAATAATATCTCCTATTAATGCTATGACATGGAATACTTAAATGGTGTGTAACCTTAGTGATGCCGCAATTCATTTTACATTTTACTCTTAGTAGTATATGTTCTTTAATATTATAACAACCTTAATTTTGTTTGGGTGTAAACTCAATGTGGATAAGTTCTTAACGTATAATTATCAACGAAATACATGTACATCTAGATAATTTAATATTTACGAAGCACGATATAGTTGAGATAAAATTTGCCATGTGTACTCTAAGTTTTCAAAAATATTATATATTTTCTATTAATGAAACAAAGTTATATGATACTTGTGTTATTGAGACATATTACATATTTTGTGAATTATCACACAAACTACATCAAAGTTAGACAATCATATAAAAAAAGAACATGAAAAGTATAATTGTTTCTGTTCTATTATTCACGTTAACACGAAAAACAAACCATAAGGAAACTATCTCATATCAAATTTCCGTTTTTCATTTCTGATGTTATTGTCCGTGCTTAATACAATCATAAGAATAAAACAAGATTATTTTTAAATAATAGTGTCATGAATTTTAAAATTCATTATTAATTCATAATATAATAGGTAATCATCTTTTCACAATTCTTCTAACATTCTATATAAAATACATTAGTAGAAAGAATATGTTAAAAACATTTCACTTCCATTAAAAATGTTTTGATCTAATACAAAAATATTTATTGAATTGAAAAATGCAAATTAAATATGAAAAGGGGAAAATGGTAATATATAATAATTAGGATGAGAATCAAGATACCATAATTTTTTTCTTCCTCTAAAATTTAATTTTTTCTTAATGTATGTTTTTGTTTGTATGTTTTGTTTCTTATTGTAATCTAACTTATTAAAAAAATATTATGAGTAGAAAAAGAAATGAAATGAGAGAAAGAAAAGACCAAATAAATGTATAGTCATTAATGAAATAAAAATTCTTAGTATATTTTGTTTTTTAGCACTTTCTTTTTTTATAATCAATTACTTTCTTTAGCATATAGCTATTTAATGTCACGACCTAAAAATAGACAAGATGACACTCATCTAGTATCACATAGAAAAGCCAGCCTAAAACACACCAAAATGATAGAAATGCAGAAGTAAAATAGCAATAACATTATAGAAGAAAATAGTCATTCTCAAAAATAACCCCAGACTCTGGTTGTCATGTGTACGAGTCGTGTCATGCCCCAAGGAAACTCCCTTGATGTAACACGGTACCTAGGATCACGAGTGACCCCAAGCTAACCCTGAGCCTAGCATATCATGAACATACTAAATATATCTAAGTAAACATGAACTAAGCAAAAATTATATCAATAAATCTCCGAAGAGGAACAAGTCCAACTAGTGTGAATAATCATAATAAAACATAATAAGAGTTTAGTTGTACTTGAAAGGACCACTTAACAACTCAAACTAAATCTACTAATATGTCTAAAGAGCTTCTATTGAGGTGAGTTGTTGGGACATTCCCCTAGCTAACTCTAATAAAACTGAAAACTGAAAAGCAAAGACTACAATGGAGAGAATTTCTATAGCATTTAATGTATGAGGACTCACCACTGAAGCTTCTGAAGTAGGATCGAGAATTTATCTAAGCATGATCTGGATGATGAGTGACTTAACCTACATCATGAATCATGAAAGGATGTAGCGCAGAGTATGCATCAATACTTGGAATGTACTATATATATATATGTATATATATATATATATATATATGTATATATATATATATATATATATATATTGAACAAAACATAAATAAGCTATAAAATAATCTGAGCAATAATATAAATACGGAAACATAACAGAAAAGCTAGATGAATGCAATGACCAAGTAAAAATCATGAACAAAACATGTTGAACTCTATACTGATAGAAATGTTGAAAACCTGGTCAGTGCATTAAGAATCTGACCGTGGGTGTAACATCTCATAACTCGTAATAGACGATAAATTGCTAAGAAACTAAAATTTGAAATTTTAGGAAATAATAGGAAAAAATCTCAAACATTTTCTAAGTTAAGAAATTAAGTTTTTGGTCATTTTCAAACGGCCTTCACTTCTAGCTCAGGATGAGTTAGAGTCAGCTCTTTATATGGTTGGAAAGCCCTTGGAGAGATCTTTCCAACGCTGTCGAGTTTGCACATTTTCAATATTTTATGAGGAGATATGCCTATCGAAGTTGTGCTGTTAGATTAAGGAAAGTCCCAATTTGGATTTTAGTAAGGGTAAGATGGTCTTTTCACCCAACTATTTCCTAATTCCTTTTAACGGTTTATTAGGGGTAAAACTAAGACTTAAGTCAGTTTTAGATAAGTTATTCACGCTTAGGTCTTGGGAGAAGAGAGAAGAGAAAAAAGAGAAGGGATAGAGATCAAGAATTCATCATGAACGCCAAGATCATTTGGTGGAATTCGTCGGGGGTGATCCTTATTAAGATTCATGAGATATTTTTGTATTTGATTAGTTCACCCTCACACCAATTTGTTTAACTAAGCGAATTTTGAGTAGGTTCAATTATGAACATTGAAGTTTTTGAAGAACAATGGTTGAATTCTCCTTGGTCGAGTTGTAGTGTTGCCTTTAGTTGATTTGATTCACGTTTCCAGGTTGTTTCTCGAGTCTAATCTATTGGGTATTGAATTTATTAGTGATCCTTAGTTTTTATGGAAAGATCCATGGAAGATTATAAGGTTTAGAGATGAAAACATAGAAGAAAAGTTGGAATTCCCGTTTGACAGAACTTGGGGCGCCGCGCCTAACAGAGCCCCTTAGGAAAATATCTGTCTGTCAGGCTCTGGTGCACCGCACCAGCCAGAGCCCCTCAAGACAGCTTCTGCCCGTCAGGCTCTGGCGCTCCACATCTCTCAGAGCGCCACGAACGCTTCGAGACCCCTTTCTTTCCCCATCTTTTCGTACTAGTTCCCAAGTTTTGTACCCATAGTTCTTAGTTGATTCCAACACTCTAAGGTACATCTAAACACCATGAAATAATCCATAAACATGATATCATGAACCTTGAATCCATAATTTAACTAAAGGGAAGTTAAGATTGAAGTCAAGGAAGTTAAGAAGTCAAGTCTAGAGCTAAGAAATAAGTTTAAGTAAAGTTCTTAAAGGTTTTCAAGAGTCTCATTTAAACATTTTAACTTTGTTTTAAGACTCAAGTTTCAAGCTAAGTAAAGAGTAAGTTGAAGTTCTTTTCTTCAAAGGTATATGAGGACTAAGTATTCCCAAAGAGACTTTAAATTTTTTAACATTTAACTAGTATGGAAACTTTCATTTCCAAGGAGCCTTAGGGAAAGTTTTTAGAAAAAGAACTATAGCTTTATAAAAGAAGCAAGCAGGGAAACTATGATTTACAAGATAGCTTTGAGCTAAGTATTTTGAGCACTAATCTCAAAACCAGGGAGTCAATATCTTTTTCAAACATAAGAGCAAACATTTTTTTGGGAGCAGTATTGAGCACCGATATGGGGAGAGTTCAGACAACTCACAGCCTCCATAAATCATGTAGCCACCATGGGTAGAAAAGGTTCATACTTTTTCGATGAACCCTTTTCAGAGAAGACTAGTGGATCCGTTAGGCAGTTCAAGTCTTATACCTTTGGCCGGGTATAGAATGCGCTGACAGCGTGAGGTAGATCGTTGTATCATCAGTGTAGCTCTTATGTGATGGTTGTCGGTTAGAGAAACTCCCACAAAAGTTATTGTATTATTATGTACATTAGTTTATTTGTATTTACATAAATACCACTGTTAATTTTATCTTGCATACATTCAATATTTACTGCATGTTTCAAAAAAAATTTCTTTATATTGCAGTTACTTTAAAATTGCCTTATATTGAATGAGTTAAGTTATTCATGAGTCGAGCCGAGCAAAGGTAAGTGTTCCTTCTTACTTATTTTCAAGCTTAAATATTATTAGCATTCAAACTTGCATACTCGTACTTTCAATGTACTAATGCAAGTTAGCCTGCATGGTATTATGATGCAGATGAGGTAACTAGGATCAATATTTGGCATAACGTTGATCTAGTGAGCCACTCAGAGTTAGTTTGTTAGCCTCCCTTCATTCCGGAGGACATCGTTATCATTTAATTATTTGCTTCAGTTTTCAGCTATTAGAATGATCGGGGGTCCTGTCCCAACATCCATCTTTACATTAAAGTCTTTATAGATACACACTGTTATTTTTCTTTGTTCTTTCATTTCATTTGTAAAGACTTGAAGTTGCCACTTTGGCTAAGTACAATTTAAATCTATTTCCTTGAGTTATATCTTATGTTTAAGTCTTTCGCTGAGTTAAGTAAGTCATGTCAAGCGTTCGCTTAAGGCCAGCAATGGTCATTGGGTGCCGGACACGTCCAGGGTGTAGGCTTGGGTGTGATAAACTTGGTATCAGAGCATAGAGTTTAAGAGTCCGAGGTAGTCTATGAAGTTCTGTCTGTAGAGTCTTAGTCACGGTGTGAAGCGTGCCACATCTATGATTAGGAGGCTACAATATTTAGGGATTCCTCACCCATTTCATATTTCTTTTCATGCGTTATAGTTTATCACTAAAAGTCTCTCTCTAATTCGCTCTTGCGCGTGTTTCAGATAACCATGCCTCTACGAAGAGCAGCAAGAGGTCGTCCAGCTAGGAGAAACGTTGAACCACAAGAACAAGAATTACCCAATGCACTTGAAGTGCAATCACAAGGAGAAGTTACTAATGCTGAGAGAGGCCTTCTTGGGGAGCTTCTTTCCCCGTAAACTGAGAGAGGCCAAGGTACGTGAGTTCCTCACCCTTAAGCAGGACTCACTCAGTGTGGATGATTATGGGTTGAAATTCACCCAACTATCTCACTATGGTCCGAAGATGGTTAAGGACATGAGGAGTAGGATGAGTTTGTTCGTGGTTGGATTGGGTCACTCTTCAAGCAAAAAGGGTCGGGCTGCAATGCTTATTGGAGACATGGACATTTGGAGGTTGATAATTTATGTACAACATGTAGAAAAGGATAAACTAAGGGACAGAGAAGAGTACAGAAACAAGAAAGCCAAGACTGGGAATGAGTCTAGGCAGCAGAAAGGTGGTTCGAATCGGCCACAATTTCATAAAGAAAAGGGGCCTGCACAATCATCTGCTAGTTCACCTGCGCCCATAGACAGATTTGAGCATCATGGTCGGTGTTTGTCGTGAGGGCTCCACGGGTTGCTTCAAGTGGGGTAAGACCGGGCATTTCATGAGGGAGTTCCCAAAGAACAAACAAGGCGGTAGTAATGGGGCAACTGGGCTCAGACTTTATCAGTTTCTCCACCAGACATGGCTTCACCGAGGGGAACTACTTCTGGTGGTGGTGGAGGAATAAACTGCTTGTATGCTCTCAACAATCGCCAAGTACATGAGAATTCGCTAGCCGTTGCCACTGTTATGATTCAAGTATTTCACCTTACTGTTTATGCATTGTTAGACCCAAGAGCGAGTTTATATTTTGTAACTCCTTATGTTGGCATGATTTTTGAAATTATTCGTGAGCAACTTAGTGAAACATTTAGTGTTTCCACACATGTTGGGGAATCCATTTAAGCAGAAATAGTCTATCGTGATTGTCCTGTTTCCATCGGTCACAAGAGTACCATGGCTTATTTAATTGAGTTAGACATGGTAGACTTCGATGTCATTCTTTGTATGGACTATCTTCATGCTTGTTATGCCTCAGTTGATTGTAGAACTCGAGTAGTCAAATTTCAGTTTCCAAATGAACCAGTCTTAGAGTGGAAAAGTTGTTCAGCAGTGCCAAAAGGTTGATTCATTTCGTATCTTAAGGAAAGGAAGTTAGTTTCTAAGGGGTGTGTCTATCACTTAGTCCGAGTTAATGACTCTAGTGTTGAGATACCTCATATTCAATCAGTTTGTGTAGTTAAAAAGTTTCCAGAAGTCGAAGATCTCCTCGGAGTCCCTCTTGAAAGAGAGATAGACTTCGGCATAGATCTTCGTCCAGATACTCATCCTATCTCTATTCTGCCATATAGAATGGCACCAGCAGAGTTAAAAGAAATTGAAAAAGCATCTTAAAGATTTGTTAGATAAAGGTTTTATTCTACCATGTGTCTCTCCTTGGAGCGCTCCGGTCTTGTTTGTGAGAATGAAGGATGGTTCCCTTAGGATGTGTATAGACTACCGCCAATTGAATAAGGTGACCATTAAGAATAAGTATCATCTTCCAAGGATAGATGGTCTTTTTGACCAACTTCAGGGTGCTTTATGCTTCTGGAAAATTGATCTCAGATCAGGCTACCATCAGTTGAAAGTTAGGGAATGTGGTATTCCAAAGACAGCTTTTAGAACCATATATGGGCATTATGAGTTTTTGGTCATGTTATTTGGTTTGACCAATGCTCCTACCGCATTCATGTATCTCATGAATAGAGTATTCAAACCTTATTTAGATATGTTTGTTATCGTCTTCATTGATGACATACTAATCTATTAAAGGAATGAAGAAGATCATGCTAGTCACGTCAGGATAGTTCTTCAGACTTTGAAAGATAAGGATTTATATGCCAAGTTCTCCAAGTGTGAGTTTTGTCTTAAGTCGATGACATTCTCCGGCCACATAGTTTCAGGTGATGGAATTAGAGTGGATACCCAAAAGACAGAAGTAGTTCAGATTTGTCCTAGGCCCATATCTTCAACTGATATTAGGAGTTTCTTGGGTTTGGCATAGAAGGTTTGTTGAGGGGTTTTCATCTATTTTCTCTTCTTTGACCAAGCGAACTCAGAAAACAGTTAAGTTTCAATGGTCTGAAGCTTGTAGAAAAGCATTGATGAGTTTAAAAAGCTGTTGACTACTGCTCGGGTTTTGACTTTTCCAGAGGGTACTCAAGATTTTTTGATGTATTGTGATGGATCAAGAGTTGGTTAGGGTTGTGTGTTAATGCATAATGGCAAGTTTATAGCTTATTCCTCCATACAAATGAAAGTCCATGAGAAGCTTATCCAACCCATGAATTAGAGTCGGTTGTTGTAGTTTTCACATTGAAATTAAGGTGTCACTACTTATATGGTGTTCATGTGGACATATTCACTGACCACAAGAGCTTAGAGTATGTGGTCACCCAGAAAGAACTCAATCTCAAACACAGGACGTGGTTAAAATTATTCAAGGATTATGATATGAGTATCTTTTACCACCCAGGTAAGGCTAATGTGGTTGCCGATGCTTTATGTAGATTATCCATGGGAAGTACCGCCCATGTTAAGGAAGAGAAGAGGGAATTAACCAAGGATGTGCACACTTGAACGGTTGGGAGTCAGACTTATGGATTCCACGGAAGGAGGAATACTAGTGACCAATGGGGCGGAGTCATCACTAGTGTCAGAAGTGAAAGAGAAGCAAGACCAAGACCCCATTTGTATTGACTTGAAGGCAAATATTCATAAGAAAAGAGTTGTCTTTCGAACAAGGGGGAGATGGTGTGCTGAAGTATCAAGGTAGGTTGTGTCTACCTATGGTGGATGGAATCTAACAGAGGATCATGGAGGAAGCTCATAGCTCCAGATAGTTCATTCATTCGATTCCATAAAGATGTACCGTGATTTGAGAGATGTACATTGGTGGGAAGGCATGAAGAAGGGCATTGCTAAATTTGTTTCCAAATGCCCAAATTGCCAACAAATGAAAATAGAAGACCAAAGGCCTGGAGGGTTGGCTCAGAATATAGAACTTTCGTAATGGAAGTGGAAGATGATTAATATGGACTTCATCACAGGCTTGCCAAAGTCTCGCAGATAGCATGATTCAATTTGGGTGATTGTCGATAGAATGATAAAATCAACCCACTTCTTGCCGATAAAGACCTCTCATTCGGCAAATGATTATGCTAAGTTGTATATTCAAGAAGTGGTGAGACTTCATGGAGTCCAGTTTCAATCATTTCAGATAGAGGTGCACAATTTACTGCTCAATATTTGAAGTCTTTCCAAAATGGTTTAGGTTTAAAGGTGAACTTAAGCACTGCTTTTAATCCATGATCGATTGACAAGAAGTGCGTAAGATCCAGACTTGAGAAATTTTTTTGAGATCTTGTGTAATCAATTTCAATGGGAATTGGGATGATCACCTACCTCTCATTGAGTTTTCTTACAACAGTTGATACCATTCGAGCATCAAAATGGCTCCATATGAAGTTCTTTATGGGATAAAATGTAGATCTCCTATTTGGTGGTTCGAAGTTGGTGAAGCAGGGTTTATAGGACCAGATCTAGTTCACCAAGCCATGGAGAAGGTAAAGGTGATTCAAGAAAGATTGAAGACGACACAGAGTCGTCAAAAATCCTACACAGATGTGCGGAGAAGGCCATTGGAGTTTGAAGTGGATGACTTGGTATATCTGAAAGTTTCACCCATCAAGGGTGTTATGAGGTTTGGTAAAAAGGGGAAACTTAGTCCCCGGTATATTGGATAATTCACGGTATATTGGACCTTATAGAGTATCCAGAGGATTGGCAACGTAGCTTATGAGTTGGAGCTACCACAAGAGTTAGCAGCGGTTCATATGGTATTTCATATCTCCATGTTGAAGAAGTGCATGGGTAATCCTTGTTAATTTTACCGACTGAAAATGTTGGGATTAACGATAGCTTGTCCTATGAAGAGAATCCTGTTCAGATTTTTGATCGTCAAGTTCGAAAGCTAGGCACAAAGGAAGTTGCGTTAGTTAAGGTCCTTTGAAGGAACCAATTTGTTGAAGAAGCAACTTGGGAAGATGAAGTGTATATGAAGAAGAGATATCCACATCTCATTGAATCCGGGGAGAATGCATATCAAGGTAATAATTCTCTTCTTAGTACTTTATGAAATATGAGTAAGCATGATTGTTATTTGCTTTTGGATTGTTAAATGTTGAACTTGATGTTATTATCCTTAGCATAGTGAAAGAAATCTCATTTATGAACTAATATTCTCTAGGGGGAGTTATTGCAACATCTCATAACTCGTAATAGCCAATAATTTGCTATGAAACTAAAATTTAACATTTTTTGAAAGAATAGGAAAAATATGGAAATTTTCCCATGTTAAGAAACTGAGTTTTTGGTCATTTTCAAATGGCCTTCACTTCTAGCTTAGGATGAGTTAGACTCAGCTCTATATATGATTGGAAATCCCTTGGAGGGATCTTTCCAATGCCATCGAGTTTGTGCATTTTCGATATCTTATGAGGGAGATATGCCTATCTGAAGTTGGGTTGTTGGATTGAGAAATGTCCCAATCCGGATTTTAGTAAGGGTAAAGTAGTCTTTTCACCCAACTATTTCCTAATTTGTTTTAATGGTTTATTAGGTGCAAAACTAGCCTTAAGTCAGTTTTGGAAAAGTTATTCACGCTTAGGGCTTGGGAGAAAAGAGTAGAGAAGAAGGAGAAGGGAGAAAGATCAAGAATTCATCAAGAACGCCTAGATCGTCGGGTGGAATTCGTCGGAGGTGATCCATATTAAGGTATGTGAGATACTTTTATGTTGTATTAGTTCACCCACACACCAATTTGTTTAATCTAGCGAATTTGAGTTGGTTGAATGATTAACATTGAAGTTCTTGAAGAACAATGGTTGAATTCTTATTGGTTGAGTTGTAGTATGCCTTTAGTTTATTTGATTCGCGTATCCGGGTTGTTTATTTAGTCTAATGTATTGGGTATTAAGGTTATTAGTGATCCTAAGTGCTTAGGGAAAGATCTATGGAAGATTAGAAGGTTTAGAGATGAAAAACGGAGAAGAAAAGTCAGAATTCCAGTCTGAAAGGCGCTGGGGCGCCTGCCTACCCGAGCTTCTTAGGATAGTCTCTGTCCGTCAGGCTCTAGGGCGCCAGCCAGATCCCTTAATGACAGATTCTTTCTATCAGGATCTGGCGCTCCACGTCTCAGAGCGCAAAGGATGCCTGGAGACCCGTTCTTTCCCCATCTTTTCGTACTTGTTCCCAAGTGATATACCCATATTTCTTTGTTGATTCAAACTCTCTAAGGTACATCTAAACATAATGAAATCATCCATCAATATGAGATCATGAACCTTTAACTCATAATTCAATTCAAGGAAAGTTAAGATTGAAGCCAAGAAATTTAAGAAGTCAAGTCTAGATCTAAGAAATGAGTTAATGTAAAGTTTTTAAATGTTTTCAAGAGTCTTATTTAAAAAATTTAACTTTGTTTTAAGACTCAAGTTTCAAGCTAAGTAAAGAGTAAGTTGAAGTTCTTTTCTTCAAAATTATATGGGAACTAAGTATTCTCAAAGAGATTTTAAATGTTTTAACATTTAACTAGTAAGGAAACTTTGAATTTCAAGGAATCTTAGGACAAGTTTTCAGAAAAGAAATATAAATTTCTAAAAGAATCAAGCAGGGAAACTATGATTTACAAGATAACTTTGAGCTAAGTATTTTCTGCACTAATCTCAAAATAACAGAATCAGTATGTTTTTAAAACATAAGAGCCAACATATTTTTGAGAGTAGTATTGAGCACCGATATGGAGGAAAGTTCACACAACTCACAGACCCCATGAACAATGTAACCACCATGGGTATAAAAGGTTTATACTTTTTAGATAACCCTTTTCACAGTAGACTAGTGGATCTATTAGGCAGTTCAGGTCTTATACCTTTGGCCGGGTATAAGATGCGCTAGCAGCGTATAATAGATCGTTGTATCATCACTGTAGCTCTTAAGTGATGGTTTTCAGTTAGGGAAAATCCCACATAAGTTATTGTATTCTTATATACATCATCTTATTTGTATTTTATATACATACCAGAGTTAATTGTATCTTGCAACATTCACTGTTTACTGCATGTTTCAAACAATTTTTCGTTATATTGCTTTTACTTTTATATTGCATTATATTGAATGAGTTAAGTTATTCATGAGTTGAGGAGAGCCAAGGTAAGTGTTCCTTCTTAGTCCTTTTCAAGCTTAAGTCTTGTTATCATTCGAACTTGCATACTCGTACATCTAATGTACTGATGCCAGTTGGCCTGCATCGTATTATGATGCAGACGCAGGTAACAAGGATCAGTATTTGATGTACCGTTGATCCAGTGACGCTAAGAGTCAGTTGGTGCACCTCCCTTCATTCCGAAAGACATCCTTATCATTTAATTATTTGCTTCAGTTTTCAGCTATTAAGATTATTGGGGGTCCTGTCCCAACATCCATCCATACTTTAGAGGCTTTATAGATAGACAATGTTAGTTTTCTTTAGTCTTTCATTTCATTTGTAAAGACTTGAAGTTGCCATTTGGATAAGTACTATTTTAAGCTATTTCCTTGAGTTATATCTTATATTTATGTCTTCCGCTAAGTTAAACAAGTCAGGCCAAGGGTTCACTCAAGGCCAGCAATGGTCATTGGGTGTCGGCCACGTCCACGGTGTAGACTCGGGGCGTGACAGTGGGATATACTATTAACCAACTTAAACCACATGAGTTAAATTTGGAGTTCGATGCATACACCCAATCAGAAGGACCTAATATACCTTATTAGGGGTATAAAGGCATGATTGTGGCATGATCACTAATACTAATGCCCAATAGAGGGAACTTATAATTTTATGTGGGCACGTAGTTTTGGGAGAATAAGGGTATGATTAACCCTAGTTAAACTCCGTGCTACGTCTTGTAACACCCCGTATCCAAAAAAGAACTACATTTCAGCATTATAGAAATTACAGATGCAACCTACGGACCTTAGTCTGACCTACATCCTATAAAGTGGGTCCTTGGTTCACCATTGTAGCCCCTCCAAAACCCAGATTAGAAAATAGGCTAAGTCTCGACCCACAGACAGAACTACAGTCCGTAAGTAAGACCATGGTATGTGGTATGTGTCCATCGATCAAGACTCCTATTATCCAGCCTCTCGCATGAACTACAGTCGACCAGCACGCACCATCGTTTGATCTACGGTCCTTAGGTTTGACCGTAAGTGGGAGTCAACAACCAGTTAGAGAAAATTGTTGATTGGATAAACTTGAGATGATCATAACTCGTAGCACAAAATAAATTAGGTGTTCCATGACCTATGATATGATAGATAATTGAATTCTCTTTCCAAGGCCATCAAGTTTTCTAAAATCCGACCTTTGAGTAAAAGGTTATGCTCATTTAAATAAAGGTCAGTCGAGCAGACTTGATGGAAGGACCCAACCTACGGACCGTACATCGAACTACGGCTCGTAAGTCCAATCCGTCGATCACTCTGACAACAGATAATTCAGGGGTCTTTTGGTCTTTTCTATTTTATTGGACCCCTAAGATACGTCGTTTAGACCCTAAATCATGAGGTTTTAGTTAGTTTAAGCCTAGAAACATAACTTTAACTTACCTAAGTCAAATCATTAATTAAAATATAGAAAATTAGAAACAAGAGAGGAGAAAAATATCAAGAACCCTAGTTCAAGAACGCAACAATGTTCCATCAGTTCCAGCACCAAAATCTAAAGATTACTTCGTGGAATTCATCACCAGGCATGTGGGATTTCACTAATAGGTTCCTTTCACCCATTGGGTCCCTAGATTTCATTTACATTATTGAGTCCCTTATAATGATTAGACCTAGGGTTTCTAGAACTTCAGCAAATTATCATGAATTAGTTAGTTATATGTTCCAAATCAGATTATCATGTTATTACTCAGTTTATCTCATGAATTTTCAAAACCATAGCTACATATTTGTTTTGTTCTTGAATTACACATGCTAGGTCAGATATATCAGTCATACAGTTATATGTGCCTCATTTAGTAATGCATCATTATCAAATTAATTGTTGCATTCTCAGTTTGCATATTCATTTTTAGCAATCAAGTATTTACAAAAACTCAATCATAATTAGTTAACCAGTTAATTCATTAGGAGTAGCATAATACCGAGTCAAACTAGGGTTCAGCGTACTGAAATAGTCCTAGAACTACTAACCAAGTAGGTTGTAAGTCCCCTTTGTAGGCATCAGTTTAGTTATTATGCCAGCATGCCTTTATACCTCCGGCAGGGTATATTGGGTCCTCTCAATAGAGCGTATACATCATACTCCACATTTATCTCATGTGATTTTATTATCGGTTATTAGTAGCTCCCACAGTTCAGTCATACTCTATTGCATTGACCATATTTACGGTTCAGTTAGTATTAAGTCTCATTATGTTATAAATTTGGTCATTGTATCTAATTAGCTCAACATTCAGTATATGATGTTCAGAATATTATCATGCTTCTGGGCTTGTTCTGTTATGTTTTATTTCAGCTTTACTCTATCCTACATTCTCATTATCTTTCAAGTACTGACGATACATGCGCTACATCTTTTTGTGAAGTAGTTTCAGGTTCTCACCATCCAGTTCATGCTTATATCGATTTGCGATCTCCAATTCAGCAGAATCAGTGGTGAGTCCTTATTCTTCGAGGACAATAGTCATGAGTTTATTTTCAATATTTTTAGTCCTTTAGTTTAGTTTTTCTAGACTTAGTCGGTTCTTGTCCCATCATTTCTTGTCAGTTAGAGGCTATTTTCAGACATAGTTAGTTTCAACTTAGTCTTGAGTTAATATATTCTTTATATTAAAATCATAAGTTTTTGCATATCTCACTTATATTATATGGTTATTCCCAATCTTTTCATATTAATTATGATTTAGCTTCCGCATCAGTTTATTATATTTAATATGCTCATGATCATGCCAGCAGGGTGAGCTTGGGATCACTTGTGGTCCTAGGACCCTTGTCCGCGTCTCGGGGATAGCTCAGGGCATGAAAAACTTTGTAATAGAGCCCTAGGTTTAATTTCCCTAGGATGTTTGAAAAGCCGCACAAAGTAGAGACCCTTTCATGGGTGTGAACTGAGTCACATTAAATGAGAGAGCCTACAAAGTGTTTTAGGAAAATCCTCATTTTCTTGTTACTCTTATCGTGTGTAATGTATGATCTAATTCCATTCTAACTCGACGTTCTACGTTTCAGATCATGACTCCTCGTAGAGATAGCGCTAGGAATGGAAACGCAACTCCTCCTGTCCCAGATCAAGAAGTCTCCAATGTTGAGTTCAGGAACGCCATTTAGATGTTGGCTCAAATTTTGGCCAACCAGAACAATCCGATTCAAGCTCTTTTGATTATTAATGGTGGATCAACAGCAGCAAGGGTTCATGACTTTGTTAGGATGAATCCGCTTGAGTTTTTAGGATCGCAGACTAGTGAGGATCCTTAGAATTTCTTAGATAAGATCAAGAAGATCTTCGAGGTGATATAGGTCACTGGGAATGATCAAGTTGAGTTGACATCATACCAGTTGAAAGATGTGGATCATATATGTTACACTCAGTGGAAGGAGAATAGGGGTACAAATGCAACTCCTATTACTTGGGATTGCTTTAGGGAGACATTTTTGCATAGGTTTATCGCAATAGAGTTTAGAAAAGCAAAGGCCCAGGAATTCATGAACTTAAGGTAGGGTAACATGACGGTCCAAGAGTATGGGTTCAAGTTTAACTAACTCTCCATGTATACTTCTCACATAGTTGCTGGCTCCAGGTCTCAGATGAATAAGTTCTTGTAGGGCGTGTCAGATTTAGTTAAAACAGAGTGAAAAAATGCTATATTACTGGGAAATATGAACATCTCTAGGCTTATGACTCATGCTCAGCAGGTTGAGAGTGATAAGCTTAGGGAACATGCCAAGGAGAATAAGAAGTCTAATCCTGGGAACTATGACTATTCTCAGCAGAAATCGGGTGGTTGAAATCGCTCACAGAGTCAGCAGAAGTATTTAACCCCAGCCCCTTCATTAGCTAGTGTTCCATCCTCCAAGAACATGTATGATCATATGGTTAGGGAACCAAGCTCTAAGTCTCAGGGAAGTGTTTCAGGCACCAAGACTTACCCCACTTGCCCAAAGTGTGGTAAGAACCTTCCGGGCGAGTGCCTTGTATGAAATAAGGGATGCTTTGGATACGGTAATTCTGGTCACAAGTTGAAGGATTTTCCTTCTAGACATGGTCAAGGAGGTAATAATGGTAGAGCTTAGTCTAGAACATCAACATCACCATCAAGTTTCCCGACTCAGCAGGGTAACTCATCTAGTACAGGTGGTGGTTAGCGCCAAAACAGTTTGTATTCTCTTCCAGCTCGCTAGGATCAGGAAGGTTCTCTTGATGTAGTCACTGGTACGTTATGAGTCTTTGACGTTGATGTTTATGCATTGTTAGATCTAGGGGCTACTCTTTCCTTTGTAACTCCTTACTTAGAAATTCAATTCAGTATTAGTACAGAAACTCTCTTAGAACCTTTCTCAATCTCTACTCCAGTCGATGACCCAATTATAGCTAGACGGGTATACATAAATTGGCTTGTCACAGTCTGTCAAAAAGTCACCTCACCAGATCTTGTAGAGTTAGAAATGATAGACTTCGATGTCATTCTAGGCATGGATTGGTTACATTCCTGTTATGCCTCGGTCGATTGTAGAACAAGGATTATTCTTTTTCAGTTTCCAAATGAACCAATATTGGAATGGAAGGGTAGTTGCTTAGCGACTATGGGATGATTCATTTGGTACCTTAAGGACAGAAAGATGATCTCTAAGGTTTATCTCTATCATCTAGTTGGGGTTAAGGATTCTATCTCTAAAACCCCAACTTCTATTCCGTTCAGTAGTTAGTGAGTTTTCAGAAGTGTTTGTAGAAGATCTTCCTGGAGTCCCTTTCGAAAGGGAATCGACTTTTTAATTTATTTCCTTCCAGATACCTAACCTACTTTTATTCCTCCTTACAGAATGGCTCTAGTTGAGCTTAAGGAATTGAAAGAGCAGTTGAAAGACCTTTTAGAAAAGGGCTTCATCAGACCTAGTATTTCTCAATGGGGTGCATCCGTGTTATTCATAAGGAAGAAAGATGGTTCTCTCAGAATGTGCATTGACAATAAAAAGTTGAACAAGGTCACAATCAAGAATAAGTGTATCCCATCCCCAGGATTGATGACTTGTTTGACTAACTTCAGGGGTCTAGTCATTTCTCGAATATAGACCTCAGATCAGGTTATCATAAGCTTAGAGTAAAAAATAGTGACATTCCGAAGACAACCTTTAGGACTCGGTATGGTCATTATGAATTCGTAGTATGTCACTTGTAATAACCAATGCTCGTGCAACTTTCATGGATTTGATGAACAGAGTGTTCAAACAGTACTTGGACTTGTTCGTTATCGTCTTTATTGCTGATATCCTTATTTACCCTAGGAATGAGGAAGAATATGCGAGTCGTTTGAGAGTTGTTCTACAGAATCTCAAAGATCGCCAATTATTCGCTAAGTTTAGCAAATGTGACTTGTAGTTGCAATCTGTTGCTTTACTTGGTCACATTGTATCAAGCGAGGGGATCTGAGTGGATTCGCAGAAGATAGAAACAATGAAATAATGTCCCAGACCTACCTCGGCTACAGATATCAGAAGTTTCTTAGGTCTAGCAGGTTATTACAGGAGCTTAATGGAAGGATTTTCATCCATAGCATCACCATTGACTAGGTTCAGTCAAAAAATGGTCAAGTTTCAATGTCAGATGATTGTGAGAAAAGCTTTGCAGAATTGAAAACTAGATTGACTGCAGCTCCTATCTTGACTATACCAGAGGGTTCAAATGGTTATATGATCTAATGTGATGCATCCATAGTTGGCATTGGTTGTGTGTTGATACAGCGAGATAAGGTTATAGCTTATGCTTCTACACATCTTAAGGTGTATGAGAAGAACTATCCAACTCATGAACTCAAGCTTTCACCAGTGGTTTTTGCACTCAAGATTTGGAGACACTACGTGTATGGTGTTCATGTAGATGTGTTCACTGACCATAACAACCTTCAATATGTGTTCACCCCGAAAGAGTTAGAAGATGGCTTGAGTTCCTTAAGAATTATGATATGAGTATGCATTACCATCCTGGTAAGGCAAATGTAGTAGAGGATGCTCTTAGCAGATTATCTATGGCTAGTGTAGCCCATGTGGAGGAATAAAGGAAGGAACTAGTGAAGGATGTTCACATGCTTGGTCACTTGGGAGTTTGCCTAATGAGCATATCAGACAGTGGTGTAACAGTTCAGAATGGGACAAAATCTTCATTGGTATTGGAGGTTAAGGAAAAGAAAGACAATGATCCAATCTTGCTTGAACTTATGGGTGCAGTCCATAATAAGAAAGTGGAGGTTTTCTCCCAAGGGAGAGATGGTGTACTTCGCTACCAGGGTAGATTATGTGTTCCTGATATGGGTTAGTTGAGACAACATATTCTTGCAGAAGCCCATAACTCCAGATATTTTATTCATCCATGTTCCACTAAGATGTATCGCGATCTGCGAGAAGTATACAGGTGGAATGGCATGAAGAGGGACACAACATATTTTGTGCGTAAGTGCCCCAATTACCAGCAAGTCAAGGTAGAATATCAGAAACCACGGGTATGACTCAAGAGATCAAATTTTTTACTTGGAAGTGGTAAGTGATATATATGGACTTCATCATAGGATTATCTCGTACTGGCAGCCATCATGACTCCATTTGGGTGATAGTTGATAGGATGACTAAGTCTTCTCGCTTTTTGGTGGTCAAGACTATAGATTCGGTTGAGGACTATGCCAAACTTTACAGTAATAAAATTGTGAGGTTTCATGGGGTTCCCTTGTCTATTATCTCAGATAATCATCCTCAGTTTACCTCTTATTTTAGGAAGTCATTTCAGAAGGGTCTTGGTAATCAAGTTAACCTTAGCACAACATTTCATCCGCAGACGGATGGACAGGCAGTGCGTACGATTCAGACCCTAGAGGATATGTTGAGAGCTTGTGTGATCTATTTCAAGGGTAGTTGGTATGATCACCTTTCTCTTGTTGAGTTCTCCTACAACAATACCTACTATTCCAGCATTCAGCTGGCCCCTTATGAGGCACTGTACTGGTGTAGATTTAGATCTCTTGTTGGTTGGTTTAAAGTAGGTGAAGCAGCTTTGATAGGACCAGATTCAGTCCATTGTGCTATGGAGAAAGTGCAACTCATTAAATATAGACTTAAGACAGCCCAAAGTCGTCATAAATCTTATGTAGATGTAAGGAGAAGGGAACTAGATTTCCAAGTTGATAATTGGGTTTTCTTGAGAGTGTCACCAATGAAGGGGGTGATGAGGTTTGGAAAGAAAGGGGAAGCTCGGTACTAGATATGTAGTCCCTTACAAGATCTTGAAAAGGGTTGGAAAAGTGGTATATGAGTTAGAGTTGCCAACAGAACTAGCAGCAGTGCATTCGGTCTTCCACATCTCACTTTTGAAGAAGTATGTGGGTGATCCAACTTCCATGGTGCCATTGGAGAGTGTGGTTGTGAAAGATAGTCTTTCTTATGAGTATGTACTAGTTGAGATCCTTGACCAACAGGTTAGAAGGTTGAGAAACAAAGAAGTCGCTTCAGTCAAGGTTTTTTGGAGGAGTCTTTCCATAGAGGAAGCTACTTGGGAAGCAGAATCAGCCATGAAAGCCAAGTATCCTCACCTTTTTCTTTCCGATTCCACTCCTACTTGAGGTAATAGTCCCTCTTCAGTTTTTCAGTCATTTATGCGTGAATTAAGCCTTAGAATCATGTTCCCTCAGTTTGTACTTGCATTTTTAGCGTAATTGCATGTTCTTTGAACTTTGTTCAGCCATAAATTTAGTTCTCAATATTTAGTTGTAGGGATTGCAACTCTATCCCTCCATTTCAGCAAGTCTAGTGTTGATTCGAGGACGAATGTTCTCAAGGGGTAGATAATGTAATACCCCATATGCAAAAACAGACCAGATTTCAGCTTTTCAGAAATTGCATGTGCAACCTACGGTCAAAATGCATAAATTCCACCATTTAAAGAGGACATGGCAGCCCTTTAAGGGAGGAATACCGTCAAAATGATGATCCACAAGCTATCCAATGTAGAACCACGATTAAAAAAATGACTTGGCACTTGGAATTATCTCAAACGGAGATCTAAAGTTGAGAATTCATAAAAAGATTAAAATGAGGTTGGTCAATGCATGATTCGTCTTATTTCAAAAAAATATTTCAAAATTGCTTATCATTATCAAGGAATCCATAGCCCACAATCGTGGCCCACCATAGAATGAAGCATATTGAACAAGAAGGGGACCCTCGTGATTTCTACTGGTCGATCAACTAAAACCTCAAGAACACTATGGACAACACTTGAATGCGAAGGTCTGGGTGATAAGACCTCACGAATGCGGCTAATGCCTCGCGATTGCATAAGGTAGGGAGAAAGAGTTGCATGAATGCGACCCGCAGGGTTCAAACACAATGGGGAAACTGAGTGGCACCAACTTATTTAAAGAAGTTGATTTGCTAAAAGTTAGCTATCTGCGACGAGATGAGCATGATTAATTTGGAACCAAGTGCCCGCAAAAAAAAAAATTACCCTATTGAATTCAACATTTAATACTCAATAAAACTATTGAAAATTCAATTTGAGGTCCTCTTGATAAAAAGTAAGTTCCACACCCAAGCCTCTTGTTAATGCAAATTCCATGATGGGGCTTGATATGTGACCTAAAGCCTCGAGACCCGCACAAAGTGTCATTCTAGACCACGATCAACATTCTAGAGCTCTTGAAATAGTCATATTTGTATTTTTAGGACGTCTTTCTAGAGCTTTGATCGAAATCAACAATATCAAATCAAAAGGCTTTAAAATATGGAAACTTGCATAAAATTCATAGGAACGACACAATGACTACACTACAAGTCTCAGCATGTCATAAATGACTTGGGATCAATAGAAGGAAGGTTTAAACACTGAAAAGATTGGAATATTGAGGAAATGACCTAGAGGGTCATTTCACAATCATACAAAAAAGAACGTGGAAAGTACAATTTGTTTTTGTTCCATCAATCACGTCAACACAAAAAAAATACCATACGAAAACTAAATGACATCAAATTTCCTTCCTTTCATTACTAATATTAATGTTTGTGATTCATATGATCTTAAAGAAAAAAATTATATTATTGTTGAATACAGTTCATAAATTGCTTAACTCGTAATTAATTTATAATTTAATAATTAATCATCTTTTAATAATTTTCCTACTATTATATATCAAATTCTATAATAGAAAGAATTTACTCAAAACTTTTCACTATCCTTTAGTAGAAAGAACTTGTTAAAAATATTTCACTTCCATTATAAACTTTTCGATGTAATACGAGAACAAAATTTAAATTAAAATTTAAAAATAAATATGAAAAGGGGAAAATATTAGTAATATAAAATAATGATCATTAAAACATAAAGGAGTCGTAAGTTTTTCTTTCTACTTCTAAAATTAACTTTTTTCTTAAGGTAAGTTGTTTATAATTTTATTTATATAAGTACACCAAGAGCTGAACTGTAATTAAACAAAGAAAAGATCAAATAAATTAATAGTCATTGAGGAGATCAAATTCCCTAGTATCTTCTTTTTGGCACTTGCCTTTTTTTTTCATTTACTTTCGTAAGAATATAATTATTTCATTTTCTACTTATCTTCAATATTTATTATTGAAGATATTATTTCAAGAAAGAAGAAGAGTGAACATATACCACATGCAATAGCATTGATGACACATAATAAAAATAAAAGTACCAATACAAAATTATTTTGTTATATTTTAGTTGAATTTTTATACTGAACGTCCCAAAATAAGAATTATCTATATAGGAATATTGAACGAAAACACAGAAATATTAAATCATTATGGGTAGAAACAAATTTTTAAAAAACTTTTTTTTATCGAATGAAAAAAACCATTAATCATATCATAGAAATAACATATCTAATCATATTATATATATATATATATATATATATATATATATATATATATATATATATATATATATATATATATATATATATTTAGTTAAAGATATGAGTCTAGAATGCACCCATACATTAAATCATATTATACCAACTACAGATCAAGTCAAAGATAAGAGTGAAGAATGTAGACATACAATTAATCATCTTATACCAATTACCCAACAAGTCAAAGAAAGATTAAATGTACACATAATTAGCGTGATATAGGACCGTAACATGAACGCAAGGTTAAAGTGTATATATATCTTGACAAATATGGGAGTGCTGAATCGATGCAGACTACTATGTGTTAAGTGAGAGATTCACTTATAATAGTCTTTAAAAAAGGAGAAAACTATCCCCCACCCCACCCATTCTTCCTCTAAATTCAATTTCTATGTTTAACGAAAAAGCCTTAACTATGTCAATTTGCTCTTATTGGATTCCACTGTACGTATTCCCCCCCCCCCCCCCCCCCCGAGTTTATGTAATTCTTTAACTCATCTACTTTGAGGCATTAAAGTATTTGTTATTATTGTAGATTTTGATGTGAAGAGAGAATTTTTCTCGTGCTATTTTTCACTATTATCATAGATTTCGATGCAAAGAGAGAAATGTTTGTAGAACTAAATTAATTTTAATTTCAAGAATCTTTATTTTTGCAAATCGACTTAAATTTTTTCAATTTTGAGTGCCAAACCAATATGATTGTAAAATATTATGTTGAATCCATTTATCAATTTAAAATTCAATTTAAGTCCATTCAGGAACACCCTTGGAGATAATAAACTAGCTAGTGTTTGACGCTAGATGTATGTTTTACAAATTCATGAATACACTTGTATAGAACTTGATTACGGCTGAAGACTTGAAAGAGTCCAGATAGTACCCTATAACTAAGAAAACTCATTAAAGTTATTCAATATTTACTTTACAATATTTATTTAAAAAATCAATTATTTTTCCTTTTCGGTTAGTTGTATGCCATATTTACATAAGCTCCTTAGGGGTTTCCAATTTTAATACTAGCAAAAACTATTAATTTGATCTAGTTAATGGATCATCTTATTTGTATTTTATTACTTAAAATTAGCATATTTTATGAGTTGATAGTATTAATAGAAGCAATCTAGAACTACTTGAAAACATCCCTTACTTTTCTTTGTGGGTTGATATCTATTAAACAAAGGGAAACCCAAAACAAACGGAAGGGATTGGGAAGGGTCTGAGCCTAATGGGTGTGACATAGACTACCAATTTTACAAAGAAATTTGGATTTTCTCTAATATTTATGATTAATTACATCATTTTAATCCTTCACAGTTTCTTGATTATGATTTGAATTGTATTTTCTTGTATTAAGTGTAAAAAAAATTTATTTCAGTTATTTGATTTTTTAAATATCAACATAGCTTACTAGATATTTTGTGTAACACTTAGTATGTCAAGTCAAGTTAAGTATCCGAATAACACATATATTAACAGGAGATTGTTCATGATTTTAATTAAAATGCGCCTTTATTTCTTATCCAAATAGTTTTGGGGATTCAATTTCTTTTTTCTTCAATTGATTTGACAATGGTTCTATAATAATATCCAAACAGTTTAAAATTATTTGAATTTTCTCAATAAAGTTTGGAGATCCCTTACCTTGAATTGTTTCTTATTTTGTGAAGGTGTTTGGTGGTTTAAATGCCGTATATGGGAAAATTGACTAACAAATTTTAACGTCTAGCATCTTTAAAGTCATCCTGATGATATATTAGATTTATTATTGATGTATTTGCCTTTTAATGAAGAGGTGAGGACAATAATCTTATCAAAGAAATGGAGAAATCACTGTGTTGAATTACACAATCGACCCTTAATGAATCACTTTGGGAAACAAAGGTTTACTTAACCCTATTCTCAAATTTAGGAAGATAAGTCATTTGGTTTTGACCCTTCATAAGGGTCCCATTACTAAGTTTATCATCAATGTTTTCGTCTAGATGTTTGTTCCGAAGTCCATAATTTCATACTTTTCCTTTGGATGAATGACATTGATGCACAATTCGTATCTCACTCTATATGGAAGGTGAAAAAAAAGATGTTGAGTGTCATTCATAAAGAGGAAAATATGAAGTTTTCAATCTTAGGACAAGTTTCTAGATTAACAACATCGAGTTAAAAGTTATTAATCGGTCCTTCATGAAGTGTCAAAAGATGGTCGATGATCTTCTTAAATTTGACTACAAGTGATACCTCTTTTTCATTGAGAAGAAGCTTGTCATCAAACCATCTTTACAATGAAATGCATTAGAATGACGTCAATTACATTATTGAGAAGATTGCTAAGGATGTCATGCATTAAACATTGACAATGTTTTCTTCTCTTAGAAGATAACATAAACTACCCAACACAAGTATAAAATAAGAAGTAATATGAGGTACGGAATCTTCAAAGTATATGAACCACACTAAAATAATCTCAAAACTATCTTGATTGAATTACCATTCATATAGTCAAATTAATAGAACAATTACATAAGGAATCAAATACTTAAATTATCTTAAGATAATAAAGGTGTATCATAATTTAAATCATTAACAATCTCCAGTTAAAATCTATGCACAATTTCATGTGCATCACCCAAAGCAAAAATATTTTAAATAGATTTAAGCAGATCTCGATCTTTCGCTTGGAAGTTTAAAATAAAAAGCGAGAAAAAAACTTTGATGTTGTAATGACCCGAAACTCATATTTTACAATTTTATACTATTTGTTTAACTGTAGTTAATTAATTGACGGATATTTATTAAATAATGAATTTTTATTAGTTGATGGTTAATGGGCTAAGCCATAATTTATGTAAAACCCTATACCTTTTGACCCATTATTTAATAAAATAAGTTAATAATTTTCGTCACTTTTAATATATTATATTAATTTTGAAAAAATAAATAGGAAGAAAAACAAAAGCTACCTGCGAGCGGCGGTTGGCGTCGGAACCACTTTATTCTCGTCCAGGTAAAGAGTAAACCATGCTAACAATATATATAATAAATTATTATTATTGTTATGTTTTGAAATAGAAAGGAGAGAATTTTAATTGCAATATAAATATGCAATTTAGTATATATGTAGTACCGTTTCTCTTTGAACTTGAAAAAAATAAATAGTTAAAGGCTAATGTGATCATTGGACAATGTTTATGGATAATCATTGGGTAATATTTGGAGTCATGTGATGATGATCAATGATTGTGAATGATAGACTTAATTTTAGGTAAAATTCACAATCTCAATTAGTGAATAAAAGATTCTGCATACCTGCGTTATTCGTAGTTAGCCCCATTCTTATGCTACATTGATGTTTGAGATAGTTTTTATATGTTACCATATTAAATTAAGTTTTGAGAAAGATAAGTAATTAAGCACATCCTTACACCAACTAGATTAAGGCATGCATATATATTTTCTAATCAGTACAAATCATATATGGACTTCGATCTCCAGCTTTATAGACCAACATACCAGCTGTGCAAAAAAGACGTTAACCAAACTAAACCGAAGTTTTTTTTTCTTAAGCCAAGCAACCAAACTCACATCCATGTCACAAACAGAAAATATATTACCATTTGTTCAATGTACTATTTTAGGTGCAGTGTGAAATGTAGAATAACTAAATCTTACATAATTAATTACTGCATTTCTAATTCCTGAACCAACACCAATGCCTAATCTTTAATGTGTCTAACAAAAAAGGTTGTATTGCGGTCCTAGAGAATGTTTAAGTAGATATTTTTTGTGAAATAAAGAAAGAGTAAAGAGCCAATTGCCAGCTCCAAATATGTTGAATTATAGTGGGTAGAGGATATTATGTTAATATTACTAGATCTATGATATTGGAGTAATTAGAACTAAACCCTAGATTTGAAATTTGGAGAAAATTGAAGAGTTGAGAAGTTAATTGGCACCAAGATTAGGAACTTTATTATAAATTAAGTGAGTTTTTGGGTCTAGGCCAGACGTATAGAAATATGGGTGTTGTTAGTTTTGATGATTATTGTGATTACGTATGTGAATAGATTACTTTGAGTTGGAAGTTCAACAAATGGAAAAGGGTCATATCCCGGAGTAAATTCTTATTTGATTCAGGCAAGTGGATTTCTAAACCCTTGTTAAGTGTATGAATGCCTGTATATCCTTGTGGTATATAATTGGGAGTAATGGGACTTGTTGAGTAACTTGTCCATGTTGAATAATTCTAATGATTAAAAAGGGGTAATAAAAAAGCAATGTGATTAATTGTTTATGTGTGATGGGTTGAGAAAGGTCTGAAGGCTTGTTGAATCATTGTTGATGTGCTATCATAATTATGTTGTTGTGAATTGTGAAATGTTATAAAAATGGTCATCTCCTCATTATTTGTGTGAACATGTCATTTGCATTGTTTTTAGACATAGTTGTGACAAGTGTTATGTGAAATGAGAAAGAATAAGAATTTATAGAGGATATACCATTTTGAGGTTCGTATCGCTCGCCGCGATGTATACTATATTTCGAGGGACGAATCGCACACTGCGATGGATACTATATACCGAGGGACGTATCGCGCGCCGCGATGGATTACTATTACCGAGGGTCATATCACACGTCAAGATGGATGCATGGACAGATATATCCCCATGGATCCCGGACTGAGAGACAACGGATGTGTATCACTAGGTCAGACATGGATCATTATACTTGACATTGCATCCCATTGCATTGCACAAACATATCATTAGTGAACTTGATATTGTATTTTGCTGATCTTGTGAATGCCTTTCTATGGAACTTGTGATTGATGAATACTGAGCTTTTTTTTTTTAGGATATATAATTTGTTAAAGTGTTGTTGTTGAGGATATGTAATTTGTCAAAGTGTTGTTGTTGAGGATATGTAATTTTTCTAAGTGTTGTTGTTGAGCTATGTGCTATGCAAACTGTGAGTTGTTAGGTTAGATTGACTTTTATGCAGATTGTAGTTGTGGAGGTTCGGTTGGGGTGGTAGGAGTACCCGTATTTCATCCCCTAAGCTTTTGTTTAGAGGTTTACTTGCTGAGTACCTTGTGGTTTGGTACTCAGCCCTTGCTTCTACAATTTTTGTAGGTTACTATCCCAGACCTTTGTGATAGATTACCTTCTTTCCGAGGCTTCTTGGAGATTTGTGAGGTAGTTGTTTGTCATCTCAGCAGAGCTTCTTACTCTTGTTTATGATCTTGTTCTACTCTAGAAACAATGTCCTATGAGACTTGTATTTTCTTTTGATTCAATTGTAATACTTTAAAGGCTTGTACACGTGACAACCAGGTTTTGGGGGTATAATTTGAGTTGATAGTAAATTTTCCGCATTTTATTGTAATAGTTAAGTTTTACGCTGACTTGTCTTGGTTGGATAAGACGAGTGCCATCACGTCCATTTTTGAGCCGTGACAAATGATATCAGAGCTCCAGGTTCATAGGTCTCACGTGTGTATAAGTCAAGTCTAAGTAGATTACTGAGGATCTGTACGGAGACTTCCATACCTATCGTCGAGAGGCTATAATGACTTTTAATAAAAATCTTCACTTCTTGGATCTCTATTGTGCATACTTTGTCCGATTTTGATTATCATCGCTTTACTCCATTCATTCTCATTTATGTGCTGACTCGTGCTTAGTTCCTCACGTGAGTATTTGGTGTGTTTTATTTGTCTTTGATATTATATTTGTTACAAATGTGGAAGTGATAGATCTATGGGAAGGATGTGTTATCAAATTTGGAACGTTCAACAACTCGAATAGATTGAGTTAGGTGATGACTTGAAGAAACAATTTGAGGATATTTCAGGATTAGGTTTAACAGTTGTTTAAAGAACTTCATGAGAGTCCAATACTTTGTTTATGCTAGTTTAGTAGTGGAATCAATACTTGTGTGGTAAATGAAATATTTGGAGTGGTTTGACAATTAAAAGTGAACTGCCGTGAACTCCCTAAAAGGAAGGTTAGATAACGAATGTGGTAATTTCAAAATCTACATTTAGTAAAAGTTTTATAACATATATGGGCTAGTTAGTGAATGATGAGAGTGATGTTACACTAATTGAGGTTAGAATCTCAATTTAAGTTTCATAGATTAAGGAAATGTCAAAGAGGATCACAAAATGGCTAATATAATGGTATCGAGAGTTATGCATTGTGTTATTTCTACTATCGACCTGATCTATCAAGAAGTGTATATCGCTTGGGATGAGAGACGAAACGGATTTTGTAGTGTATTGTACTTACTTAATGGGTAGAAATGTGTAGGTTATTGGATTATAACCTTCTCGATAGGTATGATCTGTTCTAGTGGTAGATGTAATGGACTTTCACGATGTGGTACTAGTGGTATATGAAAACAGATATGTTGATTGTTAAGTGTGAATACTAACTTCATAAAGAGTTATCAATCATATCACATGATAATCTAACAAAGTTCGATGTCATATTCATATTTGAGAAACCAACTAGTTTTTTACTACAGAAGAATGCGTTAAGCATTATTTATAAGGGAAATCTTAGTGGTGGATCTTTGGTGTGATATTAATGTGTGTGTAGGTTATGAAGTGTATCCTTAGGATTATAAATGAGAAGTGGTGATTTTATCATAAGTGTCAATTGAATGGATTAATATTAGAATGACTAACTTATATGTAAAAGAAGTCCCAACGAGTATACTTGGGTGAAGGCAATTGAAAATTTTAGTAAGAATATGCGTATAAAGTTAAGTTAGTCTGTTGAATTTGATTGGTATAGTTGGATTTGAGATTTCATACTGATGACAAGGGCTGACTGAGCATAGTGATAATCAGAGTTTGTGATGGATTGTGATTAAGATGCAACTATATGATAAGTTTTGTTGGTTAAAAGACTTTTTTATGATAATGGTGATTTTAGAATGTCTGAGTTATGATTTACTACTTTTTTGTGAGTAATATGGTTGTATGGTAATTTTTATGAGGAGTTAGGATGTCACTCGAACAGAATTAAAAGGAGCTAGAGCCATAATGGAATGAATTAGTGGGATGTAGATAAACCTTCAGAAGGAGGCGAGAAAAAGTATATTTACTCAGATTGTAAGGGCCAAAGATGTCAGAAAGAGTGGAAAATTAAATTTAGAGATATGTGGTTTCATTTGTTTTCCTAGATTATTATGATAGTTTTGCGGGTTCATCATATTGGTTAAAAGTTGTTGGATAAGATTTGAGAAAGAAGTTTACATACGTTCAGCTCGAGTGTGATAATAAGTTTTTTGTGGTTTTGAGTTTGGTAATAAGTACGATTGAACTTTTAGCGAAAGATATGATAAGGGCAATGGAGAGGGGATCATTGTTATTTAAGATACGTGAATTTCTAAAAAATAAAATATAAAAATTCAAGGTACGAACTAATGTTGATAGATAATGGGATTGTGTTACATGGTTGGAATAAAAAATTCAAGTTTTTCATGGTGAATGTATGTTCGTGGTAGTATGTTTTGTCAAGGTATGAATTAGTAAGGTAAGAAATGATCGATCACATTGGGTGTTGAGCTTTTGGAAGGACTTGAGCTTAATTTGAGTCATAAATTCGGTTACTTTTGATTGACTAATAACCTAAAGAAATGTTTCACTTAATGTTTTTATTTAGAGTAAAATGTAAAAATGTAATGGATTGTTGATAAAAGGGTAAAATTGGTAAGATAGTAAGTGAAATAATCACGAGTCTGGTGTATTGAAGAGTTCAAGAAATTTAAAATTTTGCGTCATGAAAAGAAATTAAGAAAGATGAAGGGATAAGACCTCTCGTAAATACCCTTGGTTCATAATGGAAGGTTATATGAATTTTTGCCTTTAAATTAAGATATTACTATGAGATGTGAACTGATTCGATATAGACTTACTAGAAATTTATCAACGACTTTATAAAGGTTGGATTTTTGTTTGAGTGACAAACAGTGATGAGTAGAAGATTCGTTGTGGTTATATCGAGTTAGATTGTTGAAAATATGATAGGTAACTTATGGATGTTAAACGGTTTGGACCTACAATTTTACATGATTAATGAGGATTTTGAGGAAATTGAAACTACTTTGTTGATAGGACGATACAAACTTCTATGATATATTACATAGGCTTTCGATAGTGAGTAGAGGTTATGAGCTTATAGTATACTGAATTATTGGAGTGACCAAGAATTTTTTTAGTGTTGGTATGAGGTATGTTATGGTTTTGAATATTAGTTAAAATTTCGTATCTGAAAGGTTACGTGGAATTGACATTGTACGTGTAACAATAACTTTATATTAATGGGAAGTATTTTTAGATTTGAAATTAGTATTGTCAGCCTTGGGTGGGACTCGTATCTGTCATAAAATACTTATTTGGAAATAGAGAGCGCCATAGTTCGAATATTTTGGAGGCGATAATTTATTTGCTAAGAAAACTTTAAAACTAGTAATGGCTTGAAAGTAAGGTAAATAACTGGTGTTCCTATGATGTTCTGTTAGTATTAAGAGTGTTGACCTTAGTGAAGTACTGTGAAGAACATGTGTGGTTCGATAAAACAAGTATGTTAGCAATTATAATCGGGACTAGAGTGGTGATTGTAGGTACCTAGAAAATTCATATGAATGGAAATATTTATATGAGCACTAAGGAAGAATTATATGGTGTTATTGGACTTTGGTTTTGTATATTCTTAAATGACCATCTACTTCGTTTTCGATATGGTTTGGAGTATGATTCATTACCTATAACCACATAGGTTTCATATATGGGTGAATCCCTAGAGGTGGATCAGATGTACCGATCCTGTCATTGTCTTCTTGGTAGGGTGACATCTTAGGTTATATTTGTTCATTTCAGTTATGAAAGATTTGGTGTTGTTGGGATAGTTGAAGTTTACTAGTGATTTTACATGCACAATCTTCCTTATGCGAACTTATATAAGAGATAGAGTTTCAATTGTCTAAGAGTATTGTTAGAGGTTCTGCATTTTAAAATGTACCGCTTGTTGGGTGGTTACTTGATCTTATTCTTGTTTGGGTTAGATAATTTAATTCTCCTTTGATGAGTACCCAATGTCTAAATATTAGATGTTTATAACTTAGGCTCGTGAAAAGTTTATGTTGTGACAAGGAAATCTTGATAAGATATGTGATGGTTTGTGCATTATGGGTGTCTGGTGGTTGATTCAGGCTCATATCTGGTTGTAGCCAGTATTTATTCATAAATTTATCTTGGTGATGTGAGAAAAGATTCATCAGGATGATTATGTTAAGTTCCATTGGGTTTGAGTTTAGTTGGGTTCATGAGTTAACTTATGGCTTTACAATCATGCTTGATTTATGGATCTTCCAAAGTTTGATTTGAAATGGTATTAAGGAGGAGCTCACCAAGAGAGATGAACATTGATCGGTAGGTCATAACCTAGACTTTTAGTAAAGTCGGTTATTCTTACTTCGTCTTCCTTATGTTTGAGGAAGAATATGACTTTTAGTGCTGGGTAATGGTACTGACCCGAAAATAATATTTCACAATTTTATACTATTTGTTTAACTGTAGTTAATTAATTGACGGATATTTATTAATTAATTAACTTTTATGAGTTGGTGGTTAATCGGCTAAGTCATAATTTGTTTAAAATCCTATACCTTTTGACCCATTATTTAATAAAATAATTTAATATTTTTTTTCACTTTTAATATATTATATTAATTTGGAAAAATAAAAGATAGAATAAAAAACAGAAGATACCTGCGAGCGGCGACTGGCGTTGGAACCACTTTATTCTCGTCCAGGTAAAGAGTAAACCATGCTGAAAATATACATAATAAATTATTATTATTGTTATGTTTTGAAATAGAAAGGAGAGAATTTTAATTGCAATGTAAATATGCAATTTAGTATATAAGTAGTAGTGTTTCTCTTTGAACTTGAAAAAAAATGGCTAATGGCTAATGTGATCATTGGACAATGATTATGGATAATCATTGGGTAATATTTGGAGTCATGTGGATGATCAATGATTGGGAATGATGACTTAATTTTAGGTAAAATTCACAATTTCAATTAGTGATAAAAAGATTCTGCATACGCATGTTATTCGTAGTCAGTCCCATTCTTATTTTACTTTGATGTTTGAGATAGTTTTTGTATGTTAGGCATATTAAATTAAGTTTTTACATATTGAGATAAGTAATTAAATATTAGGTAAAGGAAATTATGTGAATATTATTAGATCTACGATATTGGAGGAATTAGAACTAAACCCTAGACTTGAAATTTGGAGAAAATTGAAGAATTGAGATGTTAATTGGCACCAAGATTAGGAACTTTATTATAAATTAAGTAAGTTTTTGGGTCTAGGCTAGACGAATAGCAATATGGGTGTTGTTAGTTTTGAAAGCTTATTTTTATTATGTATGTGAATAGATTGCTTTAAGTTGGAAGTTCAACAAATGGGAAAGGCTCAAGTCCCGAAGTAAATTCTTATTGGATTCAGGCAAATGGATTTCTAAACCCTTGTTAAGTGTATGGAATGCGTGTATTTGCTTGTGGTATATGTTTTGGAGTAACGGGACTTGGTGAGTGTTGACTTGTCCATGTTGAATAATTCTATTGATGAAATAGGGGTAATAAAAAACAATGTGATTACTTGTTTATGTGTGATGGGTTGAGAAAGGTTTGAAGTATTATTGAATCATTGTTGATTTGATATCATAATTGTGTTGTTGTGAATTGTGCAATGTTAAGAAAATGCTCATCTCCTCATTATATGTGTGAACATGTCATTTGCATTGTTCTAAGACATAGTTGTGACAAGTGTTATGTGGAATGAGAAAGAATAAGAATTTAAAGAGGATGTATCATTTCGAGGGTCGTATCACGCGCCGCGATGGATACTATATTTTGAGGGACATATCACACGTCCAGATGGATACTATATATCGAGGGACGTATTGCGGGCCGCGATGGTTACTATTATCAAGGGTCGTATTGGACGCCGCGATGGATGCATGGACAGATACGTCCCCATGGGTCCTGGACTGAGAGATAACGGGTGTGTATTACTAGGTCAAACATGCATCATTATACTTGACATTGCGTTCCATTGCATTGCACATACTTATCATTAGTGAACTTGATATTGTATTTTGCTGATCTTGTGAATGCCTTTCTGTGGAACTTGTGATTGATGAATACTGAGCTTGTTATTAAGGACATACAATTTTTTAAAGTGTTGTTGTTGAGGATATTTAATTTGTTAAAGTGTTATTGTTGAGGATATTTAAATTGACAAAGTGTTGTTGTTGAGGATATGTAATTTATCAAAGTTTTTGTTGAGGATATGTAATTTGTCTAAGTGTTGTTGTTGAGTTATGTGCTATGCAAACTCTGCGCTGTTAGGTTTGACTGATTTTTATGCAGGTTGTAATTGTGGAGGTTCGGTTTGGGAGGTAGGAGTACCTGTATTTCATCCCCTTAGCTTGTGTTTAGAGGTTTACTTGTTGAGTACCGTGTGGTTTGGCTCTCATCCCTTGCTTCTACAATTTTTTGTAGGTTACTAGCCCAGACCTTTGTGATAGATTAGCTTCTTTTCTAGGCTTCTTGGAGATTTGTGAGGTAACTTTTTGTCATCTCAGCAGACCTTCTTACTCCTGTTTATGATCTTGATCTACTCTAGAAACAATGTCATATGAGACTTGTATTTTCTTTTGATTCAATAGTAATACTCTAGAGGCTTGTACACGTGACAATCAGGTTTTGGGGGTATAATTTAAGTTGATAGTAAATTTTCCGCATTTTATTGTAATAGTTAAGGTTTAGGCTGACTTGTCTTAATGGGATAAGACGAGTGTCATTACGTTTATTTTTGGGTCGTCACAGATGTCGCATTATTTTTTTCCGTTCACCCTTTCTGTTACATCTATTTCACAACATGAGCACTGCTTGATTGAATATATTGATTATTTGGTTATCATTACATGTTTAAGAATTTCTACATTTACAGTCTGCTCATAATGAGCTATTGAAGTGCTTTTGGTTTTGTTAGTTTTGGAGGGGACTGAAAATTTTTCTAGTTTCCAAATTTAATCATTAATGATGAAAAGTTTGACGTACTTATACCCTTCACGTCTATTATTTGATTTGTTATCTAACAAATAATGTGTATTTACTTTTTCGTTAACAAATTTATATTTATTGAATTTAAAAGTCATTTTAAATTTGTTTTATTTAATTTCCAAAAAACCACACTATTTTAAAAATATTGCTCATCCTTTTTTAACCCTTCCCAACCCTACAACTAAAAAAGAGAATCCCACTTCTCATTTGGGTCGGTTTTATCTTAGTGCTGATGATAATTTAGGTAGGAACAATAAACAACAGATAATTTAGATGTATTTTGATAATTAGTTAGTGGTAGTTCAAACAGGAATAATTAAAGAAGTATAATGATATTAAATATTATTGATAACAAAAGAATAATTTTTTATCATCTCAAATATCTAATTCTTAGAAAACAATTTGATGTTCATTAAAAAGTATTATAATTTCTTATGAATTGCATTAGTAGTGACAATAATATATCATGTTAACATTATCACTTGGAATACTTCAATGGTGTGTAACCGTGGTGATGCCGCAATTCATTTTACATTTTACTCTTAGTAGTATATGTTCTTTAATATTATAATCACCTTAATTTTGTTTGGGTGTAAACTCAATGTGGATAAGTTATTAACTTATAATTATAAAAAAAAAGTACATGTAAACCTATATAATTTAATATTTACGTAGTACAATATAGTTGAGACAAACTTTGCAATGTTTACGCTAAGTTTTCAAAAATATTATATATTTTCTATTAGTGGAAAAAAGTTATATGATACTTGTGTTATTGAGACATAATACATATTTGGGGAATTTATCACACAAACTACATTAAAGCTTTACAATCATATGAAGAACATGAAAAGTGTAATTGTTTTTGTTCCATTAATCACGTTAACACGAAAAACAAACCATAAGGAAACTAACTCACATCTATTTTCTGTGTTTTATTATGAATGTTATTGTTCGTGCTTCATACAATCATAAGAATAATATAAGATTATTTTTAAATAATAGTTTCATGAAATTTAAAATTCATTATTAATTCAAAATTTAATAGGTTATAATCTTTTAACAATTCTTCTAACATTTTATATAAAATACTTTATTAGACAGAATATGTTAAAAACATTTCACTTCCATTAAAAGCTTTTTGATCTAATACAACAAAGTTGAATTAAAAAATGTAAATTAAATATGAAAAAGGAAATCAAATTAAGTATGAAAATGACAATATATAATAATGAGGATGGAAAGCAAGATACCATAATTTTTTTTTCTTCCTTTAAATTTTTTTTCTTCCTTTAAATTTTTTTTTCCTCTTAATATATGATTTGTTTCCTATTGTAACCTAACTTATTTTAAAAACTTATATGAGTAGAAAAAGATATGAAATGAGACAAAGAAAAGACCAATAAATGTATAGTCATTAATGAAATAAAACATCTTAGTGTTTTTTGGTTTTTAGCATTTGCCTTTTTATTATCAATTACTTCTATAGTATATAGTTATTTAATGTCACAACCCAAAAATTGACAAGATGACTGTAACACCCCCAAAGTTTTTTGAACAAAGACTCGAACCATTAATCGTAGTGAATGAGATTTTACAGAGGAATTAAAAAGTTCTTAAGTATTAAGGTCAGTTCAATATATTTGGCACCTTGAGTTCCAAAAAGAACTAAATTGGAAATAGTAAAATCTGAAATTTGGAAAGTTAAGTTAAGTAGAATTTTGGGTCAACTTCAAACGACCATAACTCCTTTCACAGGATGTGTTAGGTGTGCTACAAGACATCATAGGAAATATCTTTGAATTATCTTTCTAACGGAGCCAAGTTTGCTAAGTTTCAAGTTCGGATGAGTGAGCTATGACCTTTTGAAGTTAGGCTGTCCAGTTAAGGAAAGTTAGCCGGATATATGAGAGGTATTTTGGTCATTTCCTTACCGAATAAGATTTAATTCATTTTTAGTAATATATTAGGGGTATATAGCTTTTATATTCAGTTTTATAATCCTAATATACACCTAGGCTTTTAGTTTAGAGTTCAAGAAGAGAAAAGAAGAGAAAAGAGGAGAAAAGAGGAAATGATGAAGGCGTTCGTTGACGTTCTTGAGTTTAGTTGTAGATTTTCGCCATGGGTTTAATCCCTAAAAGGTATGTAATCTTACATAGTGTTGGTTTAGTTCACCCACATGCCAATCATGTTATTTTTCAGTGAAATTTCATTCTTAAAGTTTAACGATGAGAGTTCTTGATGAGTTCTTGAGAGGTATACTTGAAGTTCATTCTAAATCTTGTTGTGTTGGGGTTGTGATGATTTATGATATGAAATTGAGTAATTTTAGTGTTGTTTTAAGTAGATTAGAGTGTAATTAAGTTTAGTAATCGAATCCAAGTGATTAGGGAAGAAACCATTAGATTTTAGGCCAGTTAGAGTGAGAAAATGAGCAAAGATGTTCGATAGATTTTCTGGGTTGGGGCCTGGCGCGATGCGCCTGCCAAAGCGCCACAAACCCTTCTCTGTACTTCAAGGGCTGGAGAACGCGCCACCCATATCCCCAAGGTCGCCTGCCCTATCCAGTTTGCCTCCGGTTGCTCCGTTCAGTTCGTTTAAAGTACACCTTCACTCTTTTTCTATTCTAACTACTCTAAGCTACTTCTAAACACCTAAAATCATTCCTCACATGATCATAACCTTGTATTCATAACTAAAATTCAAGGTAGATTTGAGGGTTAAGTTTGAGAATTATTTCTAACATTCGAAGAAAGCCCTTTGAGTCCTTTTGTGGAGTCTTCTACAACTTCTAGTAATTTATTTCAAGACTCGAGCAAGTGAGTATACGAGAACGAAGAGAATGTATTCATAAGTCTACCTTGTCATCATGATATCCTCCATGTCATGAACCAAACTCTTGAATTCATAATTCACATTCAAGAGAGAGAGAGAGAGTTCAGAGTAGAGTTAAAGAAAGCTTTTGAGTTCAATAAGTGAATCCTTTGAGGTAAACCATTGATTTGAACTATGTTTTGAGAAAGTAAGTATGAGAATGATAAGGGTCGTATACATGAGTTCATTCTTGATATTTTTACCCTTGAATCGAGTCGTTCATGCCCATAACATCCGCATGAACTCCAATTAGTTGAGTACCTTTGAGATGAGTAGCATATTGAAGTCCTAAGTTTTGTGTAATAAGTTTCTAAACCATTTGAGTTTATATTTCTAATTATTGGACTATTACATGTTATCTGTGAATTCTTTGAGTTGAATTGTTCATGCCCATAATTCCACATGAACCCTATAAGTCGAACAGTCTTGAGATAAGAAGTGTCTTTGAGTCCTTGAGTTGAGTAGTTCATGCTCATAATTCCGTGTGAACCCTTCAAAAGTTTCAAGTTAAGCAAAGAGTAAAGGGTTGAGTTCATTTGTCAAAAAGTTATAAGGGAACTAAGTATTCCCTAAGAGTTACAAATGTTTTCACATTTTGAGAAAGAAAGGAAGCTAGACTTCCAACAGAGCCTTTGGCTAGTTTTTAGTGAAGAGGAAACTATAATTTCCAAGAGATCTTTTAAAGCTAAGTTTGAGCAATTACCTCAAACCAGAGAATAAATTATTTTTAAAACATATGAGCTAAGTATTTTGAGAGTAGTATTGAGCACTAATATAGGGACGTGAGTTCATATTAACTCAAGTCTCCATAAACCATTTAGCCAACATGGACAGAAAAAGGGTAATACTTTTTAGATGATTCCTTAGTGCTTTTTAGGATTGACTAGTGGATCCACTTAGTAGTTCACGTTCTATTCTGACTTCAAGGTATAGGACGGTCCTCTTGCAAAGTGAGGTAAGACGTATTATAACTTAGGCTCATAGTGATGGTTTTTTATTAGAGAATCTCCCACAGAAGATATATTACTTTCTTATATAAGTAAAATTGAGTTTGTTATTTCATTTTCTTTAACGAACTAAGTTTATTTTATTGTTTTATAAAGCTTTTTCTTTATATATAACATGTGCATTATTGCTTTATATTGAGTTGAGTACCCATAGTCGAGTATCTAATCTTTAAGTTGAGTAGCTTTCAGTATCCTTGAGTATTTCTTTAGTTGAGTAAGTTTGAAAAGAAGTATCTTTCCTTTTTATTAGTTTCGAGCCTACGTTTTATGCTTTAGATTTCCCCTTACATGCTCGTACATTCCACATACTGAGCCATTTGGCCTGCATCTTCTCATGATGCAGACAAATGTATTCAGGATCATCAACAGGAGCTTCATTGATACATCCAAGAATTCGAGTTAGCTATGGTGAGCCTCCTTGCTTCCGGATGATTTCCTTTATTCTTCATTTTAGTCAGGATATCATGGGTCTTGTCTCGACTTCCATGTTGATCAGTTAGAGGATTCATAGATAGTCAATTTATCTAAGTCTTTATTATTAATTTATCTTATTAAATGTTTTAGGCTTAAGTTGCTTATTTTATGGCTATTTTAATATGTTATTTTATTTAGAGTTAATCTTTAAAGTTAAAGCTTTGTACTTGAGTTATTGATTTTATTCAGTTGTAAGCTTTTGCATACTTAAGTTATTCTTCCGCTTATAGTCAGCCAGGATGAGGGTTTTCTTAGGGACCATAAATGGTTCTTGAGTGTCGGCCACGTCCAGGGTGTAGACTCGGGTCGTGACAATGACACTCGTCTAGTATCACATAGAAAAGCTAGCCTAAAACACACCAAAATGATAGGAATGCAGACGCAAACTAGCAATAACATAAAAGCAAAGAACTTGTGGTTCTAAAAAATAACCCTAGAGTCTGGTTGTCATGTGTACGAGTCATGTCACGGCCCGAGGCAACCCCTTTGAAGTAAAACGGAACCTAGGATCACGAGTGATCCCAAGCTAACCCTGAGTCTACCATATCATTAACTTACCGAATATATCTAAGTAAACATGAACTAAGCAGAAACTATATCAACAAATCTATGAAGTGGAACAAGTCCAACCAGACTAAATAATCATAATAAAACACAACAAGAGTTTACTTGTACATGAAAGGACGACTTAACAACTCAAACTGAATCTACTAATATGTCTGAAAAGACTTTACTGAGTTGAGTAGTTGGGACATGGCCCTAGCTAACTTTAACAAAACTGAAAACTGAAAACAGAGACTGAAGTGGGGAGAATGTCTACAGTATTTGATGTATGAGGCCTCAAGCTTCTGAAATCGGACCTAGAATTTATCTAAGAATGATGTGGATGATGAGTGCTTGAACCTACATCATGCGCAGAGTATGCATCATTACTTGAAATGTACTAAGTATGCAGGATATAAATATACCAAGCTGGATATATATATATATATATATATATCAGTTGAAGAAAACATAACTAAGCAATAAAATAATCTGAGCAAGAATATAAATACTGAAACATAACAGAAAAGCTAAGATGAATACAATGACCAAGTACTAATCATGAAGAAAACATGCTGAACTCTATACTTATAGAAATGCTGAAAACCTGGTCAATGCACTAAGAGTGTGACTGTGAGAGATACTATTAACCAAAATAAAACACGTGAGATAAACACAAAGTTCGATGTATACGCCCCATCAAGAGGAACTTACTAGGGGTATAAAGGCATGACTGTGGCGTGATCACTAATATTGATGCCCAACAGAGGGAACTTATAATGGGCACTTAGTTTTGGGAGCATAAGGGTACGTTGAACCCTATTCCAACTCGGTGCTAAGTCTACTCCCAACGGAACAAATGTGAAGCAAAATACACTAAATATTGAACAACTCAAAATACTGACATGCTAATTGAGAATACAACATTTACAAACTGTGAATGTGAAATTCAAAATCTGGAGCATGATTTTTTGGTTAACTGACCTAGCAAATATAATTCATGAACTAAGAAAATTTAGAAGTTTTGAGTTTTACACAAAGAATTGTGCAACGTTTCAAGAAAACATGTTATTAGACTATGGATTCTATAGCATCTGAAATCACAATAAATTCCCAAGATTTTACAAATCCTAGGTCTAAAAAAGCTATGTAGATTCAACAAACCGACTGAATTCTAAAGACCTAGTTGATGAAAGCAACACACTAGTGAAATCCGACATACCTAGTGAGGAAATCTATGGAGAAATCCTTTGAATTTCGAGGATAAACTTTGAAGAACGCTTCTGCTTGTTCTTGGGAGGGTTGCAACTTTTGCTCTTCCTTTTGCATTAAGTTGGGTGATTTTTGGAAAATGGGGAATTTGGGTATGTCCGACTAGGTTGTTAGAATTTGATTAAGTAAAAAGACATATTTTATGCATCAAACGACGTACTTTAAATTCCCCAATGCATAGGGAAAGGACTAAAACGACCCTAACTTAAAGCTGATGAATTTAAAATGCCGAGTGGAATTATGGGCCGTCGTTTGAACCACTGGTCGTCAATTGAGTCGTGGTTGGTGGCTTGCTTGAAAAGGTTTAACTAAAATGAGCATAACTTTTTACTCTAAGCTTGGATTTTAGCAAATTTGCTGGCGTTTGAAAGAAGATTATATTATTTTTAATTGGATTGGTCATGAGCTACCAAATTAATTTTGTGCTAGAAGATATGACCATTTGAAGTTGACCCAACAGCCACTTTACTCTAAATAGTTGGTGACCTCACCTACGGCCTGACCTACGCTCTGTAGGTCCAACCACGAACTGTACTGGTATTCATAGCATTGTTTCTTCCTAATAATCCTAAAAGTATCAAGGCACACCTTCTCCACGGACCTCTCATAACTAAAGACCTAGGGAAAGGTAGACCCAACTACTGCCAAGTGCTCTGATGCCTACTAGAGTGGAAAAGAAAACCTTAAAAGGAACTCCTGACTCAAATCTCGATCCATTCGGAATAATGTGTGATTTTTCCTAGCTCGCTCAACATATCCCAATACATAGTCGAAAATAAATGAAGAACCCTAGAAGGGAATAATCAACTTAACTCTATCTTGGGAAGAACCCATTGCACAAGAACTATACCCGCATGTGGCGTATTCTCGAAGAGATTAAGGCCTCCTTGCACCAAACCTTGAGTAGCCTAATAGTCAATGACCCTTTCGAAGCCTAGGCTACACCGAATCTATCTGTCTGCTGTAGAACATCTCCAAAACCAAGGTTTGTCCATGATTAAGGCTCTCTAGCCCGATAAAGTGATGAAACTCCAGTAGAATGTGCTGATATGTAGTCCACGTTCATAAAATACCTCATGTCAATAATCTAAAGAGAGTCAATTCTAAAGAAGAACGTTTAGAGGCTAATTGATAAGTTGAAATTAAGCCTAATAAAAGGCAGAAATACTAATTCATAAAAAAATACCATCCTAAATCACATGAAAATCATAGTAAACTTCATATAATAAAGTTCAACCATGAAAGTAGATCGTAGCCTTCTTCGAATCCGCTTCAACAAGCTCTAAATCAACCTAAAAAGGGTTATACATGTCTATGACTCCTCAGATAATCACCATGCCAACCAATTATTTATCAAAACATCACAATGGAGGATTCGACACTAAAATCACAATAACTAGGGATGGACCAAAAATAGAGTAAACATAATACTATGGGACCTACACCAAGAAACTTGAAATTTACCTCTTCAAAATATCTTAATCGATATACACATCTTGTGTCTCAAAAGGGTACACAATTTCATGGCCCAACAACTCAAACAACAACATGCTTAAATTCCACCATTTAAAGATAACACGAAAGCCCTTTAAGAGAGGAATAATGTCAAAATGATGATCCACAAGCTCTCCAATGTAGAACCACGATTAAAACACTGACCTGGCATTTGGAATGATCTCAAATGGAGGTCTGAAGCTTGATAATTCATAAAAATATTTAAAATGAGGTTTGTCAATGCATGATTGGTGTTATTTAAAAAATATGTCAAAATTGCTTATAATTATAAAGGAATCCATTGCCCACAATGGTGGCCCACCCAAGAACAAGGCATCCTTAACAAGGAGGGGAGCTTCGTGATTGCTTTTAGTCGATCAACTAAAACATCAAGAACACTAAGGACAACTCTTGAATGCGAAAATCTAGGTTATAAGACCTCACGAACGAGACTTATGCCTCACAATTGCATAGGGTAGGGAGAAAGAGTTGCATGTGACCCTCAGGGTTCGAACATAACGGGAAAACTGAGTTGCACCAACTTATTTAAAGAAGTTGATTTGCTAAAATTTGGATATATGTGACAAGGTGAGCATGATTAATTTGGAACCTAGAGCCCGCAAAAAGAAATATGTGACCCTATTGTACTAAACATTTCATACTCAATGAAGCTATTGAAAATTCAATTTGAGGTTCTCTTGATAAAAATTAAGTTCCACACCCAAACTTCTTCTTTAGGCAAATTCTATGATGGGGATCGATATGTGACCAAAAGTTTTAGAACCCGTACAAAGTGTCAGTATAGACAACGATCGACATTCTAGAGCTCTTGAAATAGTCATATTTGTATTTTGACGCCGTCTTTCTAGAGCTTTGATCAAAATCAATAGTAAAAAATCCAAAAGCTTCAAAATATGGAATCTTGCATAAAATTCGTAGGAACGACCCGATGACTAAACTATCAGTCTAAGCATTTCATAAATGACTTTGGATCACTAGAAGGAAGGTTTAAACACGGAAAAAAATGGAAAATTGAGGAAATGACCTAGAGGGTAATACCACAATCATACAAAAAAGAACATAGAATGTACAATTTGTTTTTTGCTCCATCAATCACGTCAACACAAAGAGCACACCATACGAAAACTAAATGACATCAAATTTCCTTCCTTTCATTACTAATATTATTGTTCGTGATTCATATGATCTTAGATAAAAAATTTAGATTATTGTTGAATACAGTGTCATAAATTTGTTAGTTCTTAATTAAATAATTAATCACCTTTTAACAATTTTTCTAACATTTTGTATCAAATTCTATAGTAGAAAGAATTTACTTAAAACTTTTCGCTATCATTTAGTAGAAAGAACTTGTTAAAAATATTTCACTTCAATTATAAACTTTTCAATGCAATACGATAAAAATTTTTGAATCGAAATTTTAAAAATCAATATGAAAAGGGGAAATTATTAGTAATATAAAATAATGAGCATTAAAACATTACGGTGTCGTAAGTTTTTCTTCCTTCTTCTAAAATTAACTTTTTTCTCAAGGTAAGTTGTTTATAATTTTATTTATATAAGTACACTAAGAAATGAAATGAAATGAAACAAAGAAAAGATCAAATAAATTAATAGTCACTGAGGAGATCAAATTTCCTAATATCTTCTTTTTGCCACCTGCCTTTTTTTTTTTCATTTACTTTCTTAAGAATACAATTATTTCATTTTATATTTATCTTCAGAATTTATTATTGAAGATATTGTTTAAAGAAAGAAGAAGGGAGAACATATACCACTTGCAATATCATTGATGACACACAATAAAAGTATAAAAGTAGCAATACAAAATTATTTTGTAATATTTTAGTTCAATTATTATATTGACCATCCCAAAATAAGAATTATGTATCTAGGAATATTGAATGAAAATACAGAATATTAAACCATTATAGGTAAAAACCAATTGAAAAAAAAAACTTTTTTGTATCGAATGAAAACCCATTAATCATATTATAACAGTCACATATATAATCAAAGATTTAAAAGGATTAAATATAATATATATATATATATATATATATATATATATATATATATATATATATATATATATATATATATATATATATATATATATATATATATATATATATATATATATATATATATATATACCAGTTACACATCAAGTCAAAGATATGAGTGTAGAATGTACCCATACAATTAATCAGATTATACCAATTACACAACAAGTCAAAGAATGATTAAATGTACACATAATTAGTGAGATATAGGAGCGTAACATGAACACAAGGTTAAAGTGTATATATATCTTTTCAAATATGGGAGTGTAGAATCGATGTAGACACTATGTGAGAAGTGAGAGATTCACATATAATAGTCTATAAAAAAGGAGAAAAATATCCCCCTCCCTTCTTCCTCAAAATTCAATTTCTATGTTTGATTGTTTGGATAAGGAAAAAAATCCTAACAGTGTCAATTCGCTCTTCTTGAACTCCACTCTATTCCCCCCGCGACTTTAGGTAAATATTTAACTCATCACTTTGAGGCATTAAAGTATTTGCTATTATTTTAGATTTTGATGTGAAGAGAGAAATTTTCTCGTGCTATTTTTCTCTATTGTTGTAGATTTCGATGTGAAGAGAGAAATGTGCGTAAAAATAAATTAATTTTAATTTCAAGAATCTTTATTTTTTCAAATCGAACTTAATTTTTTTCAATTTGAGTGCCAAAATCATATGATTGTAAATTGTTCTGGTGAATCTATATATCAATTTGAAATTCGTTTTTAGTCCATTCACGAAAACCCTTGGAGATAATGAACTAGCTAGTTTTCGACCCTAGATGAATGTTTTGTTTACAAAGTCTTGATAATAATCTTGTTTAGAATCTTATTCCGGCTGAAGACTTGAAGAATCCAAATAGTGCCCTATAACTGATAAAACTCGTTAAAGGTGTTCAAAATTTACATTACAATATTTTTTATAAAAATCATTAATTTTCTTTTTTGGTTAGTTGAATGCCATATTTACATAAGCTCCTTAGGGTTTCCAATTTTAATACTAGCAAAAACTACTAATTCGATCTAGTTAATTGAACATCTTATTTGTATTTTATTACTTAAAATTATTAGATTTTATGAGTTGATAATATTAGTAGAAGCAATTTAGAACTATTTGAAAACATCCCTTACTTTTCTTTGTGGGTTGATATCTATTATACAAAGGGAAACCCAAAATAAACTGCAGGGTCTAGGAAGGGTCAGACTCTAAGGGGTGTGACACAGACTACCAATTCTACGAAGAAATTTGGAGTTTCTCCAATATTTATGATCAATTACATCATTTTTATCCTTGAAAGTTTCTTGATTATGACTTGAATTGTGTTTTCTTGTATTAAGTGTAAAAATAATTTATTTCACTTGTTTGCTTTCTTTAAATATCAACATCGTTTACTAGATATTTTGTGTAAAACTTAGTATGTCAAGTCCAGTTAAGTATCCTAATAACACAAATGTTAATAGGAGACTGTTCATGATTTTAATTGCAATGCACCTTTATTTCTTATCCAAATAGTTTAGGGATTCCAATTCTTGTTTTCTTCAATTGAGTTGACAATGGATCTATAGTTCCATCCAAATATTTAACGATTAAATCAATTTTCTCAATATATTTTGGTGATCCCTTACCTAGTATTGTTTCTTATTTTGTAAAAGTGTTTGGTGGCTTAAATGCCTTGTATGGGAAAAATTGACTAACAAAGTTTAACGGCTAGCATCTTAATTTTGAAGCCATCCTGATTATATATTAGATTTAATATTGATGTGTTTGCCTTTTAAAGATGACGTGAGGACAATCATCTTATCAAAGAAATGAAGAAATCACTATGTTGAATTAAACAATCGACGGTTAATGAATCACTTTGGGAAACAAGGATTTACTTAACCCTATTGTCAAATTTAGGAAGATAATCCATTTTCTTTTGACCCTTCATAAGGGTCAAATTACTAAGTTTGTCATCAATGTTTTGATATAGATGGTTGTCCTGAGGTTGATAATTTCATACTTTTCCTTTGGATGAATGACATTGATGCACAACTCGTATCTCGCTCTATATGGAAGGTGAAGAAAAAGATGTTGAATGTCATTCATCAAGAGGAAAATATGAAGTTGTCAATCTTAGAACAAGGTTCTAAATGAACAATATTGAGTTTAAACTTAGATTGGTCCTTCATGAAGTGTCAAAAGATGGTAGATGATCTTTCTAAATTTGACTACTAGTGATACCTCTTTTTCATTGAGCATAAGCTTGTCCACAAATCATCTTTACAATGCAAATGCATTAGAATGACATCAATTATATTATTGAGAACATTTCAAAGGAGTTCATGCATTAAACTTCGACAATGTTCTCTTCTCTTAGGAGATATCATAAACTACCCAACACAAGTATAAAATTAGAAGTAATATGAGGTAAGGAATCTTCAAACTATATGAACCATACTAAAATAATCTCAAAACTATCTAGATTGAATTACCATTCATATAGTCAAATTAAATCATCAAACTATCTTAAGAAAATAAAGGTGTATCGCATTTTAAATCATCAACATCTTTAATTAAAATCTATGCACAATTTCATGTGCATCACCTAAAGCAAAAATGTTTTACATAGATTTAAGAAGACCTCAATCTTTTGCTTGGAAGTTTATAAAGAAAAGATAGAAAGAAACTTTAATGTCGCATTATTATTTTCTGTTCACCTTTTTTGTTACATCTATTTCAGAACATGAGCATTTCTTGATTGGATATATTGATTATTTGGTTTTCATTACATGTTTAAGCATTTCTACATTTACACTCTGCTCATTAATGGGCTCTTGAAGATTTTTTTTTATTTTTTTTTTTTGTTTTTATAGTTTTGAAGGGGACCGAGAAACTTTCTTAGTTTCCAAATTTTATAACTAGAGATGACAATTTTGGCGTACTTATACCCTTCAAGTATAATATTTAATTTGTTATCGAATAAATAATGTATATTTATTTTGTCGTTAACAAATCTACATTTATTGAATTTAAAAGTCATTTTAAAACTGTTTTTTTAATTTAATTTCCAAAAAACCACACTATTTTAAAAATATTGCTCACCCTTTTTTAGCCCTTTCCAACCCTAATAAACTAAAAAATAAAATCCCACTTCTCATTTGGGTCAGTTTTGTTTTAGTGCTGGTAATAATTCAGGTAGGAACAATAAATAAGCGATAATTTAGATGTATTTTTATAAATAGTTGGTGGTGGTTCATATAGGAATAATAAAAGAAGTATAATGATATTATATATTATTAATAACAAAAGAATGATTTTTTATCATCTCAAATATGTGACTCTTAGAAAACAATGTGATGTTAATTAGGAAGTATTATAATTTTTTATGAATTGCATTAGTAGTGGCAATAATATCTCCTATTAACACTATGACTTGGAATACTTCAATGGTGTGTAACCCTGGTGATGCCGCAATTTATTTTACATTTTAATCTTAGTAGTATATGTTCTTTAATATTATAACCAACTTAATTTTGTTGGTTGTAAACTCAATGTGGATAAGTTTTTGACTTATAATTATCAAAGAAATACAGGTACACCTAGATAATTTAATATTTACAAAGCACAATATAGTTGAGAAAAACTTTACCATGTGTACACTAAGTTTTCAAAAATATTATATATTTTCTATTAATGGAACAAAGTTATATAATACTTATGTTATTGAGACATAATACATAACTGGTGAATTTATGACACAAACTACATCAAAGCTTTACAATCATATAAGGAACATAATAAGTATAATTATTTTTGTTCCATTAATCACGTTAACATGAAAAAAAACCATAAGGAAACTAACTAACATCTAATTTCCGTTTTTCATTACTAATGTTAATGTCTGTCCTCAGAGAATCATAAGAATAAAATAATATTAATTTAAATAATGGTGTCATGAATGTTAAAATTCGTTATTTATTAATAATTTAATAGGTAATCATCTTTTAATAATTCTTCTAACTATATAAAATACTTTAGTAGAAAGAATATGTTAAAAGCATTTCACTTCCCTTTAAAACTTTTTGATCTAATACAATAAAAAAAAAGTAAATTGAAAATGGAAAAGGGAAAAACGGTAAAATATAATAATGAGGATGGGAATCAAGATACTATAATTTTTTTTCTTCCTCTAAAATTTACTTTTTTCTTAATGTATGTTTTTGTTTGTTTGTTTTATTTCCTACTTAATCTAACTTATTAAAATAACTTATATGAGTATAAAAAGTAATGAAATGACACAAAGAAAAGACCAAATAAATGTATAGTCATTAATGAAATAAAACTTCTTAGTATATTTTTTGTTATTTAGCACTTGCCTTTTTATTATCAATTACTTTCTTTAGTATATAGTTATTTAATGTCATGGTCCAAAAATAGACAAGATGACACTAATCTAGTATTACATAGAAAAGCCAGCCTAAAACACGCCAAAATGATAGAAATGCAGACGTAAACTAGCAATAACATAAAAGCAGAAAACTTAGTCATTCTAAAAAATAATCCCAGAACATACTCATCATGTTTACGAGTCATGTCACGCCCCGAGGCAACCCCCTTGAAGTTACACGTGACCTAGGATCACGAGTGACCCCAAGCTTACCCCGAGTCTAGCATATCATGAACATACTAAATATTTTTAAGGAAACATGAAATAAGCAGACACTATATCAATAAATGAAAAGTAGCAATTCCAGCTAGTATAAATAATCATAATAAAACATAACAAGAGTTTAGTTGTATCTGAAAGGACCACGTAGCAACTCAAAATGAATCTACTAATATGTAGGAAAAACCTCTACTGAGTTGAGTTGTTAGGACATGCCCCTAGCTAACTCTAACAAAAATAAAACTGAAAGCAGAGATTGAAATGGACAGAATGTCTATAGTATTTAATGTATGAGGACCCACGTCGGACCCAATGTCTATCTAAGCGTGATTTGGATGCTGAGTGCATGAACCTACATCATAAAGGTATGTAACGCAGAGTATGCATCGGTACTTGGAATGTACTAAACATGCATGATTTAAATATACTAAGCTGAGCAAACATAACTAAGCCATAAATACTGAAACATAATAGAAACGCTAAGATGAATGTGTAACGACCCGATTTCATAGTTAAGGAAAAGTCAATGAAGAAAGAATTGGGGCCAGAAAAGTTTTTGGTAGTAACTTGGAATTGTAACCTAATCCAGATTTGGATGAAATCGGAGTCATTAAGGTGTAGGAATATATAGTAATAACTGATATATGTAATTTTAATTTGATTAAATGCGTAGAGAGCCAAAATGATAAGGAACCCATAGCACTTTATGGAATCAAATTTTGACGAGTAAAACTCCTGGAAATGATCTTTTCATGAGGGTACATTCTAACTCCGTCAAGGTTGCTGGAGCGGGATTCTGTTCGGTGGAGGGCGCCGCAGCAGTGGGATGGGTCCGTTAGAGAGGACTAGGCATGATTTAAAGTCGCTAATAAACCATCAAACGACCCTATTTGGTATTTCTTGATTTAGAGCTAAGGAGGCAACCCGAGACGAGTTCTTAACAATTTTCAGCATTTTGAGGCAAAATGTATGGTTTTAACTCTCCAAATCCATTTTTCGATCCATAAAACATATTTTCTTGGGTTATTATTTTTAGGGAAGAGTTTTAATATAAGAATTATGGTGGTAAAAGCCCTACTTTGGATATAAGGATCATTAGTTGGTCTAGGGTTATTGGGTTTGTCATAACTTGAATAATCAGACCTTTGATTGTTAATCCTTGCGTATATTAATTGTTGTAGACCTAGAACAAGCATAAGGAATCCGGAAAGGGAAAATTCAAATGCCTTAGGGAATTCAAGCTTTGATTCGAGGTATTTGATGGTTGTGATTCCATGTTTGTGTGATATATGTTTGTAATTGCTTCATTATAATGAATGTATGTATGTGAATCTTGTATTTTTGATCACCCTAATCGTTAATGAGGATAATTAAATAATTGTATGCCATGAATCACCTCTTTTTTTATGATCTTCATAATATACTTGTGTTTGTGATTGTGGTGTGTGTTTAGGGATTAGATTTCTACTTTTCAACAAGCTAACGGTTTGGATTGGATTGCCACATTGTGGCATGCTAACAGTTTGGATTGGATTTCCACATTTTAGCATGCTAACAATTTGGATCGTATTGCCACGTGCTGGCACGCTAATAGTTTGGATCATATTGTCACATTTCGGCATTTCTAACGGTTTTGGTTTGGGTTCCATGTGAGGACCATTGGATTGGGTTCCATGAGAGAACCATTAACTTGTAATATATTAGTTTATTGTTATGAACATGAACATAGTCTATGACTTATGACTTCTCAAAGAGTATTACTTAGTGTGCATGGGGGAATGAAACTTCATTCATGCATTGCACAAGTGGGCTTTAAAAGTGGTTGTGGTTGGGTTCTTTTATGCTATGAAGATTGTATAAGTCAATGTATTTGATATTCGGTATGTTATGTGGTTATATCATTGTAATTATTTATATACGTTTCCCTTATTGGGATAGCGCATGATCCTACTAGTACACCGTGGTTGTGTACTGATTCTGTACTTGCTCTTATTTTTGTTGAGTACTGGGGCATCTTGTAGCAGCTATTAGCAGACCTCGTTTACAAGATCATTGATCATTTTGAATTCAAGGGTGAGCTAGTTCTTCCGTACTGACTTGAGTTCTCTTTTGTTTGCCCACTCTTTTCAGATTCAGACTATTGTTAAGGTATTGTTTAGTTTTTGAGATTGTACCCCTTGTTCTTAGACATTTCGTTAGTAGAGTTTTGGTACAATGAAATTCAAGTTCTAGGCATATTTTCCGCTTTGTTTTGGTTTATTTAACTTGAATCTGTAACTTAAATACCTTGGTTTTGGATTATTTGCTTTAGTTGGATGGTAATAGTGGTTCTCCCACCGGAGGGTTAGTGTGGGGGCCAATCACTAAAGCTTAGGTCATGAAAAGTCGGTATTAGAGCCTAGGTTCGTTGATCTCATTGTACAAAAAATGAGTCTAGTAGAGGCTTGAGGAATGGTACGACGACGTCCATACTTTTCTTCGAGAGACTATAGGACTTTAGGAAAAACTTACTTCTTTCTACTCCTTCGTGCTATGACTTGAATCCAATTGGTAATTGGGTGATACAAATTGGTATCTTTCCTCTTTCATTCTACGGTCTGAACTAGAGCAACAATATAGTGGTAACACTATCACTAGCAAGAGAGGATATGAATAGATTATCGAAAATTGAAGAGGGTCACCATCAGAATAAGTAGCCATTGCCTTGGATAGATGACCTTGTTGACCAATTGTGAGGTGCATCGATTTCCTCTAAGATTGATTTAAGGTCTAGTTACCATCAGTTATAGATTGGGGCAGTTAAGAATTGGTTTCGACCAAGTTCTATGATTGAAATTAACATTTTTGGTCTCTCTATCTACTATTGTAGCTTCTGGTATGAGTTGAGTCCAATTGGTATCTCTAGATTCCAATTGGTGTCTCGATGAAGTGAACTAGACGAAACAAAAGTGAAGAAAATTTGAAACTGAGAAGGTTTCAATTGGTATCTTGCCCTAGGGGTGGTGTGAATGAATGGATGATCATGAAGGGTCACCCATGGAGCGAAATGATTAATTAAAGAAATTGGACGTTGCTGCTAGTTGTAAGTTGGACCGGTGAATGTATGCTTCTTGTTGTGTGAATTTAACTATGAATGGAAAAGGTGTATTATTTGGGTGCTTGTATATGATTATGTGCCAAATATTGCTTGTCTTAATGTTGATATGGGCAATGTACTGGCCGAAGTGTTGAAATTGTGTCAATTGTAACCACTTGAGTGTAGTGGAACTTATTGTGAAAAGAGGTCATCATGAGATTAGGCGCAGGGGTCAAGATAAATTATGATGTGGTTTGTAGGAGAAAAATACTGATGTGCGGTGCGACCAACTGATAATCATGTGAATGTTTGGGTGTATCCTGGGAAAGAGTAAGTTGTAGTGTTGAATGTAACGTAAGGGCAATTGTGGAACGTGTGTCGTTAAGATTAACTCAGGGTAACAAATGATTTTCCTAGCTATGGGGATTATTCCGAAGGTGCTAAGTAAATGTGGAACCTTGGTGAAATTAAAGAGTATACCAAAACCCTAGATATTTTATTGGCCTGGGTTCTGGTCCTGTTAGAGCAGTTACAACGCGATTGCTCCTGTTGGAGCAATGTCGCTATAATAGAATTTATCCCGCTAGAGCGGGATGAAGGGAGGCAGAATATCGCTAGTTTTTCCGTGTTACTTCCTAGTCATAATATGGACCCCGAATTGTACCTCAGTGTTCAACAATCGAATATAAAATATAAGGTGTGTTAAAATTGTGGAGAACCTGGGCATATGAGGGTCAGATGTATTGATCACAAGTTCTATAATTGTTATGGACGAATGAATAATGTGTTGTTGATCTGGATTCTACTTATTTATACGTGTCAATCCAATTGCCTTGGGATTTGATGTGGTTTGTGATATACTTGATACCCTCATCCATGTTTATACCCCAGTTAAAGAGGCAGTCATATTCTTTCTTCTATATCGTTGTTGTCCTGTGGTGTTTATGCATTTTTAGATTCGAATTGATTTGGTTATGTTGTATATGACTTACTTGATATAATCTTAGGCATGACTTGGTTGTCACCATATTATATCGGGCTTAATTGTGATACTTAATCGATAACTCCAGAGATCCCGATAGGGAAAGATTAGAGTGGGAAGGGTTGTACAATCCTAAGCTAGCTAAGATCATATCCCCATTCGGGCTAGGAAACTTATAAGGAAGGACAGTTTAAAGTAATGGGCTCATATTCGGGATGTTTAGGATTAATCCCCCTCTATTCAGCCTAGTCCTATGGTATTAGAATTGATAGAGGTTAAAACTCAAATCTAAGGACTTCTTGATAAAGTCTTTATTCATCCTAATGTTTTCTCGGGAGTGATCATATCTTGTGTAAAAACCCTCAAAATTAATTAGGTTAAATTAGAGCCTATCATGTGTTTTATGAGTTAATAAATTGTTAAAATAATGAATATTAGCATTAGAGGTCAGTATGAAGAGTTTGGAAGTCAAACGTCTCGGAACGACCAAGACGTTCAAAAGTTAGTCTTTGTGGGTGCTAGTGTGCCTTTGCATGTTTTTTGGTGTCCAAAAATGAACATATTTAGGGTCTAAACGTCCAGGTACGACTCCCTAAGGACCACCCTAGGTGTCCTTGAAGAGGACCTAACCTTCGGCCAACAAGCTGCCCAAGGCACCAAACTTTTCTTCATGCAAGGAGCATGTCCGCGTCGTGGACTAGCTCCTCTATGGGCCAAAAGTTTAGTCCGTGTCGCGGACTTTACTGTCTCAAATTTATTTTCAAAAATCTTGAGGGAACAGCTCCGCGACTCGGACTTGTTCCCCGACGATAATTCCAAAAATTTAAGTGAAGTTTGACTTGTTTAAAATGGTCCAATTAATGTAGGGGTGTTTTGGGTAGTTGGGGGTGTATTATATATTTATTTTAGGTCATTATACATCCATTACCCTAATAAAAAAAAACCAACCCTCAATTAGAATCAAAAAAATTTATAATCTCCCCCTTCTCTCTAAAATTCTCTCTCTACCTAAATCCTCCATTTATGAACTTCAAACTCCAACGAACAAGATCAAATTCTCCAAGGTCTCAACCCTAATTTCTTGAATAGAACTTCAATAAGTTATTGTGATTTCAGCATTGATTCTTCTCTCATTCAAGGAGCAAATTTCAAAGGCAAGATCTCAAGTAAACCCTAAAACCATATTTCGAATTCTAAGCATGGGTTCTTGAATTAAAAGATTTTAATTGATGATTTATGAAGTAATTAATGTTAATTGATGGTTTTATGATAAAAAATTCCATGAACCCATGTATTTCTTGAATTCCTAATTTTGTCTCTAAAGTGGGCATATTGATTATGATCGAGTTTTGTGGAATTCATGTTTAGATTGTTATGGGCTATTGAATTATAGGTTAATTATTGTTGGAATTTCTTATAGTTTGCTATATAGTATTTGTATCATTATTAGGTCTTGTTGAATAATGGATATGGATGAATTGATGGTCTAACCCTATGGGTATCGTAATGGGTAAGTTCTATTAATATGTGAAATTGTTGGAGATGTTCAGGAATGATGATAGTGGCTATTGTAAGGTGGTAAGTGACCTAATTTATTTATTTAATGTAGAATTGTTATCAAATTGCTATTTATTAGTATGGTCCACTTATGGTGGCGGTGTTAAAGTGTCATAAACATTATGAACATGGCCTTGTCGGCATTATTGTGGTGTTATCATGTTTTGGCTTATATGAGGGTACAAAGTGAAGGATATTATGGTATATATAAATGTATAAGGTGAAGGTACTCAGGTGATGTCTGTATGATCTTGTATGGGTGCTATAATTTTACGATTCTTCTCTAATTGAGGATATATAATGATGAGGGACTAAGAAAAGTCTTAATAGAATGATGATGTATCTTGTGTTGGTCGACTTAGTGTCCCTACTTGGTACTTGAGTTATATTGAATAAATGATATGATGAATGTTGTGCCTTGAATTGGTAGATATAAGTCCCTCTTCTTGAGACATGAAAGCTTCTTGAAAGTAATTTGTTGACTTTGTAGGCTTAGTCACCCTTATCTTAAATGAAAGAATGAAAGTCTAGGATAGGTACACCTAAAGTAGGTACCCTTCTATGGAAGACAAATATGGAACCTTGAATATGAAAATAAGTTTAAGAATGAACTATTGTAATGAACCTTGATTGGAAGCCCTTGTGGACCCCTTATTGGTAGTGGTATTATGAGTTGGTAGGACTTAGAGATGTCACCTTCTCAAATACCCTTATGTGAATGAATTACTCTATGAGAAACAAGGCAAAGAACCGAGTGGATATGCTTGTGGTTGTAGCTCTACTTTAGTATGATACTAGAGTACAAAGAAGCCCTTGATATCCTTAAACCATGTGCCTACATAGGATGTGTCCTTTATTCTACCTTTGGCAAGTAGAACACCTTCCACATTGTGGGGTCTTATGAAACTGGATTCCATACCTAACTAGTGTGGTCTATGTCGGTTATGCCTATTATCATCATGTGGGATGTGCACTCTAGTATTGGATAGGTTCTATAATGTGTAGGTAGTGGAATGGGACACTATTTATGCATGGCATGAGTAGGCCTTGAAAATGCTGAAGTTAGTTCCCTTGGTCTTCTAAGACCATTATTTGAAGTCCTCTAATTGTTTACTTGTCTCTTAAATAGCTTTAGTGAATAATGTTGATTTAGTGAAGGTAAGTGGAATAGAAAGGTCCTTATCTAAGGTAGCTTCGAGGATTACTTAGGTGGGGTTTAAGAGGGTGTATGGGCGGTATCTTCATGTATTACTTAAGTGAGTCTTATAGGAACCTTGGGTAGGGAGTCTATATGCTTAAATGGGTTCTAAGTGACTATGTTCATAGCTTGTGGATTATTTGAATATGTCTTATATGTGAATATTGACTTGAAGATGATTCTTGTAATTGTTTTATGAGTATTCTATCAAAAGAGCATGAAAAGCATATCTTAAAGTAAATGTCTGTTTTATCATGGTTTTCTTGCATGTTCACCATACTTAGTGCATTCAATGTGGTAATTCCATATGTTTTTTTCTATTTCTATAAGTGTAGGTGGCAAGTGAGGATTCTCTTAGAAGTTGAAGCTTACGAAATAACATTCTCTCAAGAAGCTTGGTATGTCCTCCTATGTTCGAGGACATGGCTTATGTTTTTAGTTTCCTTTTCTTAAAGACTTTGTAATAGACTATAGTTTCTTTTCAAATTTATGTAAGGGTCGTGAATGATAATTCTTGTGTGTAATATGGCTTATGAGGAGACTTAGTCTTTCTTATATTCTGTAAAGTATTTGACTACTATTGTGAAAAGTTTTAATTCCGCACTACTTTTCATATATATGAGATAAAATATGTCAAAGGGCTTGTATAAGACCTCCAAGAGGTCGAATACGTCGTGTAGCTTCTAGGGTATACCCTTGGGTCGTTACAAAATTAATATCAGAGCATAAGGTTATGAAGTAGTCTTTAGTATTCCAAGTCTCATAAAAGACATGTCTAGTAGAGTCTTGTTCATTAGTGGTGAGGCGCGCCATAGCTATGAGCAAGATGCTATAGGACGATAGAAGTTTCCCTTTCTTTATTACTCGTGTGTCGCGCCATCAAGTTGAGGTTATAAGTGTCTTTTCTTAATCTCTTCTCTTGTGTTTAAAGGATATGAATACAAGAAGGTCGCCCACAAGAAGAGTGGATGAGGAAGTGGTGAATGAGGGAGTTCCTCCCCAAGGTGGACCACATCCCCAAGGTGAACAAGTCCCTATAGTTGATCAAAGGAATGAGGTTCCCGTGTGTAATGAATGTGGAGCACCCCCGAGATGTAACCGACGTCGTCATACTCGAAGAGGACTAAGACTAACCTCTTAGCATTCATCATTACATTTCATAGGCCAATATTGGGGAAAATTGAAACTTTTTGTATATAACTATATATTGAGGTTTACATAGACCTCTCGCAAATTACATGTGGAGTTTACTTAGAATCCTCGCGTATGAAACATACATAGTCTTCTCATTTATACAACATAAGATACATAAGATTACTCTAATACTTCATCTCATATTGAACCGTCTAAACGAGAACAAATCTTGGACATAGCCAATACAAATTCAACATGCCAATATAGGCTTACATCAATATCCAAATGATAAAGGAAAGAACAATGTCTTTAAGACAATACAACTTCAAAGCTAGAATGTACAAAAAGGTAACATCCCCGAAAGTGAGGACCTACAAATACTTGGAGAAAATAGTCCAACTGTTTTTCAATTGGCCTTCTAGGAATTTAATGGCTGGAACCTGCAATGTCGGGAAAAAGGGGAGAAATATGGGTTAGTACAAACCACATGTTCTAAGTATGGTTCTTATGCATAAAAATCATCAATGCATGAGAAAAGGCACAATTTAATTAAAACTATGCTTTTTATTCAATAACTCAATCATAAATATATGTCGAACATATTAAATCAACCCAACATGATATTAACCCAACACATAAGCAACATAAAGCAATACTTGTGCAATGCCAAGAATAGAACCTCATAACCCCATCCAAAGCTAAGCATCACATTAGGTCACTTACTACATGCATACACATAATCTCATAATTAATCATAACATGCTTGATTCATAAGGTCATATAAAGCTCAACATGCTTAACATATGAATAACTTGATCATACAACCCACTAGTAGAATCATCCCTTAGGATCCCACATATGCAAAGAGTAAGAGAAATCCCATACCTTCCCTCACCCTATGTAGTAACCTTCAAGACAACCCTAATAATAGTTTACATACTGGACTTATTCATTTACCTTATCACATTAGGGAAAATAGTGCAATAACCTACATGATTCCATGTGAGCTACATGGAATACGATATTCTCCTCCCACACCAAAAAGAGAGGGTTAACACTTGCCTAAGGTGTAACCAATTTACATAGCTATCTAGGTGGATCCACTAAGCTATAGTCCTATGTGGGTACATAGTTAAGGGTCAATGAGATTCTTACTAGAAACCTGACTTACTAACGTGGAGGTTTCCATCTCATGAAACAACACATATCTTGGGAATCCGGACTTACTAAATGTGAAGAAACCCATGTGGGCGGTCAGACTTACTAAATGTGAGACCTCCATCTCATTTACATGCCTTTTCGGTACTAAATATATATTCCCTTTAGTAGTCACCATACCTTTCATACAAGATCACATTTGTCTCTTCTAGACCCCTATGTGAAAATTCATCATCATGGCTCATAGATATTCATAGGTCAGAACTATTATTTCACTTTAGAAGACCACATACAAGTGATTAAACCTTTCACTCAAAACTTTATAATAATCATAAGAAGTTACTTTCAACAATCATACCATAACATACTTGCATACTTCATAACCAATTTAATAGTTAGGGTTAAGAATGAGGAATAATTGCTATCAACATCACAACCACACATTAGACATAGAAGCATCACAATCAAAGTAAATCATACTTCATAATTGGATTCAAGAAGAATCAATCTTCATACCTTATTGCCCCCTCATTGCCTTCATACTTCAATTACCAAGAATTTCACAACCAATGCATAAACAAGGTAAATCTAAGAAGTAATACATAGCAATTACTATCCTACACTTTCATATAATCATCATCTTTCATAATTTCTATGGAATTACAAGACATAAAGAATGTAGGGAAGAACAAGGGTTCAAAGGGGCAATCCTGATTGATTAACAATAATTGACAATTAATACTTTGTTAAACAATCAGCAAAGACTATAATTTATCACAATTGATTACCAATTTCATTTTGAGAAGAGAACCCATGTCTAGATTGAAACCCTAGTTTTGCGGAAGTTGAAAATCATCTTTGAAAGGGCCTCTTGAGGAAAATAATCCCAAGAGTAAATGAAGACATACCTTGGTGATGATCTTGACACGAATTTTAGATGAAAACCTTGGTTAATTAGTCCTTGAATTGGATACCTAGTGTTCTTCAATGAAGGTTGAAGTTTAGGGAAGAGAGAGGCTAGAGAATGTGCATTTGGGAATTGTGGGGTGTTGGTTTAGTTTAATGAGGGTTCGGTGTTATATAGTCCCTTAATTAACTTAATTAGACACCCCTAAACCTTAATTAATCAAATAACCAACGAACTAATTAAATAAATACACTTAAAATTGGATAACACTTAACAGACCTAACTTACGAGACCCCGACCTACAGTCCGTAGGTCAGTCGATGAGCCTTGCCCCCACCGCCCTGCACAACCTTCGTTTGTTTCAGAGACTTCTCAATTGTACCATTTTTGGAAAATGGTTAAGTGTGGAATGACGGTGCCATCGACGCCCCGTCAACCAGGCGACGCCCCGTCGTTTAGCTCATCTATGGCCACTGTCTTTTGACAGCTTTTTGGTCAAATTGGAAGTGTCCTCCTCAAGGACCCTTAGGGTGGTCCTTGGGGATTCATACCCGAATGTTTCGACCGTAGACAAATTTTAATACATGTTAAAAACCTCTATACCAAATTTTGTTAAATTTCGACTCCTAAAATCCCATGAAACATGCCAAGGCACACTAACCTCTATTTCACAATTCATCGGACGTCATGGAAGTTTCTTGACATTTTTGACTCTAAAACTTTCTAAATGAGTTATATAAATTATTTTATGCCTTAAAATAGTAGTACAAGCTCTAGTTCATCATGTGAGGCTGTAGATTAGGTCTTAGACTTCCAGAGTGTTACACGGTGGTTCCCCCAGACATGACTAATGAGAAGGCTAGAGAAGCTCTTGTTACCATAGCCCGAGCCATGAAGGCTCAAGAAAATAGAGAGGTGGGGTCTGGAATGAATTCTCTTGAGAATACCATGACCTCTAGGTTGAGGGACTTAGGGAGGACGAGAGGATCCCCAAGCATTCTAGGATGAGGTTTATAAGTGTAACATCCCAGAAATTTTTCGAACTAAGACTCAAACAGTTCATCAAACTGAGTGAGATTTTACCAAGGAATTGAAAATTTTTCGTAAGTATTAAGGTTATTTCACTAGATTTAGCACCAAGAGTTCCAAAAAGAACTAAATTGAAAATAGCAAAATGTGAAATTTTGCAAGTTAAGATAAGTATCAGTTTTGGGTCAAATTTAAACGACCATAATTCCTAGCACAAGATGAATTAGGTGTGCTAGAAAATACCATAGGAAATATACTTGAATTATATTTCCAACGCCATCGAGTTTTCTATGTTTTGAGTTTGGATGAGTGAGATATGACCTTTCGAAGTTAGGCTGTCCAATTAAGGAAAGTTAGCCAAAAATAGTGAGGGGTATTTTGGTCTTTTCCTTAGCCAATAAGATTTAATTCCTTTTTAGTAATATTTTAGAGGTCTATTACTTTTAGGTTAAGGTTTTTAAACCTAATATACACCTAGGGTTTTAGTTGAGAGTTCAAGAAGAGAAAAGATGAGAAAAGAAGAAAAAGAGGAGAGGATCAAGCGTTCGTCGAGATTCTTGCATCTTGTTGGGGAATTTCTCCATGGGTTTAATCCCTAAGAGCTATGTAATCTTACATAGTGTTGGGTTAGTTCACCCACACACAAAACATGTTATTTTAAGCGTAATTTCATTCTCAAAAAGTTGAAGGTTTTATGTACTTGATAGGACTTCTTGAGGTTAATTATAAATCTTGTCTTGTTGGGGTTTTGATAATTTCTTAGATGAAATTGATTGTTTGGAGTGTGTTTTTGAGTGTTTTAGTGTGTACTTAGGTTGGGTGATTGAATCTAAGGAAAACTTGAGAAAAATTCGATTAAATGGGATTTAAGGTCAGAAAACAAGAGGGGAAATTCATTGAAAGCTTTCCTGGGGAGATGCTTGCGCAGTACACCCCATATGCGCCTAAAAGTCTGGGACGGCGTGCCAGCAGTGCACCCAAATGCACTGTCTGATGTTAGGGGCTGGTGTCCCTCGCCCGAAATGCACCAGGGTCGCCGACCCCCAATCCTTTTCCGTCGGTTGTCCCGTTTGAGCTCATTTAAAGAGTACCTTCACTCCTTTTATTTCTAAACACTTTAAAATACTTCTGAACACTTAGAGTTCATTCATAACTTGAATCATAAACTTTAATTAATAATTCAAATTCAAGGTAAATTTAAGACTAAGTTCTGAGAATTTTTCCAAAACCTTTTGAGAGAGTCCCTTCGAGTCCTTTTGAAGAGTCTTCAACAACTTCTAGTAAATTCTTTGAAGACCCAAGTAAGTAAGAATGAGAGTGAGGATAATGTATTCATAATTCTACAATATTACCTCGATCCACCATGTTATGAACCAAAACTCTTGAATTCATAATTCACATTCAAGAGAGAGTTAAAAGAAGAGTTCAAGAAGGCCTTTTGAGTTCAATTGTGAATCCTTTGAGGAAATCCAATTGTTTGAACTATGTTTTGAGGAAGTAAGTAAGAGAATGTGAAGATTTGTATACATGAGTTCCATCTAGTTACTTAGACCTTCTAGTTGAGTAGTTCATGCCCATAACTTCCGCATAAATTCCACAAATTGAGTGTCATTGAGTGGTGTAGTATCTCGAAGTTCTTTGTCTTGATTATTGAGTTCCTTATCCCCTTTTAGATTATAATTATAATCATGGGACTATTGCATGTTAATCAGGAAGTCTTTGAGTTGAATTGTTCATGCTCATAATTCTATATGAACACTATAAGCCGAGTAGTCTTGAGATGAGAAGTATTTTTGAGTCTTGAGTAAAGTAGTTCATGCTCATTATTCCGCATGAACCCTCTGAGTTGAGCATTCTTGACAAGATTAGTATCATTGAAGTTCTTGAGTTCCAAGTATTGAGTTCAACCTATGCTTATTGAAAATCTTGCATTGAGTCATTCATTCCAACAATTCGGCGTGAACCATAATTTAAGAAGTCTTTTAAAAATGTTTAAACTTTGTTTGAAGACTTAAAGCTTTGAGTTAAGTAAAGAATAAAGAGTAAAATTTGAAGTCTCTTCTTAAAGAGTATATGGGACTAATTATTCCCAAAGAGTTTATAAATGTGTTCATATTTAAATAAGAACGGAAACTCTGATTTCCAAAGAGCCTTCGGGCTAGTTTTCAGAAAAGAGTAATATCTTTATAAATGAAGCAAGCAAGGAAATAAAGATTTCCAAGATAGCCTTTAAGCTAAGTTTTTTAGCACTAATCTCAAATCATAGAAGAAGTATGTTTTTGGGAGTAATATTGAGCACCGAATTGGGGGCGAGCATGAGTTCAAATAACCACGTCTCCATAAGACCATGTAGCCACCATGTGTAGAAAAGGGTCATACTTTTTAGATGAACCCTTTTCGCATAGACTAGTGGATCCATTACTAGTTCCAGTCCTATACCTTTGGCCGGGAAAAAAATGCGCAGGCAGCGTGAGGTAGATCGATGTATCATCACTATAGCTCTTATGTGATAGTTTTTGGTTAGAGAAACTCCCACAGAAGTTATTGTAGTTTTATATACATCAGTTAATTGTATTTTCATATACATTTCAGGGTTATGTTGTATCCTTATTATATACACAGAGTTGACATCATGTTTTTAAATAACTTTTCTTAAAAGTGCAGTTGTTTTTACTGCTTTATATTGAAATGAGTTCAGTTAAGTATCCTGAGTTGAGTATTTTGTGTTTAGTATCTTAAGTTGAATATCTTGAATTAATCTGTGCTTCATTGAGTTGAGTATCATACCTTTAAAGTTTAGTATCTAATCCTTTAGTTGAGTATCTTATTCTAAAGTTGAGTTGAGTTTGAAAAGAGGTAAGTACGTATCCTTTTTATTAAAGTTGCAAGCTTATCTTATACTTTAGAATTCCCCTTACATGCTCCTACATTGCATGTACTAAGCCATTTTGCCTGTATCTTTTGATGATGCAGACACATGTATTCATGATCATCAACATGAGCTTCATTGATACATCACAGAGTTCGAGTTAGACATGGTGAGCTTCCTTGTTTTTGGAGGATTTAATTTACTTTTCAATATTGTTAGGAGGTCGTGGGTCTTGTCTCGACTTCCATCATTATCAATTAGAGGCTTCATAGATAGTCAGTATACTTGAGAAGTCTGTATTATTCATTTATTTTGTTAAATGTTTTAAAGACTAAAGTTGCCTATTTGTGACAAGTTGAATATATTATTTTGATTATTTAGAGTTAATGTTTAAAGTTAAAGCATTGTATTTGATTTATTGATTTTATTCAATTTTAAGCTTTTCATGCTTAAATTAGAATTCCGCTTGTAGTCAACCAATATGAGGGTTCACTTAGGCACTAACAATGGTTCTTGAGTGACGGCCACGTCCAGGGTGTAGACTCGGGTCGTGACAAACTTGGTATCAGATCATATAGTTCAAGTGTCGTAGGGTGTGTATGAAACCATGTCAACTGGATCTTATTTATGGTTGGGAGGGCCCCAATTCGATAAATGAGGTACTATAGGCATTTAATAAAAGTTTCCCTTATTTCATACTCTTAATTGTGCAATGGAGCTAAGTCATTGAGATCTATTCTAACACGTGCATTCTTATATTCATTCGACTACCTATCATACTAGAGGTTATGGATGAGTTGTTCCTAGCAAGAGTCTGGAGAAAGTCATGAGACTACACAGGGGTTTGAGAGAACCCCAACAGTAAGTTAAGTGTTTAGTTTCAGAGTAATACCTTCATGTTCATATGAATCGTACATTTGAGATAAAAGAGAGTTGTACTCTTTTTCTTAAGCCTTGATTTAGCTGAGATCCCTTTTAAGAAGTATGTTTAGAACTTGGGTAAGATTTTCACCCGAAAAGTCCAAGGAGTGATGAGATTATGAGCAATAATAGTGAAAAAGCCGTAGTGTTAGAGGAAAGTATTTAAAGGTATAGGGATCTAGGAAAAGGAGATGGTGTTTTGGCAAACTATGTTGGTATAGTCATGCACCTAATAAGTCATTAATGAAGAGTTTCCCTTGTGGTAGACTAAGAAGTGAAGAGTTTTAAAGAGTTCATAATAAGAGGTAGAGTAAGTGTTGCAAGTCCATATGAGTTAGAATATACCTTAACTAAAAAGGGGTTATGACAAGTGTAAGTGGTTAATATATAGAAGAGACAAGAGTATTCATGTAGTGATAGATCTAATCTAGGATTATGAACTTTGAAAAAACCTCATGGTATTCAAAGGATGATAGAGTTATTTGAGAGATAATGTGCAGTAAGTGAGTAAGTAGTACATAAGTTAAGTTGTGAAGTGGAATGTGATGGTAATTCGAGTATGTACACTGAGAGGTAAGGATTGACTAATTGTCATGAGGTCCTATTTGTATTGAGGTATAGTATAGTAAGTGAGTAATCATATTGATATTCGGGTTTAGTAATAAACATTAAGCTTGAATTTGAGATGAGTGTCATGATCCAAAAGAATGACAAAATAAGGGTGATGATGTTAGACTTGAAATATAATCTAGAAGAATTGACCTAGAATGGGTGAGATATTGAGATGGTTGTTGAAATGAACGTGAGTAGTAGAGACCCTAACCTTGAGATAAGGGCAGTGAAGTGTGGTAAGTCACAAGTGTAAAAAAAATGTTTGTCCTGCATATTACTAGGAAGATCGGGATCTTTACAAAGGGCTACAAAACTTTCATCTCAAAAACAAATTCGCCGATATAATAAAGAAAGTAAGAAGGATTCCAAACCATTGAAACAGAAAGCATCATTAAGATAATGTACACTAGTTAGAGATGTGGAATAGGTCCATAGCTTTCAAGTGTTAAGATTTAGAGCTATGACGGAGATGATAAGATGAGAAAGCAAGCCAACTTTTGAGAATAAAATAGTAATGAGTTCCAATGAGTTTGAAGGATATTTGTTTAGAAATTCTTTGAGTAATGGAGTTGTTAGAGTACTATGCTTGAATGTGTTGGTAAGGAGTAATTGTTTGAGATGAGCGATTTGGGTTAAGCTTGAATGTAGAAAGATTATACTATTATAATCAAACCTTAGTAAGAATAACCCATTCCATAGAAGGTCCATCCATCATTCGAGGACGAATGATCCTAAGGGGGAGATAATGCAATACCCTAGAAATTTTTCGAACTAAGATTCAAACCGTTCATTGTAGTGAGGGAGGTTTTACCAAGGAATTAAAAATTTATTTAGTATTAAGGTCAGTTCAATATATTTAGCACCAAGAGTTCAAAAAAGAACAAAATTGGAAATATCAAAAAATCTGAAATTATGCAAGTTAAGCTAAGTATGAGTTTTGTATTAATTTCGAACGACCATAACTCCTAGAAAAGGATGAATTAGGTGTGCTACAAGATAATACAGGAAATATATTTAAATTATATTTCCAACTCCGCCGAGTTTGCTAAGTTTCCAGTTTGGATGAGTGAGATATGACCTTTTGAAGTTAGGCTGCCAGTTATTGAAAGTTAGCCAAAAATAGTGAGGGGTATTTTGGTCTTTTTCTTACCCAATAAGATTGAATTCGATTTTAGTAGTATTTTAGAGGTCTATTCATTTTAGGTTCAATTTTATAATCCTAATATATACCTAGGGTTTTAGTTGAGAGTTCAAGAAGAGACAAGAAGAGAAAGAAGAGAAAAGAGGAGAGGATCAAGCGTTCGTCGAGATTTTTGCATCTTCTTGTGGAATTTTTCCATCGGTTTAATCCTTAAGAGGTAAGTCAGCCTCCATAGTTTTGGGATAGATCAACCACATGCCAAAAATGTTATTTTCAATGTAATTTCAATCTCAAAAAGTTGAAGGATTTAAGTTTTTGATAGGTGTTCTTGAGGTTAATTATAAATCTTGTCTTGTTGGGGTTTTGATGATTTCTTAAGATGAAATTAATTTTTTGGAGTGCTGTTTTGAGTGTATTAGTGTGTACATAGGTTGGGTAATTGAAGCTGAGGAAAACTTGAGAAAAGAAATCGATTAAAAGAGATTTAGGGTCAGAAAATGAGAGGCGAAATTCGTCAAAAGCTTGCCTAGGGAGATGCTAGCATGTCGCACCCCAGATGCGGCCAAGAGGCTGGGGAGGCAGTCCTGAAATGCGCCCAAATGCACTTTCTAATGTTAGGGGCTGTTGCCCTGCGCCTGGAATGCGCCAGGGTTGACTGCCCCCACTCCGTTTCCGTCGATTTTCCCGTTTGAGCTCATTTAAAGTTTATCTTCACTCTTTTTGATTCTAAACACTTTAAACTACTTTTGAATACTTAGAAATAATTCATAACATGAATCATAACCTTGAATTAATAATTCAAATTCAAGGTAAGTTTAAATTAAGTTTTGAGAGTTCTTCTGATCCTTTTGAGAGAGTCCTTTCGAGTCCTTTTGAGGAATCTTCTACAACCTCTAGTAACTTGTTTCAAGACTCAAGTAAGTGAGACTGAGAGCTAGGAAAATGTATTCATGAGTCTAAAATATCACCTAGATCCTCCATTTCATGAACCAAAATCTTGAATTCATAATTCACATTCAAGAGAGAGTTAAGAGAAGAGTTCAAGGAAGCCTTTTGATTTCAATTGTGCCTTAGAGGTAAACCATTGATTTGAACTATAATTTGTGGAAGTAAGTAAGAGAACGAGAAGATTTGTATACATGAGTTCCATCTAGTTACTTAGACCTTCGAGTCGAGTCGTTCATGCCCATAACTTTCACATGAATTCCATAAATTGAGAATCATTGAGAGGAGTAGTATCTCAAAGTTCTAAATCTTGAGTATTAAGTTCCTTATCCCCTTTGAGATATAATTCTAATCATGAGACTATTGCATGTTAATCAGAAAGTCTTTGAGTTGAATTGTTCATGCTCATAATTCCACATGAACACTATAAGCCATGTAGTCTTGAGATGAGAAGTATTTTTGAGTTCTTGAGTAAAGTAGTTCATGCTCATAACTCCGCAAGAACCCTATGAGTTGAGCATTCTTGAGAAGAATAGTATCACTTAATTTCTTGAGTTCCAAGTATTAGTTATACCGATAGTTATTGAAAACCATGCATTGAGTCGTTCATGTTCATAATTTATCGTGAACCATATTTTAAGAAGTCTTTTACAAATGTTTAAACTTTATTTTAAGACTTAAAGATTTTAGTTCAGTAAAGAGTAAAGAGTAAAGTTTGAAGTCCTTTTCTTCAAACGTATATGGCGACAAAGTATTCTCGAAGAGGTTATAAATTCTTTCACATTTAAGTAACAACGGAAACTGAGATTTCAAAAGAGACTTTGGGCTAGTTTTGAGAAAAGAGTAATAGCTCTGTAAATGAAGCAAGCAGGGAAACTAAGATTTCCAAGATACATTTGAGCTATGTTTTTGAGCGCTAATCTCAAAGAACATAAGAGGTATGTTTTTAAAACATAAGAGCTAGAATTTTGGGAGTAGTATTGACCACCAATTTGGGGTCGAGCATAAGTTCAGATAACTCATGTCTCCATAAAACCATGTAGCCACTATGGGTAGAAAAGGGTCATACTTTCTGGATGAAACCTTTTCGCATAGACTAGTGGATCCATTAGTAGTTCAGGTCCTATACCTTTGGCAGGTTACAGGATGCGCTGGAAACGTGAGGTAGATCATTGTATTATCACAATAGATCTTATGTGATGGTTGTCCGTTAGGGAAACTTCCAAAGAAGTTATTTTATTTTTATATAAATAAGTTAATTGTATTTTCATATACATTTTAGAGTTATTTTGTACCTTGTTATATACACAAAGTTGACATCATGTTTTTAAACAACTTTTTTTTATATTGCACTTGTTTTAAACTTCTTTATATTGAAATGAGTTCAGTTAAGTATCAGGAGTTGAGTATTTCGAGTTGAGTATCTTGAGTTAATATGTGCTTCATTGAGTTGAATATCATATCTTTGAAGTTTAGTATCGAATCCTTGAGTTGAGTATCTTATTCTTATGTTGAGTTGAGTTGAGTTGAGTTGAGTTTAGTGAGTTTGAAAAGAGGTAAGTATGTTTCCTTTTTATTCATGTTTCAATCTTATGTTATACTTTAGAATTCCCCTTACATGCTCGTATATTCCATGCACTGAGCCATTTGGCCTGCATCTTTTGAAGATGCAGTCACAGGTATTCTGGATCAGCAACATGAGCTTTGTTGATACATCTAGAGTTCGAGTTAGCCATGGTAAGCCTTTTTGTTCACAGAGAATTTCATTTATTTTTCATCCACCATTATCTATTAGAGGCTTCATAGATAGTAAGTATAGTTGAGAAGTTTGTATTATTCATTTATTTTGTTAAATGTTTTAAATACTAAAGTTTCCTATTTATGGCAAGTTGAATATATTTTTTTGATTATTGAGAGTTAATCTTTAAAGTTAAAGCTTTGTATTTGAGTTATTGATTTTACTCCGTTTTATGTTTTTTCATTCTTAAGTTAGTATTCCGCTTGTAGTCATCCAGGATGAGGGTTCACCTGGGGACCATCAATGGTTCTTGATTGCCGGACACTTACGCGGTGTAGACTTGAGTAGTGACAATAAGATAGTCCTTGCTATGGGGGTTACTTCTAGGGATAAGGCGGAGTTGGCTCCATACCAATTGAAAGAGGTTGCTCAAGTGTGGTTCACACAACGAAAAGACAATAGGCCGGTTGAATCGAGTCCTATAGAATAGAAAGAGTTTAAGAAAGAATTCTTAGAGTGATACTTTCCTCGGTTGAGGAGTTTATAAACCTTAGGCAACGTAACATGAGTGTAGAGGAGTATTCCTTGAAGTTTACCTTGTTTTTTAAGTATGCTCCATCATTGGTGTCTGACTCTAGGGATGAGATGAGTAGGTTATTGACCGGTGTTTCCCGATCTTATGAAGGAAGAGCATCGTACGATAATGCTCCATGGTGACATGACTCTATCTAGGCTTATGGTGTATGCTCAATCTATTGAAGAGTCTAAACATTGAAGGAGAGGTAAAGATACTAAGAAGGGAAGATCTGATGAGCAAGGTCAACCTAGGTTTAAGAAGAGGGCACCAAATCAAGATGTTTTTAGTGCTCCTAAGGCCAACTATGAGAGAGGTGGTGGTTCTAAAATTGATTAACCTACTTTCTCAAATTGTGGGAAGATATATTTTGTGAAGTGTCTAGCCGGTACTTGTTGTTGCTTTAGCTTGGGAAAGAATGATCATAAGGTGAGAGATTGTCCTGCTATTGTAAGGACCCTCAAAATTAACAAAGGTAGATAGAGCCTCACATGTGTTTAAAAATGTTAATAACATTTTAATATAAAGTTTTACATCTTGTATAATTGATTTAAAGAGGTTTGGAGGTCAAACGACCAAGATGTTCGAAAGTTGGTCTTAAGATGTGCTAGTGTGTTCTTGTATGTTTGCCTTGTTTTTATGTGTTTTTTGAAGTCCAAAAACAGTATAGGTGACCCTATAATCTTAATAGATTTTTTAAGGGTCAAAACGTTCGGGTAGGACTCCCCGAGGACCACCCTAAGGTTCCCTGAGGAGGATCCAAACGTTGGACAAGGAGGCTTCCCAAGGCACTGGGTAGAACCAGAATGTGAAGCCACTCACGCGTCGCGCACCTGGTACAGAGTGTAACTGTACGTCGCGCGCCCTACACGAGGTCCACTTTCTCAAAAATTATGTGAGGCAGAATTAGGAGGTGCCTCCGCGACGCCCAGCCACTTCCAAATTCGTATGCGTCGTTTTAAAGTCAAGTTTGACATGTCTAAAAGTCCCAATAAGTATGGAGGTGTTTTGGTAACTTTGGGAGACGGTTATAAACTGTTTTTATGACTTATCTAACCCCTTTCCCAATACAAAACCCCAACACAATAAGAAATCAAAATCCCAAAGCTCTCTTCTCTTCCAAATTCTCTCAAACCTCCATTGGAGGGAAAACACAAGGTTCAAGCTAGGGGCTGGATTTTCATGGTATCTTATGCAATTTTTTGTGGGCTTCTCATGTAGTTAGTTATGGTAATCCTTCATCTTTAGATATCTATTCATCTAGAGAGTTCCTTCAAAGTTTTTCAAAGAGAATTCATGATCAAATTCCTATGTTTCAATCTAGCCATGCGTTCATTGTCAAATTGATTTAAAAAGCATTCTAATGATGAATACATGATTAATTACTGAATTTAAGATGAAATTCAATCCAATTCCAGGAATAACCCATGATCCTTCTAATTTCTCAAATTATGATATAATGTGGGTCTTGTGATTTTGGTTAGATGATGATTAGATTATGTTTAGATTGTAACGAATTACATAGTTCTGTATTCCTTTTTGTCAATTGATGATGAATTATTGGGAATTGATTAATGGTGATCAAAGTTTGGATAATTGGTGAGTTCGTCCTAATTCCTAGCCTATGGTAGTTGAGTTGGCCTTGAATGATATTGTGTGGTATGGTCCACTTATGGTGGCGGTGTTTACTTCTTGTCAATCTGTATATATGTTGATAATGGTCTTGAAGGAAAATTTATGTTATATGAGTCTGGTTATGATGATCACACTATGTGAAGCACATGCCTAGTCTTCTATTCTAGTTTATAATCTAGGTTGTTTTGCTAATGTTATGAGCATGTGGATGACTATGTTAGGGTGAGGTTTAGGTGTTGTTATTGATGATGTAATGATGGTTAATGATCCACTACCTATGTACCCCTATATAAATGTGTGATTTGCTAATGTTAGGAGTCTTGAATGTAAGGTGGAGTCATCTTGTCTCATATGCTAAATTGTGATGTGTGGTCTATGCATGGATGTGAATTATGGTCTTAAGAGAGTGGCTGCCTCAATGTGATGTTGATATCCATTATGTTATCATGGTGACAAATGTACACACACTTACACCTCATACATGCTTACAAGTAGTATAGGTTCATGGTGTCTAATGAAAGGGTATTCTATTATGCACTTGTGTCTACCATTATGAATGTAGAGTATATGTCCATGGAGTATATTATTTACCCCTTAACTAGGATGACTTGATAGATGTACTAGTATGGACATGGGACCTTGTCTATGCATTGCACATGTGTGCCTTGATAAAAATAGTTCCTAGGTTACTATCTATGTAAATGAACATGGATGCATGAGTATGTTTTGAATATGCATAATGTCTAAATGTGTTTATATGAAAGTATTTATCATATAGTTACACCTATACACTTCTGCATGATTGAAGTGAAGTATGAACATGTGTGGTCTAAGAGTGTTTATGTGAAAGGTTTGCTCACATATATGTACACACACACACATAAAAATATGTCCATTATGCATGTATGATGATCTAGTCAATACAGGGTCTATTTAAAGGTGTTCTCAAGGGCATCCTAAACTATATGGTGCTTTAATATGCTATGTCCATGTGAAAGGTTTTCTCACATGATTTAGGTTGATGAAAGGTTTCTCTCATCTATGACCTATGAGCTAAGCATATGGGGAGTGAAACTCCTAAAGCCTACTTTTATAAGTAATGTTAATAAAGGCTTTCAATAAAGGGAACTTAGCTTAGCACCGAGTGAACTTGAAGATTAGGGGTGTCCATTCCTAATGTGGGAAGGTAGGTTCACCATAGTCCTCATGAGGTGGATAACCTCATGGCCCAAAGGGCATAAATTGATATTTTAATGTATGCCTCCAAGTTCCATAAACTATGTTTGCCCCGTAGGATCTAGTAAGGATATAACCTTATATGCTAGCATATTGTTAATGTTCTACTTTGGCAACGTAGAGCACCTTCCCTTGGTGTAAGGTTCTACAACACCAAATTCCACGTTAGAACCCATGCTCTTAGTGTCGGTTAAGGCTATAGTTTCTCTAAAGTAAAATGGACAATGGAAGTAAAGAAGTGGACCCTAACTAGGATAACCTAAGGGAAGTTGCTTAGTGTAGGTGAGGTATGAGACTTTACCTATGCATTGCACAAGTAGCTCTTGAAGGGATATATAGGGAGGTGTTCTAATGTATATGATAAGGTTTATGTTTATTATGCATGGAATTGTAGTATACTCTACTTGTTGTGATGAAATGCATGGTTTGAGTCCTAAGGAGTCTATATGATGAAGATCTTACTTGGCATGTATGAAGTTGTCTATACTTGTCTTTTTGGTGTATGAAGTGAATGGTATGTTTGTGATATCTTTATGAGTTTACTAAGTATATGTGAGGTTACGGGACTTCACATGTACATTTCACTAGAGTCTTATATTGAGGTTATGAGTAAGGTCTTATGATGTCCTATGAACTGAAGTCCAAGTATGTAATGTTAACTAATGTGTCTTATGTTGTCGTTGGTAGAGTTGACTTACATGATGTCTTGGAATAGGTCTTGTGTGAGGTTTGTTCTTTATGTTGAGTTATATGTGAAACGTATATTGTCATGATATACTAAGCCTCTATGTCTATGTATATATGTTTGATGATTAATGAAGGTTGTATGTATGATTACCTTGTGGCCTTAGGGTTATGCCTGAGTGTGGATAGTGTAATGGGACATTATCTATACATTGTACCAAGAATAACTAGAGGGTTACTTGGGAATTTAAGAAGTGAAAGAAGAAAAGAGGTTACTGTGAAATAGAAGAGAGCTCACTGTAAAAGGAAAGCTGGTTACTGTAAAGTGATCCTAAATGTGCTTTAAATGCAATGTGTGGTTTATGCGATATTATGACAATTGTATATGCATAAATGAAGTATATGAATTGTATAATGCTTATGGTATCAAAATTTTATGAAATTTTCACAAAAAGGCATGATGCATGGTTTCAAAGTGAAATGTCCTTAACTGCATGTTTTTGCATGGTTGCCATACTCAGTGTATTCTTGTACTAACACCATTCTTATTTACCTTTTTACACAAAGAGTAGGTTATGGATGCTTAAAGGATGTCTCTAAGGTGAAGGGCTTGATATGTGTTTCCCAAGCTCAAGAAGGAATCCTTAAGTTTCAAGGATGTCCTATGTCAAGTTTTATTCAAGTCATCTAATAGTTTAGTTATGATTATATGTTGAAGGGTCGTGTCCCTAATGTAATCTAATGATGTTGAGTATAAGATGGAAAAGAGATTTAGAGTCTTTAACTATGTATTATGATACTTTATATATATAATGGAAGTGATGTTCTAGCATACAATGTGCCATCAAATTTTAAATGTTTTGCAAAATTTTCCTATGACAATGCGCTGAATGATAACTATGTTCTTGCATAAGACCTCCGAGAGGTTAAGTACGCCATGTTACTTCTAGGGGGTGCTCCCCTGTCGTGACAAATGTGGTATCAGAGCATGAGATTTATAAAAGTGGTTTTATTGTCCAAAGTCTCATATTGCCACATCTAGTAGAGTCTCGTTCATCGGTGGTGAGTCGCGACACATCTATGAGCGAGAGGCTATAGGACGATAGAGTTTCCCTTCTGCACTATTCTCATGTCGTGCCATAGAAGTTAACTATATAAGATCTCTCTCTTATGTTTTCTTTTCCGATGGTCCTTTAGATATGATTGCTTGGATGAGATGGTATCACTATGCTTGAGGGAGAAAATGTGAGTTTTGACGCTTATCTTGGTTTTATGGTTTGATGAGTATGTGTGAAGGTGAACCTTGATATATGTGGATGTGATGCCATTTATGGATAAATATGAGATCTATGTGAAATGACATGTTATGTGAAGATTTATGATATGGTATGGTTATACCTTGTTAAAGAAGTTGTTATAGTGGAATTGAGCTTTCTTTTTGTAATGATTCATGCGTTGCCTTTTATGCGTGGTTCGTCATAGTTGATTTGTTTGGATTGGAGTACTTTGTATAGAATTGATCCTAGAAGTGAGCGTAGTATGCTTACCTTTTAGGGTGATGATGTGGGTTGGAATGAGCTAGAAGTTACCTTACCCTAGTATTGAAAGAGAAAGAAAGGGGCCTTCTGGCTAAGCCTCCTCTATTGTTTCCCCTAAGGTTGTCATGACCCTTGGTATTCATGGTATAGTTGAGACCTTATGTGGTTGGGTAGTATGAACTAAATTGATGGTTATGGATTTCCTTTGGATGTTAAGCCTAGATGAATAATGATGTTTGAGTTAAATTGATATTAAATGGGTTTACCCTAAGCGGGGGATGGTGATGTGAGTAGTAAGGTGGTAGATATCCCTATCTTTTCCTTCTATTCTTACTTGACCTTGAAACTAAATAGTTCTTAGAAGCTTGTTTATATACGAGTCTTGTATAAAAGTAGGAGTTGCGTGTTCTCCATATGTTATGTATGTCTTAGTTGACTCTATGTTAAACATGTTTTGAAGATTCTAAATTGCATGAAAACGGATTTTACTCAAATTTATGTTTTCTCATATTGATTGTGAATTTTGATATGATAAATGTGCATTAGACTTCATGAGATAATGTGAGGAGCATGCTTGATGTCACTTATAATGTGTGGTGTTTTAAGCCATCAATGAGAACTTGAGTGTTCCTTGAATTAAATATGATGAGCTTCTTAAAAAGGTGTGACTTTTATGAATCGTGAAGTGTTAATGTGGGATAACTCTCGAGAAGTGATGGTAGGTTTAGCTAGTTGTCACGACTGGAATCTAGACCCCAGACGAGACCGGCGTCGTTGACCTCTCAGAGGTCGCAGACAAGCCTACTTACGTCATTCTTACTTCATCTAGGTTAATTTTAGCGGAAAATTTGAACTTTTTATTTTCTTATTTCATGCTAAATGTTTTAAAATTAACATCATGGGCGTTCACAAATCAACCATCTAATATAGAGATAATCAAATGGAAGAAACAGTGCAATATTGTAATAAATGTATAATTGCCAAAATGGCACCAATACAGTATCTGAAATAAAAACGGAAAGAAACACTAGTGGAACATGCTCCACTAGCTAAAGCCTATATCTAAGCTAGATAGTAACGGTAGACATCCTCGAAAGCATGAGGGCCTACCAAGTCCGGATGAAAGCTCCACGTCCGGACAACTGCAACGTCAACTTGTACGCTCTAGCGTCCACCTGTGCCTGCACTTAAAATTGTAGAGTTGTATAGGGTTAGTACACACTTGTACTAAGTCTGGGTATTTGCAAGCACACACGAAGGACATGCATGATAAAGGATAGCTCTTTCCTAACAACATGATTATTGAAAGTCAAGTTAGTGGACTTGCCAATTTGGGATTAGGAAAGTTAGTGAACTTTCCTAATTTGGATTAGGAAAGTCAGTGAGCTTTCCAAATTTGGGTTAGGAAAGTCATGCCATGAGAGTAACATGCATCATCATACTTATCATATTGCACACAGCACATAACATCTTACACATAGCACATATCATATAGCATACATCACATAACATCTTTTATAACATTCATTCATATGCCATGAGACCTTGGAATCATGGACTTGGCATTAAGACTATCCAAAAAAGGAGGGCTCAACATATGGGACCTCAACTAGGGAGTCTTCATTAGCAAACACAGAGTCTGCTTCATTCATTCATACGTACTTCATTTCATTTCGTTCATAGGCTAGTGCGAACACCAGCTATATCTAGGATGTAGTTTAAGACTTTCATCGGGTTTGCTGTGCAATGATCAAGAATAACCTAGTGTCATTACTTGAGTCTAGCTCACCTCTTGATTATCCTAACCTAACACCTTTGGTATCATTCATTTCACTATGTGCATCATTTGAGGTTGGCCTCATTCATTCATTGGGAACTTTAACTTTAACCGACATAGATCATGTGAGCATCATGAAATCCAGTGTCTCTCCCACACCGAAAAGAGGTGGAATCACCGGCCAAATTGACCCAAAATATGCTAGCGTACATGGGAATTTAACCCCGCCATATCCCTATATTGGCAGTATAGGTTCGAAGACTAGGAGATATAAGGAGACCCATACCCGGCAAGCCGGATAGTCTCATCTCATGAGAGTTACGTGAACCTTCGCCCTTCCCGAAAGAAGGCATCACCGCTCATAGCTAGTATATCGTTACTCAGTATAAAGTTTCATTACATTCAACTCATACTTCATGGAAGCTGGCTTCTAGTATGAGGACATCATAGCTCAATAGATGATTTCTCATCTCATCATTAGTATTAAGTGTGTTAATCTCAATACTTTCATTAGAGTGTTCATAGAGACTGGTCTCTTCATTAACTTTACACTCTCATAGGTGAGTACATTTTGATAACAATTACTTAGGCTCATTTGAGATTATTCTCATCTTTTACATTAGCCTCATATCATGTTGTCACCACATTCATTAACATTAGAACAATTGCTCTTCATAATTACTCACCCCATTTTATGTGAATGTTCATTTCATCATATGCCAAAATACATGGCCATTTATGTGTTTCACACTCTTACTTAACCCTTCTAGGGTTTCGTCATTTCATTACATAATAAACATTTCATCGTATGCCAATGCACTTGGCCATTTAGTGTGTTTTACACTCGTACTTAACCCATTCTAGGGGTACTTCATTTCATTACATACATCTTAGGTTCACTTATTTTTAAACGTATGCTAGACTGATGGGTCTATACATACAAGCCATGAGGATTCATTCATAGTTCGTTAAGTGACTCATATCTTCCTAAGATTATGTAGTACAAGACTTATGTATATTGTATATATGCCAAGATCTCGATTTTGATCTAAGTAGGTGGCATTATTCTTGAACATTTAATTCACGTATGACTTATGTATGAATACGGGAATTTGGCAAGGGAACCCAAGTTCGAACCACTTGGAGAATACTTACATTTTTCCTTGACTTTATTTTAAGTCTTCATGACATTGAGACCCTAGATCAAGCCCCAACATCAACATTGTATCTTTATTTTTCTCCTTTGGTTTTCTCTTTATTTAGCCGAAGGGTTGTGGGATCGAACCCCCACAACCCCTTTTATTTTTCATTTAAAATTTTGTTGTCCCATTTCGCCTAGACCAAGAGGTTCTGAGATCAAACCCCCACATCCTCTTTTTATTTTAGTCTTTATTTCGCTGGAATTCGGAGGTTGTGGGTTCGAACCCCCACAGCTATTTTTAATTTCGCTAGGGGCTGTGAGGTTGTGGGTTCGAACCCCCACAACCTCCTTATTTTATTTTTAATTAAAATTTACTTAGCTAGGTGTTTGGCAGTGAGGTTGTGGGATCGAGCCCCCACAGCCTCACTTTATTTTCTTATTTAATTCGCCCTTCTCCTTTCCAGCCTTGAGGTTGTGGGTTCATTCCCACACCTCCCATTTTCTTTTCTTTAATTTTCTTCTTTCATTCGCTGCCTGGAGGTCGTGGGTTCGATTCCCACGCCTCCCATTTATTTATTTAAATTGTTGCTCTCTCCTTTCCCAACCAGTAGACCCCAGTTCGAATCACCCCAACCCCATTTCATTACTTCTTGCGAGATTAAGGTTCTACACGGGTGAGGTCACAGGTTCGAATCCTGCTGGCCTCACCCCTTTAAATTAATTTAATTTTCCAGATTCCCCTACTATATTTTAGCCTAAACTAAACTTATATTCTTGGCTGTACACTTAATCATTTTCTTAACCTATTTTCATCAATATTTCCACTTGAAAACTTGGAAAGATTCATGGATCGTTTAACACTTTTTGGGTGTATTTCATGGATTCGTTTAGCCAAACTATTGACACTCAAATCAGCCCCACTTCCATTTTAATGAATATCACGATTTACATAGGTTTATACACGTAAAATGACAACCAAAACATTATCAAATTTATAGCCTAAATCGAAAGCTCATTCACAGTAACCTTTTCGCACTTACACACACTTGCACAAACTTTTGAATACATGGTTGTCTTTCCTACGATTTCAAATATACAATCAAAATCATGTTCATCACGAAATCATAACATACCTAAATCTACCAGCAATCATACCCAACCTACGATTCATTGGGAGCTAGTGACAGGGGCATGCAAAAAGGGAAACAATCCTAGTTTTCGAATGAACAATATGAACCTTAAGGGGTCTCTTGGGAAAGGGACCAAGAGAGAAGAAAACCCATACCTTATTTTGAAGTTCAAAACTTGAAGTTGCTGCCCAAAAACTCCACTCAAGAACTCGTCTAAGCCTCCTCAATATCAACTCCCCTCGAATGACAACCTCCCTTAGCCTAGTGTGCGATTAACGTTTGTTTTCTTGTGATTTCGTGTGAGTCCTTCAAGTGTGAAGAACTTAGTTTATTTTTCTGCTTTTGTATCTTGTTTTGGCAGAGAAATGTCATGTGAAAGAATGGGAGAGATTGAGCGTGAGAGTTGAGAGATAGAAGTGAGAGAGTGGGAGTTATATTAGGCTTAGGAGTCTAGTTTAGGACTTAGTCAAACAAGGTTTAGTTAATTAATAAAAATCTGATTTTTATTTTATTTCAAATCAGCTAATGAATAATAATAATTAATTAATTACATTAATTCAATAGCTTAAATAAAAATCACATAAATTCATTGCTTCCACCTAGGTTCGAACCCGGGTGGAGCAAGACTTAACTTCAAGAGCTCAATTTCGGCTCTCTCTCCCCAATTTGCCCCTCCACCTTATTAAATAAATAATTAATTATATATTTAGGGTAATTACGATACTACCCTTAGCCAGGAAAAAGACCATTTTACCCCTATACCCTTCAAACCTAAGATTTACTCTTTTTAAGTCTGGTAAAGACTCTTTCGAGTAAATCTTCGTATACGAGAGCCCTACATGGTTGGACCCAACCTTTCCAAGCTCAAATAACTCCCCAAGTTAGTTGTATCGACTGTAGCAAGGGTTCCGAGGTCTGGTTCTACGCGCATCAATCCGTGTGAACCCTGGTCTAATCGTAGGCATTCTTGACACATTAAGCATTTCTTATCCTATTCATTTTAGGGTTGTTACATTATCCCCCCCCCCTTGGAACATTCGTCCCCAAATGACACTATCACTATATAGCGTAATGTCAATCAGATCATAACATAATCACTATGCACAGTCAAGCAATAGTAACAAAATATGGAGAGATAAGGAAACTTAGACTTAAGAGTAAGAAGTCTAACCTCAAGAGCTGAAAAGAAGAGGGTAACGGGATCTCATGTTGTCCTCAGCCTCCCACGTAGCACCCTCAACAAGATGATTTCTCCATAATACCTTCACTATGGCAATCTCCTTGTTTCCTTAGCCGCTTGATCTGTCTATCTAAGATCTCTACAGGTACCTCCTCATAGGACAAGTCTTCATCGACCCCCAAACATTTCACAGGTAGAATCGATGCTGGATCACCTAGGCACTTCTTTAACATGGATACATGAAAGACTGGATGGACAAAAGCTAGCTCCGCAGGTAATGCCAACTCATAGGCCACCTCACCCACACGCTGTAGGATCTCGTATGGCCTAACATACCTCGGACTCAACTTCCCCTTCCTGCCAAACCTCATCACCCCCTTCATAGGTGATATCTTCAGATAGACCTGGTCACCAACATCAAACTCTAAGGGCCATTTTCTGTTATCTGCATATGACTTCTGCCGACTGTAAGCAGTAGCCAACCTGTCCCTAATCACTCTGACCTTCTCTAAGGCCTCATGAATGATCTCAGGACACAAAATGGATGACTCTCCAACCTCAAACCACCCAACTGGAGATCTACACCTCCTACCATACAATGCCTCAAACGGTGCCATCCCAATGCTGGAGTGACAGCTATTATTATTCGAGAACTCTATCAAAGGCAGATGGTCATCACAGCTACCCCTGAAGTCAATCACACACGCTCTAAATATGTCCTCCAACGTCTGAATGGTGCGCTCTGCCTGCCCATCAGTCTGAGGATGAAAGGCAGTACTAAGCTTTACGTGCGTGCTCAAGCTCTTCTGGAAAGATCTCCAGAAATGTGAAGTAAATTGAGATCCTCTATCTGAAATGATAGACAAAGGAATCCCATGCCATCTCACAATCTCATCAATGTAGAGTCTCGCATAATCCTCGGCTCTGTAAGTATACTTCACAGGGATAAAGTGGGCAGACTTAGTCAATCTGTCCACAATAACCCATATGGAGTCATGCTGCCTCCTAGTCCTCGGAAGACCAACCACGAAGTCCATATTAATGGCCCCCCACTTCCAAGTTGGAACCTCAATAATCTGAGTCAGACCGCCAGGCTTAAGATGTTCTGCCTTAACCTGCTGACAATTAGGACACTTGGCCACATATTTTGCAATGTCCTTCTTCATGCCATCCCACCAATAAATCTGCTTAAAATTATGATATATCTTGGTGGAACCTGGATGTATAGAATATCTGGAACCATGGGCCTCTGCAATAATCCTGATCCGCAAATCATCCACATCTGGTACACACAGCCTGTCCTGATACCTAAGTATGCCATCACCTCCCAAAGCGAAAGACTCATTCATCTTTATCAACACTGAGTCCTTCAGCTCCATCAACACTGAGTCCTTTAGCTCCATCAACACAGGATCTAGATGATGACCCTGCTTGACTTCAACTACCAAGGATGATTTAGAACTAGGATGAACTGAAATACCCCCACTAGTAGAGTCAAGCAATCGCACACCCAGTCTGGCCAGTCTGTGTACATCTTTCACCAACTCCTTCTTCTCATCCTTAACGTGGGATGTATTTCCCATGCTCATCCTGCTCAAAGCATCAGCCACAACATTAGCCTTACCTGGATGGTAGTGAACATTCATGTTATAATCCTTCAACAGCTCCAACCATCTTCGCTGACGTAGATTCAACTCCCTCTGTGTGAACACGTACTGGAGACTCTTATGGTTGTGAATACATCCACATGCACTCCATACAAGTAGTGCCTCCACAGCTTCAGTGCAAACACCACAGCTACCAACTCCAGGTCATGAGTGGGATAATTCTTCTCATGAACCTTGAGCTTTCTGGACGCATAGGCTATCACCTTACCAACCTGCATAAGAACACAACCCAAACCAACCCTAGATACATCACAGTAAACAGTGTAATTCTCACCACACTTAGGCAAAGTAAGCACCGGGGCTGAAGTGACTCTGTCCTTGAGCTCCTAGAAACTCTTCTCACAAGTCTCCGTCTATTCAAACTTGGCTTTCTTCTTAGTCAAAGTTGTCAATGGGGCAGCAATGGAAGAAAAGCCCTCCACAAACCTGCGGTAGTAACCAGCCAATCCCAGAAAGCTACGGATGTCAGTGGGAGTAAGAGGCTTTGGCCAGTTCTTCACAGCCTCAGTCTTTGTGGGATCTACCTCCACGCCCTGATCGGACACAACATGACCCAGGAACGTCACTGATCTAAGCCAAAATTCACACTTGCTGAATTTGGCATACAGGTGATGTTGTCTAAGTACCTGCAAGGTTAGTCTCAAATGTTGTTCATGCTCTTCCTTGGTCCTAGAGTAGATGAGAATGTCATTAATGAATATTATGACGAAAGAGTCAAGGTATTCAACGAAGACTTGGTTCATGAGGTCCATAAATATAGCAGGTGCATTCGTAAGACCAAATGACATGACTAAGAACTCATAATGACCATAACGGGTATGAAAGACTGTCTTTGGGATATCTCCATCCCTAACCCTAAGCTGATGATACCATGAACAAAGATCAATCTTAGAGAAGAAACTAGACCCTTGGAGCTGATCGAACAAATCATCTATTCAGGGAAGTGGATACTTATTCTTTATAGTGACTTTGTTGAGCTTCCGATAATTGATACACATTTAAGAGTTCCATCTTTCTTTTTCACAAACAACACTGGAGCGCCCCAAGGGGATATGCTCGGCTGAATGAAACCCTTATCAGTGAGATCTTTTAACTGCAGCTTCAACTCTTTGAGTTCAGCTGGAGCCATTCTGTAAGGAGGAATTGAAATTGGTTTAGTATCGGGTTCTAAGTCGATACCAAAATCAATCTCTTGAGGGGGAGGGACTCCAGGCAAATCATCAGGAAATACATCTAGGAACTCATTCACTACAGGCACTGAGTCTATGGAAGGAATGTCATGATCTAAATTATTAACACTCACAAGATGACACAATAACCCATTGGACATCATTTTATTGGCCTTAAGGTTCGAAATTTAGAGGTTAGGACGACTCGAGTTGTACCTCTCCCAGACTAGCTCTTCTTCGTCAGGGAAACAAAATCTCACCACTCTACTACGACAGTCCAAACAAGCATAACAACTGTGAATCCAGTCCATGCCAAGAATAACATCAAAATCATGCATGGGTAACTCAACCAAGTCTGCACACATAGTCTTACCACTTACAACTATTGGGCAATCCTTGTATACTCTATCAGTTCTTACATTTTCTCCTAAAGGTGTACTAACCACTATAGGATCATGCAGAACTTCAGGCAATATCTCAAAAGTGAGAGCAAGCAAAGGAGTTACAAAGGAAAGCGTATACCCTGGATCAAGTAAAGCATAACCAGAAGTTGAGAATACTTGCAGCATACCTGTGACCACATCAGCAGACTTCTCCTGCTCCTCCCTGCCCTTCAGGGCATAGAACCTGTTCCTCTTAGGAGGCTCGGCTGCTGCTGCACCCTGTGGATTAGGCCTAGGCTAAGCATTACCTCCAGCCTGACCTCTGTTCTGTGGGCAGTCTCTAACCATGTGCCCACTCTTACCGCAACCGAAGCAAGCATTAGTTCCCTGTCTGCACTCTCCACTGTGGGCACGGCCACACTTAGCACAGTTCTTTTTGGGACGCTGCATCTCACATGCATTGCCCTTCTTGTGCTCAGGTCTGCCTCCTCTAGGTGCTGTACTCCTCTGAGAATTAGAGTTCCCAGAACTCTGTTGCCCCTTCTTGAACCTGGGCTGCTCATGGACGCCAAAATTGTTTCTGTGGCCTCCATTGCTGGGACCTGCCTGATCTTGAGGCTTAGGCCTCCTAGCATCACGAATACCCCTCTTTTTGCGGCTGTCCTCTACCTGCTGGATATGAACCATCAACCTGGAGAGGTCCATATTATCATGGAGCATCGCAGACCGACACTACTCCTCTAGATCTCCATTGATTCCTGTGAGGAACCTGCTCATCTCATCCTTGTTGTTAGATACAAGGGAAGTAGCGTACCTGGATAAATTAACAAACTTCAGCACTCATCTCATCCTTGCTGTTAGATACTAAGGAAAGTAGCATACCTGGATAGTTCAACAAACTTCAGGGAATACTCCCTGACTGTCATAGATCCCTGCTTAAGGTTGATAAACTCCTCAACCTTTGCCTCCCTCATCTCTCTGGGAAAGAATCTCTCCAGGAAGGCTGTCTTAAACAGCTCCCAAGTGACTGGAACTCCGCCCAAAGCTCGGCTATCCTGCCACATCTTGCACCAAGTCTGTGCAATATCCTTGAGCTGATAGGAAGCCAGCTCAGTCTTCTCAGTATCTGTGGGCCCCATAGCCACCATAATCTTATGCACCTCGTCCACAAACTCCTGGGGATCCTCTGAAGTCTTGGACCCTGTGAAAATAGAAGGATTCATCCTCGTGAAATCTCTCAGCCTGTCAGCCATGCTATGAACCGGTGGGTTCTCCCTCTGAACATTCTGCCGCTTGACCTGGTCAGTCATGGCCTGAGCCTGCATAGTGATGACCTGCGCCATCTGAGCCAGAGATGCCCGCACCTCCGCATCAGTCAACCCAGCTGGGTTAACCGGCATAGCCACTCCTTCAGCTGGAGCCTGGGGTGGAACATGATTGCCTCCAGCAGCTGCTCCTCCTCTCCTCTGGTCAACGTTCCTTCTAGTATTCATTCTCTGAAAATAATAAGAATTGATGTTAGACACGATCATAACACCAAGAAATCAGACAATAGGAAAAGCACGATAAGATCAGAAGAAGGGAAATTTTCCTACGCATCATGCAGTCTCTAATTCAGGATAGTGGTGCACTTCACTACCATGACTTAGAAACTACTCAATGTGGTTGATGTGAACTCATTATTCTCGGAACTTAACCTAGTGCTCTAATACCAACTTTGTCAGGATTGGAATCTATACCCTTGACGAGACCGGCGTCGTTGCCCTCTCAGAGGTTGCAGACAAGCCTACTTACATCATTCTTACTTCATCTAGGTTAATTTTAGCGGAAAATTTGAACTTTTTGTTTTCTTATTTCATGCTAAACATTTTAAACTTAACATCATGGGCGTTCACAAATCAACCATCTAATATAGAGATAATCAAATGAAAGACACAGTGCAATACTGTAGTAAATGTATAATTGCAAAAATGGCACCAATACAGTGTCTGAAATAAAAACGAAAAGAAACACTAGTGGAACATGCTCCACTAGCTAAAGCCTATATCTAAGCTAGATAGTAACGGTAGACATCCTCGAAAGCATGAGGGCCTACAAAGTCCGGATAAAAGCTCCACGTCCGTACAACTACAACGTCAACCTGTACGCTCTAGCGTCCACCTGTGCCTGCACATAAAATTGTAGAGTTGTATAGGTTAGTACACACTTGTACTAAGTATGGGTATATGCAAGCACACACCAAGGACATGCATGATAAAGGATAGCTCTTTCCTAACAACATGATTATTGAAAGTCAAGTTAGTGGACTTGCCAAATTGTGATTAGGAAAGTTAGTGAACTTTCCAAATTTGGATTAGGAAAGTCAGTGAGCTTTCCAAATTTGGATTAGGAAAGTCATGCCATGAGAGTAACATGCATCATCATACTTATCATATTGCACACAACACATAACATCTTACACATAACACATATCATATAGCATACCACACATAACATCTTTTATAACATTCATTCATATGCCATGAGACCTTGGAATCATGGACTTGGCATTAAGACTTTCCAAAAAAGGAGGGCTCAACATAAGGGACCTCAACTAGGGAGTCTTCATTAGCAAACACAGAGTCTGCTTCATTCATTCAAACGTACTTCATTTCATTTCGTTCATAGGCTAGTGTGAACACCAGCTATACCTAGGATGTAGTTTAAGACTTTCATCGGGTTTGCTGTGCAATGATCAAGAATAACCTAGTGTCATTACTTGAGTCTAGCTCACCTCTTAATTATCCTAACCTAACACCTTTGGTATCATTCATTTCATTATGTGCATCATTTGAGGCTGACCTCATTCATTCATTGGGAACTTTAACTTTAACCGACATAGATCATGTGAGCATCATGAAATCTAGTGTCTCCCCCACATCGAAAATAGGTGGAATCACCGGCCAAATTGACCCAAAACATGCTAGCGTACATGGGAATTTAACCCCGCCAGATCCCTATATTGGCAGTATAGGTTCGAAGACTAGGAGATATAAGGAGACCCATACCCGGCAAGCTGGACAGTCTCATCTCATGAGAGTTACGTGAACCTCCTCCCCGCCCGAAAGAAGGAATCACCGCTCATAGATAGTCTATCGGTACTCAGTATATAGTTCTATTACATTCAACTCATACGTTATGGAAGCTGGCTTCTAGTATGAGGACATCATAGCTCAATAGATGATTTCTCATCTCATCATTAGTATTAAGTGTGTTAATCTCAATACTTTCATTAGAGTGTTCATAGAGTCTGGTCTCTTCATTAACTTTACACTCTCATAGGTGAGTACGTTTTGGTAACAATTACTAAGGCTCATTTGAGATTATTCTCATCTTTTACATTAGCCTCATATCATGTTGTCACCACATTCATTAATATTAGCACAATTGCTCTTCATAATTACTCACCCCATTTTACGTGAATGTTCATTTCATCATATGCCAATATACTTGGCCATTTATGTTTTTCACACTCTTACTTAACCCTTCTAGGGTTTCGTCATTTCATTACATAATAATCATTTCATCGTATGCCAATGCACTTGGCTATTTAGTGTGTTTTACACTCGTACTTAACCCATTCTATGGTTACTTCATTTCATTACATACATCTTAGGTTCACTTATTTTTAAACGTATGCTAGACTTATGGGTATATTCATACAAGCCATGAGGCTTCATTCATAGTTCGCTAAGTGACTCATATCTTCCTAAGATTATGTAGTACAAGACTTATGTATCTTGTATATATGCCAAAATCTCAATTTTGATCTAAGTAGGTGGCATTATTCTTGAACATTTAATTCACGTATGACTTATGTATCAATACGGGAATTTGGGCAAGGAAACCCAAGTTCGAACCACTTGGACAATACTTACATTTTTCCTTGACTTTATTTTTAGTCTTCATGACATTGGGACCCTAGATCGAGCCCCAACATCACATTCTATCATTATTTTTCTCCTTGGGTTTTCCCGTTATTTAGCCGAAGGGTTGTGGGATCGAACCCCCACAACCCCTTTTATTTTTCATTTAAAATTTTGATGTCCCATTTCGCCTAGACCAAGAGATTGTGGGATCAAACCCCCACAGCCTCTTTTTATTTTAGTCTTTATTTCGCTGGAATTGGGAGGTTGTGGGTTCGAATCCCCACAACCTCCTTATTTTATTTTTAATTTCGCTAGGGGCTGTGAGGTTGTGGGTTCGAACCCCCACAACCTCCTTATTTTTATTTTTAATTAAAATTTACTTAGCTAGGCGTTTGGCAGTGAGGTTGTGGGATCGATCCCCCACAGTCTCACTTTATTTTCTTATTTAATTCTCTCTTGTCCTTTCCAGCCTTGAGGTCGTGGGTTCGATTCCCACGCCTCACATTTTCTTTTCTTTAATTTTCTTCTTTCATTCGTTGCCTGGAGGTCGTGGGTTCGATTCCCACGCCTCCCATTTATTTATTTAAATTGTTGCTCTCTCTTTTCCCAACCAGTAGACCCCAGTTCGAATCACCCCAACCCCATTTCATTACTTCTTGCGAGATTAAGGTTCTTCACGGGTGAGGTCACAGGTTCGAATCCTGGTGGTCTCACCCTTTTAAATTAATTTAATTTTCCAGATTTCCCTTCTATATTTTAGCCTAACCTAAACTTATATTCTTGGCTGTACACTTAATCATTTTCTTAACTGATTTTCATCAATATTTCCACTTGAAAACTTGGGAAGATTCATGGATCGTTTAACACTTTTTGGGGTGTATTTCATGGATTCGGTTAGCCAAACTATTGACACTCAAATCAGCCCCACTTCCATTTTAATGAACATCACGATTTACATAGGTTTATACACGTAAAATGACAACCAAAACATTATCTAATTTGAAGCCTAAATCGAAAGCTCATTCACAGTAACCTTTTCGCACTTATACACACTTGCACAAACTTTTGAATACATGGTTGTCTTTCCTACGATTTCAAGTATACAATGAAAATCATGTTCATCACGAAATCATAACATACCTAAATCTACCAGCAATCATACCCAACCAACGATTCATTGGGATCTAGTGACAGGGGCATGCAAAAGGGGAAACAATCCTAGTTTTCGAATGAACACTATGAACCTTAAGGGGTCTCTTGGGAAAGGCACCAAGAGATAAGAAAACCCATACATTATTTTGACGTTCAAAACTTGAAGTTGCTGCCCAAAAACTCCACTCAAGAACTCGTCTAAGCCTCCTCAATATCAACTCCACTCGAATGACAACCTCCCTTAGCCTAGTTGTTTTCTTGTGATTTCGTGTGAGTTCTTCAAGTGTGAAGAACTTGGTTTATTTTTCTGCTTTTGTATCTTGTTTTGGCAGAGAAATGTCATGTGAAAGAATGGGATAGATTGAGCGTGAGAGTTGAGAGATAGACATGAGAGAGTGGGAGTTATATTAGGCTTAGGAGTCTAGTTTAGGACTTAGTCAAATAAGGTTTAGTTAGTTAATAAAATCTGATTTTTATTTTATTTTAAATCAGCTAATGAATAATAATAATTAATTAATTATATTAATTCAATAGCTTAAATAAAAATCACATAAATTCATTGCTTCCACCTAGGTTCGAACCCGGGTGCAGCAAGACTTAACTTCAAGAGCTCAATTTCGGCTCTCTCTCTCCAATTTGCGCCTCCACCTTATTAAATAAATAATTAATTATATATTTAGGGTAATTATGATACTACCCTTAGCCAAGAAAAAGACCATTTTACCCTTATACCCTTCAAACCTAAGATTTCCTCTTTTTAAGTCCGGTAAAGACTCCTTCGAGTAAATCTTCGTATATTAGAGCCCTAAATGGTTGGTCCCAACCTTTCCAAGCTCAACTAACTCCCCAAGTTAGTTGGCTTGACTGTAGTAAAGGTTCCGAGGTCTGGTTCTACGGCATCAATCCGTGTGAACCCTGGTCTAATCGTAGACATTCTTGACACATTAATCATTTCTTATCTTATTCATTTTTAGGGTTGTTACACTGGTGCTATTGATGTGTGCCTATACATTGCAAGAATTCCCCTAATTGATGCATGCTTATGAAGACTAGTGTCGTGCTAGAAATTGAAACTCTTTGAAATGACTTCCTATTGTTGTGATGTGTGTGGTGTGACTTACCATTTGGACTAAATTAGGAAGGAAATATGAGCATGCTTTGGTTAAAATTTGAGTGCATTGGTTGTATATGAACTCTATGATAACATGTATATACGTTAAGGAGAAGGAAATTCCTCCTTACACATAGCTAAAAATGGTGATGTTAAGAATGGCTTAAATGGCATTATGTCTAAAGGATGAGTATCTTTGTTGATCTACATTGCTCATGATCTATATGCTTCGAATGTGAGTTACTTGTTTGCTTTTTGAGTGATGTTGAATCTGCTATATGTGACTTAAAGGTTGTTGCATGATGAATTCTTACATAAAATGAGAAGTAAAGACCACGTTATGATTAGGAGAAGTATGTTCCTCCTATAAACATGATAAGAGCCTATGTGTTTGATGCATTAAAGAGTGAGAAAATAAAGGTTTTACTTGCTTGTATTACATTGAGTGCATAATGGTATGAAGTTAGTGTTCCTTGTAAGTTTGGAGCAGTGACTATTATGTGATGATGTGTTCGATGTTGTTAGCTTCTATATGAGTCATTAAGTCCTCGAAAGTGTTTTAAAATTTTCCAAGTGTCATTCGAGGACGAATATTCCCAAGTGGGGGATATTGTAAGGACCCTCAAAATGAACTAAGGTATATAGAGCCTAACATGTGTTTAAAAAGGTTAATAATATGTAAATAAAGTTTTTTAAAGTTTGTATAATTGATTTGAAGAGATTTGGAGGTCAAACGTCCAAGAACGACCAAGATGTTCAAAAGTTGGTCTGAAGACGTGCTGGTGTGTCCTTGTATGTTTGCCTTGTTTTTATGTGTTGCTTGAAATACAAAAAAATTATAGGTGACCCTATAATCTTATTAGACATGTTAAGGGTCAAAACGTTTGGGTAAAACTCTTTGAGGACCACCATAAGGGTCCCCGAGAAGGACACAAACGTTGGACAAGGAGGCTTCCCAAGGTAGCGTGTAGAACCAGAATGTGAAGCCACTCACGCATCGCGCGCCTGGCACTGAGTGTGCCTGTGTGTCGCGCTCCCTACACGAGGTCCACTGCCCAAAACTTATGTGAGGCAGAATAAAGATTTGCCTCCGCGACGCCCAACCACTTCCAAGATTCGGTTGCGTCATTTTAAAGTCAAGTTTGACATGTCTAAAGTTCTAGTAAGTATGGGGGTGTTTTGGTATCTTTTGGAGACTCTTATAAACTGTTTTTATGACTTATTTAACCCCTTTCTCAAGCCAAAACCCCAACACCCAATAAGAAATCAAATTTTCAAATATCTCTTCTTTCCAAATTCTCTCAAACCTCTATTGGAGAGAAAACTCAAGGTTCAAGATAGGGGCTGGATTTTCATGGCTTCTTCTCCAATTTTTCATGGGCTTTTCTTGTAGTAAGGTATGGTAATATTTCTTCTTTAGATATCCATTCATCTAGAGAGTTCCTTCAAAGGTTTTCAAAGAGAATTCATGATCAAAATTCCTATCTTTCAATCTAGCCACGGGTTCATTGTAAAATTGATTTAAAAAGCATTCTAATAATGAATAACTGATTAGTTACTAATTTTAAGACGAAATTCAATCCAATTCCTTGAAGAACCAATGATCCTTCTAATTTCTCAAATTATGGTACAATGTGGGTCTTCTGATGTTGATTAGATGATGATTAGATTATGTTTAGATTGTAATGAATTACTTAGTTCTATATTCCTTTATGTCAATTGATGATGAATTGTTGGGAATTGATCAATGGTGATAAAAGCTTGGATAGTTGGTGAGTTCGTCCTAATTCCTAGCCTATGGTAGTTGAATTGGCCTGAATGACATTGTCTGGTATGGTCCACTTATGGTGGTGGTGTTTACTTCTTGTCAATCTATATATGTGTTGATCATGTCCTTGAAGGCAAATTAATGTTATATGAGTGTGGTTATGATAATCACACTATGTGAAGCACACTCCTAGTCTTCAATTCTAGTTTATAATCTAGGTTGTATTGCTAATGTTAAGAGCATGTGGATGACTATGTTAGGGTGAGATTTAGGTGCTGCCATTGATGATGTAATGATGGTTAATGATTCTCTACCCATGTACCCCTATATGAATGTGTGATTAGGTAATGCTAGGAGTTTTGAATGTAAGGTGAAGTCATCTTGTCTCCTATGCTAAATTGAGATGTGTGGTCTACGCATGGATGTGAATTGTGGCCTTAAGAGGGTGAGTGCCTGAATGTGATGTTGATATCCGTTATGTGATCATGGTGACCAATGTAAACACACTTACACCTCATGCATGCTTACAAGTAGTATAGGTTCACAGTGTTCAATGAAAGGGTATTATCATTTGCACTTGTGTCTACTACTATGCATGTAGAGTATATGTCCATGGAGTATATTATGTATCCCTTAACTAGGATGACTTGATAGGTGTACTAGTATGGACAAGGGTATATGACCTTTTCTATGCATTGCACGTGTGCCTTGATAGAATAGTTCCTAGGTTGTTATCTATGTACATGGACATGAATGCATGAGTGTGTTATGAATATGCATAGTGTCTAAATGTGTTTATATGAAAGGATTGCTCATATAATTACACCTATACACTTATGCATAATTGAAATGAAGTATGAACATGTGTAGTCTATGAGTGTTTATGTGAAAGGTTTACTCACATATATGTACCCACACATGAAACTATGTCCATTATGCATGTAAGATGATCTAGTCAATAGAGGGGCTCTTGAAAGGTTTTCTCAAGGGCATCCAAAACTAGATGGTGCTTGAATATACTATGTCCACATGGAAGGTTTTCTCATATGATTTAGGTTGATGAAAATATTCTCTCATATATGACCTATGAGCTAAGCATATGGGGAGTGCATCTCCTAAAGCCTACTTTTATAAAGTAATATTAATAAAGGCTTTTCAATAGAGGGAACTTAGCTTAGCACCGAGTGAACATGAAGATGAGGGGTGTCCCTTCCTAATGGGGAAAGGTAGGTTCACCATAGTCCTCACGAGGTGGATAGACTCATGGCCCAAAGGCATAGAGTGATATGTTCAAGTATGCCTCTGTAACATTTCGAAAATCCAAGATGTGTTCTAGAGCCTAACATAAGTGTCCTAAGGTTTAGACACTGTTTTAAGGTCCATTTTAATTAATATAAGTCATGTAGGAAGTCTAGAAACCAAAACGTCCAAGAACATCCATGACGTCCGGAAACTAGTTCAAGAAGGTACTAGCGTGCCTTAGCCTATTTGACTAGCTTTTAGAAGTCAGAAAATGATGAAAATTGGTTGAAGGGTGTCTAAAATGTGTTTAACTTGATTCATGGTCAAAATATCCGGGTACGACTCCCCAAGGACCGACCAAGGGCCCTTGAGGAGGACCCTTGCATTTGGGGTCAAGGAACTGCCCAAGGCAGTGTCACCAACGACTTGCAGTCGATGATCCGTGTGTCAATCGATGTGGGCGTCGATTGACTCGTTGATGAACACTTAGGAATTTTTCCCAAGACTGGTGTTGGACCATTCTCTGACCAAAACGACTGACCAACAGGACGAAAGGGTCCTGTGGCCGTCGTCACACAGACGGACCGTCGATCGGGGTCTCGTCTGTGAGGGGTCCAATTTGCTGCACGTTTTCACTTAACTCTAATTAATTAATTAAGGGGTTAGGTCGTTATTTAGGTGATTAGTGAAGCCTAATTAAGTTAATTAACTCCCATATAAAGACCCCAACCCCATTAGACTAATTACAACTCACAAAACAAAATCTGTTCCTTCTCTCTTCTTTCTCTCTCTAGTGAAGAACACCATTGAAGACCAAGATAGGGGAGGGTTTAAGGGCTTAAAAGAGTCAATTTTCACATTTAATATTCACCAATTAGTAAGGTATGGGATCTAATTCACCTTTGAGACCTCTTTCCTCAAAGGGTTCATCAAATTGATTTCCAAAAGTTGAGTTTTCAAGTAGGTTTCATTCAATCTCGAAGTGATGTTATAAATTGAATTATTTATGATTTAAATTGGATATTATGAATAGATTAACATGAATTCTAACTCAATGATGATATATCTTGATGGATCTAGTTTGTAGAAGATGACCCTTAACCCTTGACCCTAGGTTGTGATCTTGATATGAATTGTATTGTATTGGTTCAATTGGCTTGGTTATTGGTTGAATTACTACTAGATGATGTTGTTACACTAATCATGAATGAATTCGGGTTATTTGTAGTCTTTCATGCTATTTCTTAAGAAGATGATCTAGGTTATGAGGTATATTGTGAATTGACCTAAGTATCTTGTCTTAAGTTATGCTCAAGTATTGAATTGTGATGTAGTGATTCTTCTAGCATTGTTATCATGTTGGTTATTGACTTATGATGATGTATACCCAAATTGGGTTGAATTGAGGGTTTGTGGTAAGACCTTGATGATGAACTATGAAGGAGACTTGGTAAGTCTTATGATCCCTATCCTTTACTTCAAATTATGGTTAATTGTGATTAAGTCATGATGATGTGTTGGAGTGTGCCTTGTATTAGTATTTATAGGATGTTATGATGTTGAATTTAAATGTCTTGACTATGATTTGTGAGGTGTTGGCTTAAGATGTAATTGTTATAAGGATTGTGAATGATTTACCAATGTGCCTTATCATGATATTAAGATGTTAACATGCTAACCTCACCTATATGAATTGTAATGAAAGGACAATACTCATGCAATTCGTATTGAGCTATGATGATTATGAATATACAAGGGTTAGACCCTATGACCTAAAATAAGTTATGATGATTAATAAAGAAATTAAAGACATTTCAAAAAGGGAATTTATCTTAGCACCGAGTGAGCTTAACAATGGGAGGTGACGACTTTCTTATGTATCGTGGTTTCACGGTACTTTCAATGTTTTTTCCTTAAGTTTAGTGTGTGTCTAGGGACTTTTTGTAGTAATTTTAATGTGTTTTTATCTATGTTTTGAAGGAAACTTGTCCAGAACGAAAATGCAGAAGGCTGTGAAGAAACAGTGCAGAAGTGACCCACGAAACCACCGAAGGCCAGTCGTCCCATCGATGGTCCGTAGGTGGTGACCGTCGATTGGAGGTTCAGACATTTGGAAGCAACTCAGGGTATTTTGACCAAGTGTGGGGCTACGGTAGGATTGACAGTCCGTCGTGGAAAACCGTCGATCAGATCAGAGAGTAATCCCAGTACCCAGTGTTGAAGAAAAATTAAGTATGGAATGATGAAGGCATCGACGGACTGTAATTGAATCCACATATCGTGTTGTTGGTCCGTCGATTTGATTAGAGAAGATGCAAAAGCGAAGGCTGAAGAAAAAGCTAAGTCTGGACCGACGGAGGCAGTCGACGGTCCGTCGTTCCAACGACGGAACGTCTGTGGAGTCGTCAATTGAAGCCGCGTTTTGGGAAAAACTTTCCTTATTTTGAACTCCTTTTAATTTAGGACTTTGTTATTATAAATAGGGTTAAAAAACCAGGGTTTTGGGGTTGGATCTTTTATTGTTTTAAATACTTTTGTTCTTGGAGATTTGACTTTGCAATTTGGTAATTTTATTCAAGTTTCTGGAATCTATTATCAAGTGAATTTTGTTGTTTCAAGCGTAATTTCTGGATTTTCTTCAAACTTGTCAAAGTAAGTTCATGAATAATTGTTTAACAACCATGAATTGTGTTTTTCTAGGCATGGGTAACTAAATCCACAACTAGGGTTGTGGGAACCATGGGTGATTAACAAAGTAAAACTAGCTATATAACAATTCTCGAGTAGGTTCTTGCATGCATTGATAATTCTTTCACTGAGAAGTCTTTTTAGCGAGTGCACGCCTTAGAACTCGCCCTATTTCTACTTGCCGGACCAAGGGGGTAGTTAATAGGAAAAGAATTATCAACATAGACTTAGTGGACACTATCTAATAGGCTAGTTTCGATTGGTGCGAAGTAATAACTAAGTCATACATTGAATATGATGCCTACTATGAAGTAAAGGTAAGGGTTAGTAATTTAGACATGCGTAGCCGGACCAAGGTACGGGGTGAAATTCTCTAAATGCCGGACCAAGGATTTAGAGATACATTACTTATCACTTTGCATTCAAGACACTAGGAAAGAATTGTTATAGCTAGGGGTACCGCGTTATGAACGTATGGGGAAAACTTACACCCTAGTTTCTCTCACGACTTGATAAACACCAAAGTTTCAATCTTGCTTCTTGTTTTACTTAGAATTAATTAAACACTTTTGTTTCACAAAACCCCCCCTTTTAACTAACTGTTTTCGGAAAGGACATGACTAAATAGAAGTAATTGTATATTGAAGTTAAGTCTAAACCATTTCCTCATGGGATCGACCACAACCTACTTGTTGGGTTCTTTACTTGATACGTCCGCTTATACTTCTTTAAGGAAGTGTAATTTGAGCGTATCAAATTTTGGCGCCGCTGCCGGGGAAAGTGGATTTTAGATTAACTTTAAGCACATTACCGAATAATAGTCAATAATTTCCTAATTTTACTTTTTCCTTTTGTTTTTGTCTCTCTCAGGTCTAGCTCTAGTGTATGCCAAGTACACGGAACCGAGTAGAACCAACGCTTCCATACGATCCTGAACTGAACCAGACACTCCGCAGAATGAATGACCAACAAAATCCCTGTAATCCTGTCGATGGGATCAATCGTTAACCTCCACCACTGATAGATGCTCACATTCAAGTGGTTGCTGATAATCCATTTGCTGATGCTTTGAGGAGGCAACTTCCCATTCAACGCCCTCAGGAGTTCTATAGGGGCAACATCAACATCACTAACTCTGATGGGTCTATTGTCCTACCTCCTCTACCACAGGGTCATACTTTCGTGGTAACTAGTAGCTTGATGCAGATGCTCACCGCCAGAGGTTTGTTTTCGAGGCTAGCGTATGAGGATCCATATGCTCACATCGCCAAACTGAGATTGGTATGTAAAAGTTGTGTAGGGAGGCCAGACTTCGACATGGATGTCATCGGGTTAAGAGTGTTCCTTCTCTCACTGACAGGAGAGGCCGCGACATGGTTTACTGAGTTGCCCTATAACTCGATCTATACTTGGAAACCGTTGAGAGATGTGTTCCTAGCGCGTTATTATCCGGTATCTAAAAATCTCAACCACAAAAATAGGGTGAACAACTTTGTGGAATTACCTGGAGATTCGGTGAGTAGCTCTTGGGATAGATTCACCTCATTAGTAAGAAGTGTCCCAAACTACCACATTGATGATGAGTCGTTGAAAGAGTACTTCTATAGGGGGAAACATGACAATAATAAGGCAGTGCTTGATACAATTGCGGGTGGTTCTTATGGTGAGTGCACTTATGCAGATATCATAGAGAAGTTAGAGAAAATCTCCCGGAAAAATAAAGCTTGGAGCACTAGGAAGTTGGATACTGGGATAAAAACCTTTGCAGTGCAAGCTACACACAATCCGGTCGCCAATGAGATTCGTGAAAAGATGGTTCAAATGAGAACTGAGCTGGGTTGGTGATGAAATATGTTATTGGAGGTGCGGAGAAGGTCAATGCGGTGAATTATTTGACTAAACGACCACCGCTGGATGATGAGTACTATAATGAAGAGGATTCTTACATAGTGAATGAGAAGACGGGGGGTTTCCAGCCGAACGCCCATGGCTCCAATAAGGATAATTGGCGCCAAGGTCAAGGAAATCAAGTTCGGAACTATGGAAATTACAATAGAGAAGACCATTATGTCCGAGAAATAAACTACAACCGCGACAACAACTTCAACCGGGGTAACTATGGTAATAGAAACAATCAAAGTGGGCCATATGTTCCGCCTCAAAATCGGGAAGTTGCTCCTAGGGATGGTGGAGGTAGTATGGCGCGAGTTAAAGATATGTTGCAAAAGATAATGAGGAGGTTTGACGCTAGTGATGATCACGGCAAGGAGTTGAGAGGTGATTTGGCTAATATTGGGCAAAGGTCGATACACATGCAGTCTCTATTAAGCATCTTGAGTTGCAAATGGCCCAATTGTCTACTACTGTGAACCCTCTTCAACAGTGTATTCTTCCTAGCAATACCATCCAAAATACGAAAAATGATGGACATTGTATGGCAGTCACGATTCGAGGAGGTAAGAAGACCATTGATCCACCTATGTTGTCTGGCGTAGAAGATGAGGTGAGAGGAGATGATGAGGTAGTAGAAGCTAGTTGTAAGTTGGTAAACGAAGCGGTGAAAGAATCAGAGATGCCCCAAAAGGTGACCCCCATTCCTAGACCACCACCACCATTTCCACAAAAATTGATGAAGAAGACTGAGGATGTACCAGCGTTTTATTACTATGTTGAAACAACTTTCCATCAATGTCCCTTTTATGGAAGCTCTTGAACAAATGCCCGGTTATGCTTAGTTTATGAAGGATATGTTTATGAAGAACAAATCGGTATGTTTTAAAGATGATGACCGAATGCAACATTGTAGTGCTATTGCTACAAGGTCTCTTGTGCAAAAGAAGGAAGATCCGAGCACTTACACTATCCATGTACCATCGGGTTGTTACACTTTGATAAAGTACTATATAACAAATCTCATGCCTCTCTCGATTTAAAAGAAATTGGGTTTGGGTGACCCAAAGCCTACAACGATGCAATTACTGATGGCCGATCGAACGGTGAAGAAGCCTATTGGGATACTCCATGATGTATTAGTGAAGGTGTAGTCATTTATATTTCCGGTCGACTTTGTCATTCTTGACTGTGAGGTGGATTTCTAGGTGCCCATTATTCTTGGGAGACCATTCCTTGCTAGTGGTCGCACTTTGGTTGATATAGAAAAAGGGCAGATGAAGTTTCGGTTAAATAATGAAGAGGTAACTTTCAAGATTTGTAGGTCCATAATGCAGAGTGGTGAGCTCTAAACGGTATCTGCTATATCTTACAGGGTTGAGAGTACGTCTGAGGTCCAAATCGAAGAGCGCTTTGGTGTTGAGGCACTAGCGGCAGTGATCATGAATTTTGAGAGTGATGGTATTGAAGAGTGTGGGTCATTGGTTGCAATTCTTGATCGAGGTGATTTTCGGTTCAAACCAAAGAAATTAGAGTTAGATATGAAACATCGCGAGACTCCTCCCATGAAACCATCTATTGAGGAGGATCCAAAATTAGAGCTTAAGGCTCTACCGCCTCATCTGAGGTATGTATTCTTGGGAAAAGATGACACTTTGCCGGTAATTATTGCGTCAGAGTTGAATGTGCAACAAGTAGAGTGTTTGGTGGAAGTATTGAAAAGGTTCAAGAGAGCTATTAGGTGGACTATTGCGGATATTATTGGGATCCCTCCCGGTATTTGTTTGCACAAAATCCAACTCATGCCCGTTCATAAGCCAAGTATTGAGCACCAAAGACGTTTGAATCCACCTATGCAAGAGGTAGTTTAGAAGGAGATTATTAAGTGGTTGGATGCCAGAGTCATATATCCCAGCGCAGATAGTAGTTGGGTATGCCCTGTCCGGTGAGTGCCCAAAAAGGGGGGAATGACAGTGGTTCCTAATGAGAGGAATGAGCTTGTTGCAATGAGGCCGGTGATTGGATGGAGAGTATGTATGGATTATCGGAAGTTGAATGCATGGACTGAGAAGGACTATTTTCCTATGCCCTTCATGGATCAGATGTTAGATAGACTCGCGGGAAAATGATGGTATTGTTTTTTTTATGGCTATTCGGGTTACAATCAAATCTCTATTGCACCGGAAGATCAAGAGAAAACCACCTTTACTTGCCCTTATGGGACTTTCGCATTCAAGAGGATGCCTTTTGGTTTGTGTAATGCATCGGCTACTTTTCGGAGATGTATGATATCGATATTCTCCGATATGGTGGAGGACACTATTGAGGTGTTTATGGACGACTTTTCCGTTATTGGAGACTCTTTTGATCGTTGTTTGATTCACTTGGCCGAAGTTCTCAAAAGATATGAAGATTGTAACCTTGTGCTAAATTGGGAGAAATGTCACTTCATGGTGAAAGAGGGTATTGTATTGGGCCATCGCATCTCAGAAAAGGGAATAAAGGTTGATAGAACAAAAGTAGAGGTTATTGAGACACTTCTTTCACCCATCTTTGTAAATGGTGTGAGAAGTTTTCTTGGGCATGCAGGCTTCTATCGGAGATTTATTAAGGATTTTTCAAAAATTGCACATTCTCTGTGCAAGTTACTTGAGAAGGAATGTAAATTTTATTTTGATAAATCTTGTCTGAAGGTATTTGGAGAGTTGAAAGAGAAGTTAGTATTTGCGCCCATTATTATTTCCCCGGATTGGAGCAAACCATTTGAGGTGATGTGTGATGCTAGTGGGCTTGTCTTAGTGTGGTATTAGGACAAAGAAGGGATAAAATCCTTCACCCCATTTATTACGCCAATAAGGCCCTAAATGAAGCTCAAAAGAACTATATTCTGACTGAACAAGAGCTCCTTGCGGTGGTATTTGCTTTCGAAAAATTTCGCTCTTATTTGCTTGGCACGAGAGTCATAGTGCATACTGATCATAATGCTTTATGATATTTGCTGGCAAAGAAGGATGTGAAACCAAGGTTGATTAGATGGGTATTATTGTTGGAAGAGTTTGATTTCAAGGTGAAAGACAGAAAGGGGACCGAAAATAAAGTTGCCGATCACTTGTCAATATTAGAGGATGAAGCTATGCGAGAGTTGGGTGAAAAGGTTGAAATTTATGATACTTTCCCTGATGAGCATGTATTGGCCGACTCTCATAACTTGATTCCATGGTTCGCCGATTTTGCGAATTATTTGGCTAGTGATATAGTCCCATCGGACCTGTCTTTCCATCAGCGGAAAAAGTTCATGCATGATGTGAAAAAGTTCTTTTGGGATGAGCCTTATTTATACCAGAGTTGTGCCGATGGGCTTATTCGCCGATGTGTGCCACAAGTTGAGATGCTAAGTGTTTTGGAGGCATGCCATTCCTTGGCTGTGGGAGGGCATCATAGTGGTATCCGGACCACCCATACGATTTTGCAGTGTGGGTACTATTGGCCAACCATCCACCAAGATGCTCATGAGTTCGCCAAATCATGTAATAGGTGCCAAAGAGATGGAGGCATTTTGAGGAGGCAAGAGCTCCCTTTGAATCCCATTCTAGTAATTGAGTTATTTGATGTATGGGGCATTGATTTTATGGGCCCGTTTGTGAGATCTCATGGGATGAAATATATTCTTGTGGCAGTGGATTATGTGTAAAAATGGGTGGAAGCCATAGCTTTTGCAAATAATAAAGGTAAGAGTGTCACCGCGTTATTGAAAGAAAAACATATTTTCCAGATTAGGCACCCCTAGGGACATTATTAGTGATGGGGGATCCCACTTTTGCAACAAGTTGTTCCAAGGGTTATTGGAGAAATATGAGGTTCGCCACAATGTAGCCACTCCTTACCATCCACAGACTAGTGGGCAAGTTGAGGTGTCCAGCAGAGAAATTAAGCAAATTCTGTCAAAAATGGTGAAGGCTAATAGAATGGATTGGTCAAGGAGGCTTGATGATGCTCATTGGGCTTACCGGATAGCATACAAGACTCCCATAGGTATATCTCTATACCAACTTGTATATGGGAAGGCTTGTCACTTTCCGGTTGAGTTAGAGCATAAGGCCATGTGGGCGATGAAGCAACTGAAGATGGATTGGAATGAAGAAGCGGAACAGAGACTAAATGGATTGAATGAGCTTGATGAGTTTCGCTTAATGGCATATGAAAGTTCAGCCCTCTACAAAGAAAAGATGAAGAAGTATCATGACAAAAAATTGAGAAGCGCGAATTTGCGATTGGGGACTTGGTGCTTTTGTTTAACTCTAGGCTGCACTTGTTTTCGGGAACACTCAAGTTCGAATGGACTGGTCCATTCTTGATCACTAAAGTGTTCCCACATGGTGCAGTTGAGTTGGAGAACAAGAAGGGTGCAAGGTTCACGGTAAATGGGCAAAGAATCAAGATCTACCTCGGGCATGAGGAAAATGCCAATGAAGTGGTTGAGGCATATCATCTTGATGGAGTCTGAGTAATAAAGAGTCTTGCATCGTGCCGCGATGCTAAATCAAGCGCTTCTTGGGAGGCAACCAAATGTGTATCCTCTAGCCAACAATAGGTTTTCCTTTTCTTTGTAGGAATAGTTGCATTCTTTTGGTTTTATTTCTTTTGGATTGTTGGCTAGAGAGTAGTTTAGGGTCCGTGTCTAAAAAGTGTCCAGAAAACACAAAAAGAATGGCTTATTGGGTGCTCAATGTGCAGGGACCAAACCACAAGAAATCTGTAGAAATTGGTGTGGTGCACAGATCTACGGACCAGCCGATGGGCCGTCGTCCCATCGATGGACCGTCGATGGTGTCCATGGATCCCATTTATGTTTTCCAATGTCGTCTAAGTTAGGTAACAATCGACGGATCAGTCGATGGACCGTCGACTGACTTACGGTCCATCGACGGGGAATCGTTAGTTCCTCAACCCGTGACCCGACCCGACTCGACCAGCTATATAACATAATACCCTTTTTGTTACCCTCCCACACCTTTTCAAATTCTCCCTCCCAACTTGTTCCCTCCCCTTATTCCCTTATTCCTCCATTCACTCCCACATTCAATCACTCTAAGTTCTCTTCTAATTTCTTATTCTCTCAATTTCCCAAAATTCCCAGAACCCTAGTTCCCCAATTCCCCATCCATTTCAAGCATTTTTCTGTCGGTGTTTGAAGGCGGGCACGTCGGATGTTGTTGAAAGTTCATCCACACATTCACTCCATTACAACGTACATGTATTTCATTCTCATCTGCTCAATGATTTCTAGTTCATTTGCTTGAGAAATCGAATAGATTGTATGTGGAACTTGACTTAGGGATAACTTTACATGATTAACTTGTTAAAATTGAGTTCCATGTCCCTTAGAATGATACAAAGTGAATGGGTTGGGGGTGCTAACTGTCTCAATGAACTCTGAATGTTGTTTGTTTTGTGTTTTTCTGACTTAGGGCTTGACAGTCTCTTAGAATCTAGGATTGAAATTTGCAAAATCGAAGCCTTAGGAATGACGAATTTGTTTGCTGATTGTTATTGAACGTTGTGTGAATTGGTATATGCTTGAAATTATCCAATTGAGGGGCGCAAAGAATATCTGAAAAACCTATCTCTGACCGATAGTACGAGACCCCGCCTATGGTCCGTTGGTCGATCGATGGACTGTCAATGTGGTCCGTCGATTGCTGAACCTTGTATTTGCTTAACTCTGGGACGACAGAAGTGGACTACGGTCCATCGATTGATCGACCGGCCGTTCTGCACGTCCGTCGTTTCTGTCTAAAACTTTGCTTTGTGTGATTTTTTAAAAATTGTTCTAAGTGTCAGACGACGGAAGTGGACTACAGTCCGTCGATTGATCAACGGGTCATTGTGCACGTCCGTCGTTTCTAACTGAAAGTTCTGTGGATCGATGACTTCTGAAATTTGTTAAGTGTCCATCGACGGACCATCAATTCATCGACTGAACGTGGATAGTGCCCGTCTACTGAGTCTGCAGTTCTGCACTAACATGCCTCCTGTGTTTCCAGATTGTGTTTTGCTTCTATTGAGTGTGTATGTTGATTATAATGAAACTAATAACTCCCTTTTTCAGGTACTAATGGCCCCCAAGCCGGATATTGTCTATTCCAGGGGACGGTCCAAGTCCGTGGCACCATCCCTCCGGATGATTGTCTCGTTAGATGATGAGCGTGATCCCGAATACGTGCCCCCAGGCACCCAGACCCCGACACCAGCTGCTAGGGCCACTCGGGGCACACCCAAGAAGGTGGCGCCCGACGTAGTTACTGCCTCCCAGTCTGATGAGGAGCGCACACTGACCGACACATCGTCTGGGTTTGCCTCGGGTTTAGAGGGAGCGTCTGGCTCTGAGGAGGCTTCCGGTTTTGAGTCGGCCCACTCTACAAGGTCGAATGAGGCCACTTCCTGCTGTTACGGATTACAGGGAGCCACTCTCCCGGATGTACCTGCCCACTATGCCTCGTCTGATGAGGCCTAGAGTTCAGAGTCTACTCCTGCACCCCGGAATGAGGACCTTGCACCGGTTGCTGATCAACCTAACCGGTGGTGCGTAAATGGCCAACACCATATTTACAGGGATGCCAAGCTGCAAAATGATAAAGGGGTGATGACTCAGACTTTGACAGTTGAGTGGCGGGTTCTTACAAGGAGCCTACACACAGTCCCTGCGATACATGACCTATTCACCCGCCACCAGCTCGAGTGGATGGCTAGGAGTATGGGGCGTTGCAGTGAGGAGATGGTGCAAGAGTTCTACGCCTCTTACGTAGAAACTCTCAGAGGTTCTTTGGACAGGCGGTCTAACCCCGCCAAACAGGCACCACTCAGTGATGTTCGAGTTTGTGGCTTCTGGGTGGATATCTCTTTGCCTTCCATTCGCCGCTTTCTATACGGTTAGGACACAGATGTCGTAAGGGTTCCCATCACTCCCGAGTTTGACTACAGGTGGGATGTGGTCAAAAAGGGCTATTTACAACGAGACAAAGATCTGAAAGAGACCACCAAGAGGTGGATTGCCCAACAGAGCTCCGTAGACGGTGAGGGTGCAGACTGGGTGCTGAACCCAGAGGCATTATCAAGAAGGCCAACCTCACGTTTGCAGCCAAGTTCATCTGGCTTTTTGTCCGCCATCGCCTATACCCCACAGCTGCAGATAACATACTTACCTAGGATAGAGAGGTCTTGGTAGCTGCTATGGTCGCCTGGTTCAAGATTGTTTTCCCAGATTGTTGATATCTATCATCCATTAGAGGGCTTTTAAGTTCTCTACCACTTATTCTTTTGTCAGTATGATTTTTCGGTTGTGCAGGACTGTTGGAGTGCCCATTTGGCACATATATGTCCTCCATACTCCTACCAGGACAGTGGATATAGGTCTCATCAGAGATGAGGCCAATGAGGCGACACCAAATAGAGGGGCCAGATTGGATGTGCCGTCGTTGGGTGAGAACCTGGTGCATACGGTAGAGCAAGCCCAATGGGCTGATCATGCTGCTTCAGAGTCTACCGACACCACCCCAGTTGAATTTGCCACTGGCACTAGTAGGGCCCCGAGTTCCTCCCGGTCTACACCACCATCAGCAGCACTGGTCCTGATTGCTAGGGTCCAGAAGCTAAAGGCACATATGGCCACATTGCTACACCATATCCATCCTTGGATGCAGAAGTCCACTGCCCAGGCTGAGGACCGTATTGAGAATAAGGTGGCTAAGCACACAGAGAGGAGGATTCCAACGGTCCACCAGCACCTCGATGCTTTTGAGTTGAGGGTTCTAGCACGCCCAGCCCCCACCATTGATTTGACTAATCTTCAGGCTGCTGTGGAGAATCTGCGGGCTGATGTGGATGCGATACTTGATGTGAGGGTACCCGATCTTGAGGCCGCACCTGCGGAGCTTGCGGAGGATACATTGCTTACAGCACTGTTCTAGACCACCACTACACCTCCTCCGCCGCCACATGAGCATGCCAAGAGGCACTGTTCCAGCCACACCAGTGAGAGTGAGGGTGATCAGGCTAGGAAGAGGGATCGATCTGATATTGAGGCTGCGAGGAGAGCCTCATTGGTTGATGAGGAGGCCCGGCAGATGAGGGCTTGTGAGTTAGCTGCTGCGGTGTCTAGCTCCAGATTGGAGTCTGTTGGGAGGATCACCACTCACGGTACATATATTGTTGCATACACTACTGATGGTGTCCCTACTACTGATGGAGCGGGTTCCGAGAAACCGGACCGACCTGCTTCTTGATCTTCGGTGCTATGCGCCTCAGGTTTGCTTCACCCACCACTTTATCTTTAATTTATTATGCATTGGGGACAATTGCATATTTTTTTGTTGGGGGTGGGGTAAATTAGAAAGTGAGTGTTAGGGTAAAGTCTGAGTAGCCTAACTCACGATCCTCTCTTGGAGGTTTTTTTGCCTGTGTTCTTTTGCTCCAAGAGACTGATTACTTTATTGTTGAACCAGCATGTGTAGTATCTTGTACAAAGTATGAATATGAAATCTGAAGCATGATGGCTAAATATGAAGGATATCCCGTTCTAAAAAGAATTCTTGCATGATTAGATATAATGAATGTTGAACGTATTGGCTCTAAGCATGACATAGAGATGCACTACTGCATGACCCTCAAATCTAACACTACAACTATTGTGTCTGATAATTTGATAGGGTAATGAAGTGTCGAGAGAGTATGAGGAAATTTGATTGTTCCACGATGGTACCTAGCGAGAACTTGACCGGTTAGTCCTGCAAAAAGGAATCTGTGTTAGACATTTAGGAAAGGATCATAGGCCCTTGTTCAAATTAGCCAATCTTTATCCTAACTCAGAGAGAACCAAATGAAATCGATCCCCTTTTGATCCAAATATTTTGAGCTTACAATAGACCTTTCTTTTCTACATCAGATCGTCTTCCTTGGGTATAATCTGTTAGCCCTGGTCCCTCCTTGGACATGTGCACCTCAACTTAGGCCAAAAGTATAAGTTGAGGGTGGCTAATGCAGAAACTGACCTCGTCTTGGCCCTGGCCAAACCTTGGGTATTGTGTACCTCGACTCATGGCAAGCCATAAGTTGAGGGTGGCTATTTTGAGTAATGTCCCAAAAAGTGGGGATGAAAAGAGAAATGAGACAAAGAAAAGAAACAGTAACCAAGAGAAGTGACTCAGTCAAAACAATTATCAATTGAAAAAAAAAAAGAAGTATGAAGTCACTTCCAAAAAGAAAAGAAAAAAAAAGAGGGGGAAAGAAAAGAGAAACCAAGGTAAATATGATAAGAAAAGAAAAGTAGGGAATAATAGACAATGAAAGAGGTAGTACGCTTAGCCGTAATGTCAAGTAGGGCAACAAGTCTCTAAAATATACCCATATGTACCATACCTGACCCTGATCCTACGTTACAAGCCAAGAAAGTCCTATCGTGATCCTACGAGTCTAATATGGTGAACTTAAAGCAGTGAAAATAAGAGAAAGACTATGGCGACAAGTACAAATTAGGTGTGAAGTTGTTCTGAGCGTGAGTGTTGAATAATGATCCTTATACTCGAATTTGAAATCACTTCGCAAAAAAGGAGGATATTGTTTTTGAAGTGAGGGCACTAGTTGCAATATTGGAAAGTTGGTACCTTGGTGAGAGATAAAAGAGTAGAGGTGTTGGTGCGTGGTGAGTCTGTGTCATGGTCTGATCCACATGAATGAGCCTAGGAAGCCTAAGAGTAAAAGCATGCACAAAAGAAATGAGAAAAGTCGGGATTGATAGCCATATGATTGCGAAAGTTTAAAAGAGAGTACTTTTGTACAAAGTGGTGAGTCATAGTGCGTCGCTTGAGGACAAACAACAAATTTAAGTTGAGGGTGTTTATCTATCATATTTTTACGGTACTTTCAATGCTTTTTCCTTAAGTTTAGTGTGTGTCTAGGGCCTTTTTGTAGTAATTTTAATGTGTTTTTATCTATTTTTTGCAGGAAAGTTGTCCAGAACGAAAATGCAGAAGGCTGGGAAGAAACAGTGCAGAAGTGACCCACGAAGCCACCGACGGCCGGTCGTCTCCGTAGGTGATGACCGTCGATTGGAGGTTCAGACATTTGGAAGCAACTCGGGGTATTTTGACCAAGTGTGGGGCTACAAAAGGATTGACGGTCCGTCGTTGGAACGATGGACCATTCTGGCAAACTGTCGATCAGATCAAAGAGTAATCCCAGTACCCGGTGTTGAAGAAAAACTAAGTATGGAACGACGAAGGCATATATGGACCATAAATGAATCGACAGATCGTGCTGTTGGTCCTTCAATTGGATCAGAGAAGATGCAAAAGTGAAGGCTGAAGAAAAAGCTAAGTCTGGACCGACGGAGGCAATTGACGGTCCGTCGCTCCATCGATGGACCGTTTGTGAAGTCGTCGATTGAAGCCACGTTTTAGGACAAAATTTTCCTTATTTTGTATTCCTTTTAATTTAGGACTTTGTTATTATAAATAGGGTTTAAAAACCTTAGTTTTTGGGTTGGATCTTTTATTGTTTTTCATACTTTTGTTCTTGGAGATTTGACTTTGCTATTTGGCAATTTTATTCAAGTTTTCAGAATCGATTATCAAGTGAATTTTGTCGTTTCAAGCGTAATTTCAGGATTTTCTTCAAACTTGTCAAAGTAAGTTCCTGAATTATTGTTTAACAACCATGAATTGTGTTTTTCTAGGCATGGATAACTAAATCCACAGCTAGGGTTGTGGGAACCATGGGTGATTAACAAAGTAAAACTAGCTAAATAACAATTCTAGAATAGGTTCTTGCATGTATTGATAATTCTTTTGCTTAGAAGTCGTTTTAACGAGTCACGCGTTAGAACACGCCCTATTTCTACTTGCCGGACCAAGGGGGTAGTTAATAGGAAAAAAATTATCAACATAGATTTAGTGGACACTATCTAATAGGCTAGTTTTGATTGGTGCGAAGTAATAACTAAGCCATACATCGAATATGATGCTTAATATGAAGTAAAGATAAAGGTTAGTAATTTAGAAACATGTAGCCCGACCAATGTACGGGGTGAAATTCTCTAAATGCCGGACCAAAGATTTAGAGATACATTACTCATCACTTTGCATGCAAGACACTAGGAAAGAATTGTTATAGCTAGGGGTACCGCGTTATGAACCTATGAGGAACACTTACACCCTAGTTTCTCTCACAACTTGATAAACACCAAAGTTTCAATCTTGCTTCTTGTTTCACTAAGAATTAATTAAACACTTTTGTTTCACAAAACCCCCCATTTTAACTAACTGTTTTCAGAAAGGACTTGACTAAATAGACGTAATTGTATATTGAAGTTAAGTCTAAACAATTTTCCTCGTGAGATCGACCCCAACCTACTTGTTGGGTTCTTTACTTTATAGGACCGCTTATACTTCTGTAAGGAAGTGTAATTTGAGTGTATCACTTTCCATAGAGGAAGATCCACCCAATAGTTCCACATGTGGTATTGACTCCCCAATGAGGGATACTCACCCAATGGATTCCCATGAGCGGAGGCCCCAATTGCCAAGTGGTATGTAGAGGGATTATACCTATCTCTTAGTTCTTGAACTATGTTACCCCCATAGGAAGGCTAGCTAGTGGATCTACCTAGAAAGCTACGTTTATGTTTGTTTTTATTTTGGCCGTTAGACGACCTTCCTTCGCTGTATTGTTTTACAACACTGGATTCCACAATTAGCTGTTGTGGCCTATGTTAGTTAAGGCAAGTGTTCCTGTCACATCCGGGTTTACCCCCCAGACGTAACCGGCGTCGTCGTCCTCTCGGAGGACTAAGACAAGCCTCTTAGCTTTGTCATAGCATTCATCGACTAAAAATCAAAAAGAATTAAAAACTTTTTTTATCTAAAACTACTCGGAGGTTTACATAGACCTCTACATACACATAATTATATATATCAAGTATACATAGACTTGTTCATATCCGAAGATTACTTAGTCTTCTACTTTTATTTCATACACTTATATATTTAGAAAATAATAGTCATAAAACCGTCTCATCTCATAAACCATCTATCGATTACAATAAGTCTTGGGCATAGCCCTACATCAAATGAAAGAAGCCGCATATAGGCTGTCTACTACATCGTCTCAAGAGAATAACAGAGTCAACATAGAATCATAGTAACTACACATCATAAAAGAGAGATGTCGGCCACGTCCTCGAGAGAGTGAGGACCTACCACTTGGATGGCAAAATACCCAAGTCTTCCTTCCTAGCAATTTGGATCAAGCTCAACGACCCGAACCTAAAATGTTTGGGAAAAGGGAAAGAAAAGGGATTAGTACTCCACATGTACTAAGTATGGAATCTCATATACAATTACCAATCAAATATATTTAAAAAGGGACATTTATGAAAACATAATAGACTACATACGCAATTAAACCATAACAAAGCAAAGCATACTAATGATAACCTTCAATAAGTCACAAGTGCAATGATCAAGTAAAATTACCATGTCTCCTACTCAATCAAGTAACCTACCAAGACTATAATTAACAATTTACTTACCAACATACTCTTCACGTCATGATACATCCTTCTTCAAGCAAAGACAACAACATTATATTCATAAGCATGTTACTCAACATACAAACCATTTACATCATACCATAGCTTTACATGCATAATATTGACCTCTCAAAGTTCCTATCAAGGCAAACTAGTGCAAGGCGTAGGTAGAGTCCCATACCCCTACCTAAGCTATAGCCAACCTCTCAAGTTACTTTGATTAGCCTATATCTTATTCATTTATTTTAGTAGAGAACGTTTGCCTTAACCGACATAGACCACATAATCGAATGTGGAAGCCGGTGTCATGAAACCTTACACCGATGGAAGGTGGTCTACCGGCCAAGGTAGAACCTAACGTGAACATAGCTATCTAGGTGGATCCACTAGCTAGTATCCTATGGTGGCAACATAGTTAATGGAGCTTGGGGGAAAGAACCACGGACATATCAACTCTACACCCTACTCGGGTCATGAGGCTATCCACCCCGTGAGGACCGTAATGAACCCTGCCTTCCTTTTTACAAGAAAGTGTCACCCCTCACATACAAGCTCACTCGGTGCTAAGCTAAGTTCCTTTTAATAGACGAGTCTTTAACCTTTATTAACCATCTTAACTCAGTTAGATAGTAGGGTCAAGCCCTTTGCATAACCATCATTGTAGCTCAAATAAGAATTTTATGAGAATTAGTCCTTTCATTAACAATTCATATAGGTGAAGTCAACCCTCGTACATCTCATCATAATAGGGCACATCGTACAACTTCCCTATGTTACATTACACCTAGCGACCTCACAACCAACCTAAGTATATAAGTTCATGTATCATATTAACTTATCACATCAATCAAAGCATACTTCAACATAACATTATCACTTGATGACAATTAACCATAATTTGAAGTAAAGGCTAGGATCATCAAGACTTACAAATACTCCTCCCTAGTCCATCAATAAAGGACCTTACCATCAACCCATAGATCAACCAATCTTAGATCATCACATCGATGTAATTCAATAATAAATCACAAGAACTAATCAAGGAGAAGCACTATACTATGAAGCAATACTACATCAAAGCTTAGTAACATGATCTCAAGTGTATCTTCTTAACTTAGATTCAATATTCAAGAACATAGGTGTGAAAAACTTCAATTCATCATAATAGATCCATAATCAATGCAATAACAATCATTAAAGACCATTTAACTAATTATGAGATCAATTCTATCAAACTCAACCTAATCCATATCAATTCAACATTTAGGGTTAAGGGTTAGGGGTCATCACCCACAATCTAGATCAACTACATCAATTCACCATAATCAAGTTACAATTCATGATAATCTATTCATTCTAACCCAAAGAATACCTAATTAACTCAATTCACATGATCAAATTCGGATTTGGATGAAACCCATAAGAAACTCAACTTTTTGGAAAAAGCTTTGAAGGAACCCTTTGAGGAAAGAATCTCAAAGGTGAATTAGATCCCATACCTTAAGGTTTGATGACGTTTTGATGGTGAATTTTTGTGCTAATCCAGCCCCAATGATCTCCCCAAGTTGATCTCCAATGGAGTCTTCCAATAGAGAAAGAAAGTAGAGAGAAGAAAGAGAGTTTTGTTTTTGAGAGAATGATTAGGCTAATGAGGGTTGGGGTATTTATAGTAGGGTCTTAAGTCACTTAATTACTCTCTATTAAACCCCTAATTACCCCTAAGACACTTAATTAATTAACTAACTAAAAACTAACTTTTCCGAAACTGCCACAGACCTTCCACGACGGATCCCCGACGACGGTCCGTCGTGGGCGTGACGGACTGACATCCCTCCGTCCTGCACATCCGTCACGTTGGTCAGAGACTTGTGCAGGCGGAGGCTTTCTTCCCAAGCGCACGACGGTTCCACGACGACGAACCGTTGTGGCCGTGACGGACTGGCTTCCCTCCGTCCTGCACATCCGTCACGTTGGTCAGAGACTTGTGCAGGCGGAGGCTTTCTCCCCGAGCGCTAAGGCTGGCATGACGGAGGCCTCGACGCCCCGTCACGCCTGTGAAGCCCCGCCATGGGGTCCGTCATGCCCTGCTGCTTCAAGGGTCCTCCTCGAGGGTCCTTGTTTGGTCCTTGGGGAGTCTTACCCTGACTTTTCCAGCATGATACCATCCCACATAATATTTTACACCTATGGTTACAACTGTTTACCAAATTCCGACTCTTTAACTTGATTAAATCAAAAGGACACTCTAGCCCTCTTATGAACCAATTTGCCGGAGGTTTAAGAGTTTCGGTTCCAACACCACTTCAAAGACTCTAAATATGCCTAATTGGCTAGGAACACTGGTTTAGATCCTAAGGAGTTCATTTAAGTCTTATCACATGACCTCGATATTTCAAAATGTTACAGTTCCCTAAACTAAAATGAAGTAATGAAGTACAAACCAACTAGTGTAACCTAAGAGGTTTGACTTAGCCTAGGTAGGGGTATGGGAATCTACCTATGCCTTGCAATAGTTTGCCTTGAGGGAAACCTTAGGAGGTTGTTCTTATGCATGAATATGATAATATATTATACGTATATGATGAACTTGCACATTATTGATACTATATTATAATTAGTTTCACTTATGAATATGTGTTGGTCTACATGGTCAAAGTAAGATAATATGTACTCTTAAATGCTATGCTATGTGAAGTAGGATGTGGGGTCATGATTCTTGTTGGGTTACTTTATTGAGTAAGGTTATGGGGATTTTCTTAGTCATTTTACTTTTTGACTTGATAGGGGTTCATGGGAAATTTTCTTTCTTTGGTTGTGTTGAAATGTACTCTTATTCATGCTTGTTACTATTATGACTTGATGATAGAGATTCTTGGCTATGTATTCAACTATATGCTATGTATGCTGACTTGACTAGACTTGGTGTTGTTGTTCTTGTGATGTACATGCTTATGAATTAATGAACATGTTCTATTGGTTGGTATGGTCTTGTTGAATATGCATAAGTGTTTTCAAGTAAATTGCATATCTTTATGAAATGTCCCTTTTATTAGCATGATTTCAAAGTATGTGTGCATATGGTCTCATATTTAGTACAAGTGGTGTACTAACCTATTTCTTCATTTTTTCCAAGCATTTTAGGTTTGGATCGTTGAAGTGCTTTTGAAGACGACTTGAAGAAGACGTGGATCTCTTGATCATCCAAGTAGGGTAGGTCCTCACTTTCCGAGGGCGATGCCACTATCTAGATAATGAAGTTGTTTTGAGTTTAAGACTATTATGTTCTTTCTTTTCCATTTAGTATCAAATATTGTATAGCCCATGTGAGGCATTCTTACTTTGATGTATGGTCTATGCCCAAGTTCTTACACTCTTATTAGATGGTTATGAGATGAGAATACTATCATGACTATGTTATATATTATATATCTATGTGCAATAAAATTAGCAGACTTACTAATCTTCCTATACGAAGGGTCTATGTATACTCGATATATATATATATACTATGTGTATGTGCTTATGCATCTAATCCATATATTGTGATAATAGGCAATGAATACTTGAAGGAATGCGACACGAAGACTTGAAGAAGAGATTGCCAATGCGGAAGTTCCTCCCCGTGGTGATCAAGTTCCTCCTCTCGAGGAAGATGTGAATGATGACCAAGACACGGTGAATCCTCTTCCTTTCACGGATGAGAACATAAGGGCTGCTCTCTTCCAAATGGCCCAAGCAATTACTACCCAAGCACAAGCCATCACTACTCAAGCCCAAGCCATGACGGCTTAAGCTAATCGGGAGGTTGTACCCCGAGCACACCAACAAGTTGATACCATGGCATCTCATCTAATGGATTTCACTAGGATGAATCCTCCTACTTTCTATGGGTCCAAGGTTGAAGAAGACCCCCAAGAGTTCATCGAGGAAATCTACAAGATCCTCTATGCTATGGGGTTGTCTACTAGTGGGAAGGCCTAGTTAGCCACCTATCAACTCAGGGATGTGGTTCAAGCATGGTACGTCCAATGGAGGGACAATAGGCCTTTAAGAGGTAGACCCATGACTTGGGAAGTGTTCAAGAAAGCTTTTCTTGATCGGTTGTTTCCTAGGGAGAAGTGGGAAGCTAAATTGGTGGAGTTCATCAACCTTCGCCAAGGAGGTATGAGTGTGCATGAATACTTATTAAGATTCACTAAATTTTCAAAATATGCTCCTTCTTTGGTTTCCAATCCTAGATATGAAATGAGCCATTTTGTGACGGGGGTGTCGGATGATTTGCCAGAGGAGTGTCATTCAGTTATTCTACATGACAACATGAAAATTTGTCGTCTTATAGTTCATGCTCAACATGTAGAAGAGGCAAGGGCTAAGAGTAAGAGTAGAGATGCCAAGAGGAAAATATCATTTGAAGGAGGTTCTTCAAAGGGAAGTCTTGAGATACAAGACAAGGTTAGGTTTAATAAGAGGGTTTCTAATCAAGTTACTCCTAAGTTTCCTAAGGCTAGGTATGATAGGTTGTCTAACCCTAAGCCTAAAAAGGGAAAGGGTACTATTTCACCAACTGAGAAGCCAACTTGTGGAAAGTGTGGCAAGAAGCATTATGGTGATTCTCTTAAGGGAACGGATAATTGTTTTGGTTGTTGTAAAAGTGGGCACAAGGTTATGGATTACCTTAATGTAATGGGTCAAGACAAGGGTAGTGGTCAAGCTCAAGCAAGTGGTTTAAATGAGGCTCCAAAGAAGAACCACTTTTATGCTCTCCGCTCTAGGGGTGAGCAAGAGACTTCTCCCGACGTGCTGACCAGTATGTTGAAAGTCTTCTCTATTGATGTATATGACTTACTTGTTCTCGGTGCTACCTTATCATTTGTTACTCTAGTAGCTAAAGAGTTTGACATTTTGCCCGATATTTTGCATGAACCTTTTATAATGTCTACCCCGGTGGGTAAGTCAGTTGTTTCAAAAAGGGTATATAGAAATTGTCCCATAATGTTGCCCAATAGAGTTTCTTATGTTGAACTAGTAGAACTTCATATGCTAGATTTTGATGTCATTTTGGGTATGGATTGGTTGCATACTTGTTTTGCCTCTATGGATTGTAGAACGAGGGTGGTGAAGTTTATCTTTCCAAATGAGCCCGTTTTAGAGTGGAAGGGGGGGAATTCTATTCCTAGAGGCTGTATCATCCCTTGTTTGAAAGCATGCAAAATGATCTCTAAATGGTGTTGATACCATATAGTAAGAGTCTTAGAGTCCAAAATTCCTCCCATTGAGTCGGTCCTCATAGTGAGGGAATTTTCGGAGGTCTTTCCTAATGATCTTCTCGGTATCCCTCACAAACGGGAAATAGATTTTGGTATCTACTTGTTACCGGATACAATTCGCATTTCAATTCCTCCTTATTGGATGGCTCCGGCCGAATTAAAAGACTTGAAGGCTCAACTCAAAGAGCTACTAGAGAAAAGCTTTATTAGACCTAGTATTTCTCCATGGTGTGCTCCGGTTTTGTTTGTGAAGAAGAAGTATGGGTCCTTGAGGATGTGCATTGATTATCGCCAACTCAATAAAGTCACTATTAATAACAAGTATCCTCTCACTCGGACTGACGACTTGTTTGATCAACTCCAAGGGGCAAGCTACTTTTCTAAAATTGACTTGATGGGGTATCACCAACTTAGGGTGAGAGGTGAGGATATACCAAAGACGGGATTTCGTACTAGATATGGTCACCATGAGTTCTTAGTAATGTCCTTTGGTCTTATAAATGCCTCGGCGGCATTTATGGATCTTATGAATAGAGTGTTTTGGACTTACCTAGATTCATTTGTAACTGTTTTCATATACGACATCTTGGAATATTCAAAAAATAAGGGTGAACATATGAACCATTTGAGAGTAGTGTTACAAGTGCTTAAGGAGAATCAATTATTTTCCAAGTATAGCAAATGTGAGTTTTGGTTGAGGTCGGTGGCGTTTCTTGGTCATATCATCTCTAGTGACGGAGTTGAGATAGGAAGAACGAGGCGATGAAAAATTGGACTCGACCATTGAATCCAACCGACATTAGGAGTTTCTTGGGTCTAGTGGGTTATTATCGGAGGTTTGTGGATAGTTTTGCGTCCATTGCATCTCCCTTGACTTTGACCCAAAAGAGCAAGAAATTTGAATGGTCGGAGGCATGTGAAAATCGCTTCCAAATGTTGAAGGATAGGCTTACTTCCGCTCTGGTATTGACCCTACCGGAGGGTACAAAGGGTTTTGTAGTATATTGTGATGTATCCCGAGTCGGATTGAGGTGTGTTCTCATGCAACATGGGAAGGTTATAGCCTATGCCTCTAGAAAACTCAAGGTGCATGAGCGAAATTATCCGACTCATGACCTTGAATTAGCGGTGGTAGTATTTGCATTAAAGATTTGGAGGCATTACTTGTATGGGGTCTATGTGGATATGTATACCGACCATAAGAGTCTCCAATATGTGTTTATCCAAAAGGATTTGAATCTTCGACAAAGAAGGTGGTTAGAATTGTTGAAAGATTACGACATGAGTTTTCTCTATAACCCTGGCAAGGCCAATGTGGTTGCGAATGCTCTAAGTCGTATGACCATGGGTAGTGTGTCTCACATAGAGGAAGCCAAGAGAAATCTAGTAAAAGATGTTCATAGCTTAGGGGTTCGGGTTAAATATTCTCCCATAGGTAATGTGGTGGTACATCATATTTCCGAGTCGTCTTTGATGGTCGAGGTCAAGTTGAAACAACACCTTGATCAAGCATTGATGGAGTTAAAGGAATCGGTTCTCCGTAAACTCAATGAGTCATTCTTCTTGGGGGGATGGTGTCTTGAGGTACCAAGAGAGGTTATGTATTGCCATTATAAATGGTTTGAGGAGGCGAATTCTTGAGGAAGCTCATGAGTCCCGTTACTCCATTCATCCAGGTTCAAAGAAGATGTACCATGACCTTAGGGAAGTATTTTGGTGGGAAGGTTTGAACAAAGACATAGCGGAATTTGTCGCTAAGTGTCCAAATTACCAACAAGTGAAAGCCGAACATCAAAAGTATGGTGGCTTACTACAAGAAATCCAAGTTCCTGCTTGGAAGTGGGAGGACATCAATATGGATTTTGTAGTAGGGTTGCCTCGGACAAAAAAGCAATATGACTCTATATGGGTAATTGTGGATAGGTTGACCAAGTCCGCTCATATTATTCCCGTCAAGGCTACTTATTCAGCGGAATATTATGCAAGGATATTCATAGATGAGATTGTGTGTCGCCATGGTATTCTGTTATCCATCATATCAGATAGGGGAGAACAATTCACATCTAGGTTTTGGAGGTCATTCAAAGAAGGGTTGGGTACCAAGGTGAAGCTAAGCACCGTTTTTCATCCCAAAATGGATGGTCATGCGGAGCATACTATTCAAACCCTTGAAGATATGCTTAGAGCATGTATTATTGATTTCAAGGGAAATTGGGATAAGCATTTGCCGTTGGTGGAGTTTGCTTACAATGATAGTTTCCATTCATCCATATCCATGACTCCTTATGAAGCCTTGTATGGTAGAAGGTGTAGGTCTCCTATTGGATGGTTTGAAGTTGGCGAGCCTTCGCTTCTTGGTCCCGGTTTGATTTATAAGACTTTGGAGAAAGTTAATATTTTAAGGAATTGCTTGCAAATGGCCTATAGTCGGCAAAAGTCCTATGCCAATCATAGGAGAAGGGATTTAGAGTTTGAAGAAGGTGATAAGGTGTATTTGAAAATTTTGCCTATGAAAGGGGTAGTTAGATTTGTCAAGAAAGGGAAGTTGAGTCCTCGTTATGTGGGTCCCTATGAAATCTTGCAAAGGGTTGGTAAGGTTGCCTATGAGTTAAGGTTGCCTAGTGAATTTGCTTCGGTTCATCCGGTTTTCCTTGTTTCTATGCTTAAGAAGTATATCGGTGATCCCAAGTCTATTCTTCCTATTGAGGGTCTTGGTTTGAAAGATAACCTCTTTTATTAGGAGGTTCCGATTCAATTCCTTGATAGACAAGTAAAGAAATTGAGGAATAAAGAAGTGGCTTCCGTAAAGGTGTTATGGATGAATCACCTAGTTGAGGGTGCAACATGGGAGGCCGAGGCCGACATGAAGTCCCGTTACCCTCATCTATTTAATAACTAAGGTTAGTAGTTCTTACTAATAATGAAAATAATGACTAAAATTCTAGTTGCTTTGATTTTTGGTGAAGTTTTGCAAAAGGTGCATTTTTGATGTCATTACAGTGAATTAATGTGAATGTGCATTTTGACTTGAAAATTTTGCAATTTTGCTTGTTTGAGTCATGCTGTGCATTTTGATATGGTTTGTCTTTATGAAATACCATGTAACATGTTGGTAAGTTGAACTTTGGCATAATTGACTGCTAAATGCTATGTTGAGCTCTTGTTGTTCTGAGAAGGATATTCCTCATAACGTAATGATGAGCCTTATGTGTGGTAATTGAAGTTTTGAATTGCCTTGTGTAAATGATATGGTTGATGTTGTTATCTATTGTTGTTGGGTGGGCTGCTATTCTTGAGTCTATTCCTTCCTTCAAATGATTTTTAGTGTCATTTGGGGACTAATGTCCCTAAGGGGGGGATAAGGTAACATTTCGAAAATCCAAGATGTGTTCTAGAGCCTAACATAAGTACCTATGGTTTACACACTATTTTAAGGTACATTTTAATAAATATAAGTCATTTCGGATGTCAAGAAACCAAAACGTCCAAGAACGTCCATGACGTCCGTAAACTAGTTCAAGGAGGTACTAGCGTGCCTTAGCCTATTTGACTAGCTTTTAGAAGTTGGAAAATGATGAAAATTGGTGGAAGGGTGTCTAACATGTGTTTAAGTTGATTCATGGTCGAAACGTCTGGCTAAGACTCCCCAAGGACCGACTAAGGGCCCTTGAGGAGGACCCTTGCGTTAGGGGGTCAAGGAACTGCCCAAGGCAGTGTCACCAACGACTTGCAGTCGACGATCCGTGTGTCAATAGACGGGGGCGTCGATTGCCTCGTTGCTGAACACTTAGGCATTTTTCCCAAGATTGGTTTTGGACCAGTCTCTGACCAAAAGGACGATCTAACAAGACGGAAGGGTCCTGTTCCCGTCGTCTCACATACGGACCGTCGTTCAGGGTCTCGTCTGTGAGGGGTCCAATTTGCTGCACGTTTTCACTTAACTCCAATTAATTAATTAAGAGGTTAGGTCGTTAGTTAGGGGATTAGAGAAGCCTAATTAAGTTAATTAACCCCACATATAAACACCGCACCCCCATTAGACTAATCACAACTCACAAAACAAAACTCTTTTCCATCTCTTTTCTTTCTCTCTCTAGTGAAGAACACCATTGAAGACCGAGCTAGGGGAGGGTTTAAGGGCTGAAAAGAGTCAATTTTCACCATCAATATTCATAAATTATTAAGGTATGTGATATAATTCACCTTTGAGACCTCTTTCCTCAAAGGGTTCCATCAAATTGATTTCCAAAAGTTGTGTTTTCGAGTGGGTTTCATTCAATCTCGAAATTGATGTTATGAATTGAATTGTTTATGATTTGTTTTTGGATATTTTGAATAGATTAACATGCATTCTAACTCAATTATGATATATCTTGATGGATTGGTCTAGTTTGTAGAAGATGACCCTCAACCCTTAACCCTAGGTTGTGATCTTCATATGAATTGTATTGTATTAGTTCAATTGCTTGGTTATTGGTTAAATTACTACTAGATGATGTTGTTACACTAATCATGAATGGATTAGGGTAATTTGTAGTCTTTCATGTTAGTTCTTAAGAAGATGATCTAGGTTATGAGGTATATTGTGAATTGACCTAAGTATCTTGTCTTAAGCTATGATCTAGTATTGAATTGTGATGTAGTGATTGTTCTAGCCTTGTTATCATGTTGGTTATTGACTTACGATGATGTATACCCAAATTGGGTTGAATTGAGGGTTTGTGGTAAGACCTTAATGATGAACTATGAAGCAGACTTGGCAAGAAATTATGATCTTTATCCTTTACTTCAAATTATGGTTAATTGTGATACAATTATGATGATGTGATGGAGTGTGCCTTGTATTAGGATTTATAGAATGGTATGATGTTGAATTGAAATGTCTTGACTACTATTTGTGAGGTGTTGGCTTAAGATGTAAATGTTATAGGGATGGTGAATGATTTACCAATGTGCCTTATCATGATATGAAGATGTTAATGTGCTAACCTCACCTATATGAATTGTAATGAAAGGACAATACTAATGCAATTCTTATTTAGCTATGATGATGATGAATATATAAGGGTTAGACCCTATGACCTACATTAATTTATGATGATTAATAAAGACATTAAAGACATTTCGAAAAGGGACTTTAGCTGAGCACCGAGTGAACTTGACAATGGGAGGTGACGACTTTCCATAGAGGAAGATCCACCCTATAGTTTGACATGTGGTGTTGACTCCCCAATGAGAGATACTCACCCAATGGATTCCCATGAAAGGAGGCCCCAATTTCCAAGTGGTATGTAGAGGGATTATACCTATCTCTTAGTTCTTGAACTATGTTGCCCCCATAGGAAGACTAGCTAGTGGATCCACCTAGAAAGCTACGTTTATGTTTGATTTTACTTTGTCCCATAGACCACCTTCCTTCGGTGTAAGGTTTTACAACACCGGATTCCACACTTAGCTCTTGTTGTCTATGTCAGTTAAGGCAAGTGTTCCCTAAACTAAAATGAAGTAATGAAGTACAAACCAACTAGGTTAACCTAAGAGGTTTGACTTAGCCTAGGTAGGGGTATGGGACACTACCTATGCCTTGAAGTAGTTCGCCTTGAGGGAAGCCTTAGGAGGTTGTTCTTATGTATGAATATGCTTATGATGATATATGATATGTATATGATGAACTTGGACATTGTTGATACTATATGATGATTAGTTTCACTTATGAATATGTGCTGGTCTATATGGTCAAAGTAAGATGGTATGTACTCTTAAATGCAATGCTTTATGAAGTAGGATGTTGGTCATGATTCTTGTTGGGTTACTTGATTGAGTAAGGTTAGATTTGCTTAGTCAATGCACTTGTTGACTTGATAGGGGTTCATGGGAAATTGTCTTGCTTTGGTTATGTTGAAATGTACTCTTATTCATGCTTGTTACTATTATGACTTGATGATAGATATTCTTGGCTATGTATTCAACTATATGCTATGTATGTTGACTTGACTAGACTTGGTGTTGTTGTTCTTTTGATGTACATGCTTATGAATTATTGAACATGTTCTATTGGTTGGTATGGTCTTGTTAAATATGCATAAGTGTTTTCAAATAAATTGCATATCTTTATGAAATGTCCCTTTTCTTAGCATGATTTCAAAGTATGTGTGCATATGGTTTCATATTTAGTACAAGTGGTGTACTAACCCCATTTCTTCCTTTTTTCTAAACATTTTAGGTTCCAGTCGTTGAAGTGCTTTTGAAGACGACTTGAAGAAGATGTGGATCTCTTAATCATCCAAGTAGGGTAGGTCCTCACTTTCCGAGGGCGATGACATTATCTAGCTAATGGAGTTGTTTTGAGTTTAAGACTATTATGTTCTTTCTTTTCCATTTAGTATCAAACATTGTATAGCCCATGTGAGGCATTCATACTTTGATGTATGGGCTATGCCCAAGTTCTTACACTCTTATTACATGGTTACGAGATGAGGTGACTATCATGTCTATGTTATATTTTATATATCTATGTGCAATAAAAGTAGAAGACTAAGTAATATTCCTATAGGAAGTGTCTATGTATACTCGATATATATATACTATGTATATGTGGAGGTCTATGTAAACCTCCGAGTAGATATAATGAAAAGTTCTAAATTTTATGCTAAATTTGACCTATGAATGTAATGATGTAAGCTAAGAGGCTAGTCTTAGTCCTCAAAGAGGACAACGATGTCGGTTGCATCGATTTTCCCAGATATGACAAACTTGGTATCAGAGCATGATGTTAAATATCTTTGAGTCGATGTCTCTCTCAACCACGTCTATGTAGGTTCATAATTGTGAAGCCCGCCACACTTATGAATAGGAATCTAAGAGATGCTTAGGAGACTCTCACTTTCTTGAAAGTCCAATATCGTGCCTTCAGAGTGTTAACTCTTTGCGCTTTTGCATCTAATCCTCTTATTGTGATTATAGGCAATGAATACTCGAACAAATGCGGCAGGAAGACTTGAAGAAGAAATTGCCAATGCAGGAGTTCCTCCCCGAGGTGATCAAGTTCCTCCTCTCGAGGAAGATGTGAATGATGACCAAGCCCCGGTGAATCCTCCTCCTTTCACGGATGACAACATAAGGGCCACTCTCTTCCAAATGGCCCAAGCCATTACTACCCAAGCACCAAGCCGTCACTACTCAAGCCCAAGCCATGACGACCCAAGCTAATTATGAGGTTGTGCCCCGAGAACACCAACAAGTTGCTACCATGGCCTCTCGTCTAAGGGATTTTAGTAGGATGAATCTTCCTACTTTCTATGGGTCCAAGGTTGAAGAAGACCCCCAAGAGTTCATCGATTAAATCTACAAGATCCTCTATGCTATAGGGTTGTCTACTAGTGAGAAGGTCGAGTTATCCACCTATCAACTCAAGGATGTGGCTCAAGCATGGTACATCCAATGGAGGGATAATAGGCCTTTAAGAGGTGGACTGGTGACTTGGGAAGTATTCAAGAAGGCTTTTCTTGATCGGTTCTTTCCTGGGGTGAAGAGGGAAGCTAAAGTGGTGGAGTTCATCAACCTTCGCCAATGAGGTATGAGTGTTCATGAATTCTCATGTAAATTCACTAAATTGTCAAAATATGCTCCTTCTTTGGTTTCCGATCCTAGAGATAAAATGAGTCATTTTCTGACAGGAGTGTCGGATGATTTGCAAGAGGACTGTCATTAGGCTATGCTACATGAAAACATGAACATTTCTCATCTTATGGTTCATGCTTAACATGTAGAAAAGGCAAGGGCTAAGAGGAAGTGTACAGATGACAAGAGGGCAAGATCATTTGATGGAGGTTATTCAAAGGGAAGACTTGAGATACAAGACAAGCCTAGGTTTAAGAAGAGGGTTTCTAATCAATTTCCTTATAAGTTTCCTAAGGCTAGGGATGATAGGGTGTCTAACCCTAAGCCTAAAAAAGGAAAGGCTACTAGTTCACCCACCGACAAGCCAACTTGTGGAAACTGTGGCAAAAAGCATTTTGGTGATTATCTTACGGGAACGGATAATTGTTTTGGTTGTGGTAAAAGTGGGCAAAAGGTTATGGATTGCCCTAATGTAAGGTTTTAAGACAAGGGTAGTGGTCAAGCTCAAGCAAGTGGTTCAAATGAGGCTCAAAATAAGAACCGCTTCTATGCTCTCCGCACTAGGGGTGAGCAAGAGACTTCTCCCGACGTGGTGACCGGTATGTTGAAAGTCTTATATATTTATGTATATGCCTTATTTGATCCCGGTGCTACCTTATCATTTGTTACTTCTCTAGTAGCTAAAAAGTTTGACATTTTGCCCGATATTTTGCATGAACCTTTTATAGTGTCTACCCCTATTAGTGAGTCGGTTGTCGCAAAAAAGGTGTATAGAAATTGCCCTATAATGTTGCCCAATAGAGTTTCTTATGTTGAACTAGTAGAACTTGATATGCTAGATTTTGATGTCATTTTGGGTATGGATTGGTTGCATGCTTGTTCTGCCTCTATAGATTGTGGAACGAGGGTGGTGTAGTTTAACTTTCCACATGAGCCCGTTTTAGAGTGGAAAGGGGGAAATCCTATTCCTAGAGGACGTATCATCTCTTGTTTGAAAGCATGAAAAATGATCTCTAAAAGGTGTTTATACAATATAGTAAGAGTCCAAGATTTAGACTTTGAAATTCCTCCCCGTGAGTCGGTCCCTATAGTGAGGGAATTTCTGGTGGTCTTTCTTAATGATATTCCCGGTATCCTCCCGAACGGGAAATTGGTTTTGGTATCAACTTGTTACCGGATACAAATCCTGTTTTGATTCCTTCTTATCGGATGGCTCCGGCCGAATTGAAAGAGTTGAAGGCTAAACTCAAAGATCTACTAGAAAAAAGCTTCATTAGACCTAGTATTTCTCCCTGGGGTCCTCCGGTTTTGTTTGTGAAGAAGAAGGATGGGTCTCTTAGGATGTTCATTGATTACCGCCAACTCAATAAAGTCACTATTAATAACAAGTATCCTCTCCCTCGAATTGACGACTTGTTTGATCAACTCCAAGGGGCAAGCTACTTTTCTAATATTGACTTGAGACTGGGGTATCACCAACTTAGGGTGAGAGGTGAGGATATATCAAAGACGGGATTACGGTTCAAGATATTTCAATTTAAAATCATACCAACCCTATCAATCTTAATATAAGGTCTACTTTAACAAAACATCATTACTTAAGAACAAGTAATCCATAATCAAAGTAAAGAATAAAGATTACAAGACTTACTCAATCCTCTTCACAATGCCTTCATCAAGGCCTTACCATCAACCTCCAACTTAACCCAACAATGGAATAATAGCATCATATCATATTGATTAACATAACAAAAAGACCAATTGAATCATTGTACAACAATTCATCACTAGTTTATAGCCTAGAACTGGAGACCTAGATCAAGTTCATAGTCTACTTCACCATCTAAGTCAATTACTCAAGAACTAGCATGGTAGGACTACAATTAATCTCAATCTATTCATAAATTGGCACAATAACATCATAGGATAGTAATTTACACATTAACCAAGCCAATTACATCACTATTAGATAGTTCAATTCAAAATCACAACCTAGGGTTAAGGGAAATAGGTCATCTTCTACAAACTAGACTAATCCATCAAGAAATAACATAATTGAGTTATAATACATGTTAATCTATTCATATTATGCAAAGTAGATCATAAACAAATCAAATTGAAAGATCAATTTCGAGATTGGAAAAGACCCACATAAAAACTCATCTTTTGAAATCAATTTGAAGGAACCCTTTGGGGAAACAAGTCCCAAAGGTGAAAGGAATCCCATACCTTAGTATTTGATGAAGATTGATGGAGAAACTTTGGTGATTTCATCCCTATAACCCCTTTGAATTTGACCTTTTATGGTGTTCTTCAACTTGGGAGAGAGAAAGAAGAGAGAGAAGGAGAAGAATTTGGGTTTGGGAATTATGAGGGCTTAGGTTAGTTTAATTAGCTTAGGGTCTTTATATAGGTCATTAACTAACTTAATTAGACCTACATTAACCCCTAATTAATTTTATAACCACTTAATTAATTAATTCAACCTAACTTAAAACGAGCAGCAAAATAGTGGTCTCACAGACGAGACCACATTGACGCCTTGTGTGTCAATCGACGGACCAAGGGACCAACCGGCCTGCTGGTCCATCGTATAGGTCACAGACTTGTCAAATAAGGCCTCCCATGGATTTGGCTAAGTATCCATCAACGAAGCAGTCGACGCCCCGTCGATTGGTCAACGGATCGTTGGTTGCATCCGTTGGTGGACACTGCCTTGGGCAGCCTTTGACCCCAAAATGCAAGTGTCCTCCTCAAGGGCCCTTGGTTGGTCCTTGGGGAGTCATGTTCGGACGTTTTGACTATGAACTAAATCTAATACTTGTTAGACACCCCACCAAAATTCATCATTTTCCAACTCCTAAAACTTAGTCAAATAGGCTAAGGCACACCAGCATCCCATTGAACTAGTTCCCGGACGTCATGGACGTTCTTTGACGTTTTGATTTCCAAACTTCCTAAATGACTCATATTCATTATTTATTACCTTAATACAGTTTCTAAAACCTTTTGAAACCTATGTTAGGCTCTAGAACACGCCTTGGAGTTGATAAAACAAGTCGTCAATCCGAGGGAGAGAATTATTGTTCTTAATAGTGACTTTATTGAGTTGGCGATAATCAATGCACATTCTAAGGGAACCATCCTTCTTCTTCATAAACAAAACCGGAGCACCCCATAGAGAAATACTAGGTCTAATAAAGACTTTGTCTAGTAAATCTTTGAGATGATCCTTCAGTTCTTTCAATTCATTCGGGGCCATCCGATAAGGAGAAATTTAAATGGGGTTGGTATCCAGTAGCAAGTCAATTCCACAATCAATTTCCCGTTCGGGAGGGATTCTGGGAAAATCATTAGGAAAGACCTCCGGAAATTCCCTTACTACGGGGACTAACTCAATGGGAGGATTTTCGGAGTCTAAATCTTTGACTCTTACAATGTGATATAGACACCCCTTTGAGATAATTTTACAAGCCTTAAGACAAGAGATGATACGACCTCTAGGAATAGAATTTTTCCCCTTCAAATAGAATTTCTCCCCTTCCACTCTAAAATGAGTTCATTTGGAAAACTGAACTTGACAATTCTAGTTCTACAATCAATGAAAGCAAAACAACCATGCAACCAATCCATCCCCAAAATGAAATCAAAATCGACCATATCAAGTTCTACTAATTCAACATGAGTTACTCTATTGGGCAACATTATAGGACAATTTCTATACAACCTTTTTGCAACCATCGACTCCCCCACCGAGGTAAACACCATAAAAGGTTCATTTAAGATATCGGGCAAAATGTCAAACTTTTTAGCTACTAGAGGAATAACAAATTACAAGGTAGCACCGGGATCAAGTAAAGCATATACATCAATAGAAAATACTTTCAACATACCGGTCACCATGTCGAGAGAAGTCTCTTGTTCACCTCTAGCGCGGAGAGCATAAAAGCGGTTCTTCTTCGGAGCATCAACATTTGAACCACTTGTTTGAGATTGACCACTACCCTTGTCTTTCCCCTTCAAATTTGGGCAATCTCAAACTTTGTTCCCACTTTTACCACAACTAAAACAATTGCCCGTTCCAACTAAGCTTCTCCTAAATGACCTTTTCCACACTTGGCACAAGTAGGCTTATTGTTTGGTGAACTAGTACCGCTTCCCTTTTGAGACTTAGGGTTAGACACCCTATCATCACGAGTCTTATGGAACTTGGTAGGAACTTGGTTAGAAAACCTCTTCTTGAACCTAGGCTTGTCTTGGATATCAAGCCTACCCTTTGAAAAAACACCATCAAACAACCTTGCCTTTTTGGCATCTCTACTCTTTCTCTTAGACCTTGACTCTTCCACTTGTTGAGCATGAACCATGAGACGGGAAATGTTCATATTTTCATGTAGCATAGCCGAATGGTATTCTTCTTTCAAGTCATTCAATACTCCCGTCACAAAGCGGTTCATTTCATCTCTAGGATCGGAAATCAAAGAAGGAGCGTACTTTGACAATTTAGTGAATTTCAAAGAGTATTCAAGCACACTTATACCTCCTTGACGAAGGTTGATGAACTCCACAACTTTGGCTTCCCTCTTCTCCCTAGGAAAGAACCTATCAAGAAAAGCCTTCTTGAAAACCTCCCAAGTCACCGGTCCACCTCTTAAAGGCCTATTGTCTCTCCATTGGACGTAGCAAGTTGGGGCCACATCTTTGGGTTGATAAGTGGTTACTCGACCTTCTCACTAGTAGTCAACCCCATAGCATAGAGGATCTTGTAGATTTAATCAATGAACTCTTGGGGTCTTCCTCAACCTTGGACCCATAGAAAGTAGGGGGATTCATCCTAGTGAAATCCCTCAAACGGGAGGCCATGGTACCAACATATTGGTTTGCTCGGGGTACAACCTCCTGATTATCTTGGGTCGTCATGGCTTGAGATTGACTAGTGAAGGGTTGTGCTTGAGTAGTAACGACTTGGGCCATTTGGAGAAAGGTAGCCCTTATGTCACCATCTGTCAAAGGAGGAGGATTGACCGGAGCTTGGTCATTATTAACATCTTCTTCAAGAGGAGGGATTGGTTGCCTCGAGGAGGAGCTCTCGTATTGGAAATCTCTTCATCAAGTCTTCGAGCAGCTGTTCTTCGAGTATTCATTGCCTATAATCACAATAAAAGGATTAGATACTAAGAGCACATAGAGTCAAGACTCTAGAGGCAGGATATTGGACTTCTAAGAAAGTGAGAGTTTCCTAAGCATCTTATAGTTTCCTATTCATAAGTGTGGCGCACTTCGCAATTATGAGTAACAATCTACATAGACGTGGTTAAGTGAGACATCGACTAATATATTCAACCTGATGCTCTTATACCAAGTTTGTCACATTCGGGGAGCACCCCCCATACGTAACCGGCGTCGTCGTGCTCTTTGAGGACGAAGACTGACCTCTGAGCTTACATCATTATATTCATAGGTTAAAAATTCAGAAATTTTTAAAACTTTTCTACATATATCTCAAAGTTTACATAGACCTCTACCATACACATAAGATACTTAAGGGAGGTCTAATTAAGTTAGTTAATAACCTATATAAAGACCTTAAGCTAATTAAATTAACCTAAGCCCTCATAATTACCAAACCCAAATTCTTCTCCTTCTCTCTCTTCTTTCTCTCTCCCAAGTTGAAGAACACCATAGAAGGTCAAATTCAAAGGGATTATAGGGCTAAAAATCACCAAAGTTTCTCTATAATCTTCATCAAATACTAAGGTATGGGATTCCTTTCACCTTTGGGAATTCTTTCCCCAAAGGGTTCCTTCAAAATGATTTCGAAAGATGAGTTTTCATGTGGGTCTTTTCCAATCTCGAAATTGATCTTTCAATTTGATTTGTTTATGATTTCCTTTGAATAATATGAATAGATTAACATGTATTATAACTCAATTATGTTATTTATTGTTGGATTGGTCTAGTTTGTAGAAGATGACCTATTCCCCTTAACCCTAGGTTGTGATCTTGAATTGAATTATCTAGTAGTGATGTAATTGGCTTGGTTAATGTGTAATTTACTATCCTTTGATATTATTGTGCAAATTTAAGAATCGATTGAGATAAATTTTAGTCCTACCATGCTATTTCTTGAGTAATTGACTTAGATGGTGAAGTAGACTATGAACTTGATCTAGGTCTCCAATTCTAGGCTATAAATTAGTGATGAATTGTTGTACAATGATTCAATTGGTCTTGTTATTATGTTAATCAATATCATATGATACTATTATTCCATTGTTAGGTTAAGTTGGAGGTTGATGGTAAGACCTTGATGAAGGTATTGTGAAGAGGATTGAGTAAGTCTTGTAATCTCTATTCTTTACTTTGATTATGGATTACTTGTGCTTAAGTAATGATGTTTTATTAAAGTAGACCTTATATTAAGATTGATAGGGTTAGTATGATGTTGAATTGGAATGTCTTGAACTATGGATTGTGAGTTGTTGGCTAAGATGTAAATGTTATAAGGATGGTGATAACCTACCAATGTGCCTTATCATGATGTGATTATGTAAATATGCTAACTTCACTTATATGAATTTAATGAAAGGAAAGTACTCATGCAATTCTTGTTGAGCTATGATGATGATGATTATATAAGCGATAGACCCTATGACCTACACTAAGCTATGAAGAATAATAAAGACACTACAAACATTTCAAAAAGGGATGTTAGCTTATCACCGAGAGAACTTGACAATGGAGCTGTTGACTTTCCATAGAGAGAGATTCACCCTATAGTTCCACATGAGGTGTTGACTTTCCTATGAGGGATACTCACCCCAAGGATTCTCATGAGATGAGGCTCCAATTGCCAAATGGCATGTAGAGGGTTCATACTAATCTCTTAGTTCCTTAACTATGTCTCCCCCGTAGGAAGACTAGCTAGTGGATCCACCTAGAAAGCTACATTTATGTTTGGTCCTATTTTGGCCGGTAGACCCCTTCCATCGGTGTAAGGTTTTACAACACCGGATTCCACACTTAGATCTTGTGGTCTATGTCAGTTAAGGCAAGTGTTCCCTAAACTAAAAATAAAGTAATGAAGTACAAACCAACTAGGGTGACGTAAGAGGTTTGACTTAGATTAGGCAGGGGTATGGGACTCTACCTATGCCTTGGACTAGTTTGCCTTGAGGGAAGCCTTGGGAGGATGTTCTTATGTATCTATATGCTTATAAGTGTAAATAAGATGTATATGATGATATTACATGTGATGATATCTTATAATGTTGAACTCACTTATGAATACATGTTTGGCCTATATTGCTAAAGTATGATGTTTGGCACTCTTAATGTCATGATATGTGAAGTTGGACATTGGTTATGGTTCTTGTTAGGTTTACTTGATTGGGTAAGATTATGGGGCTTTGCCTATTCATTGCACTAGTGGGATTAATGAGGGTTAATGGGTAATTGTCTTGCTTTGGTTATGTTGTAATGAACTCTTATTCACGCTTGTGATGTTATAGCTTGATAATAGGGTTGTCTTGACTATGTGTTCATATTATGTGGATATGCATGTTAGATTGACTAGACTTAGTATTGTTGTTCTTGTGATGTACATGCTCTTGACTTCATGAATATGTCTTATTGATTGGTATGGTCTTCTTGAATGTGCATAAGGCTTTTCAAAGTATATTGCAAACTTTAATGGAATGTCTCTTTTTAGCATAATTTTATGGTGTATGTGCATATGGTCTCATACTTAGTACAAGTGGTGTACCAACCCCATTTTCTCCCTTTCCCCCCAATATTTTAGGTTCCGCTCGTTGAAGAGCTTTTGAGACGACTTTGAAGGAAGACTTGGAATTCTCACTCATCCAAGTTGGGTAGGTCCTCACTTTCCAAGGGCAATGCCACTATCAAGATAATGAAGTTGTTCTAGTTTCAAGACTTCTATGTTCTTTCCTTTTTATTTGAGTACTAAAGATTGTATAGCCTATATATGGCTCTTATTGTATTGATGTATGGGCTATGCCCAATTGATATATTCTTTATTAGATGGTTATGATATGAGACATCAGATTTTAATACTATGTTATATCTTATATATCTATGTGCAATGAAAGTAGAAGAATATGTTAATCAATCCTACTACTTCTGGTTCTGGGGTTTCCACGCTTGAAAAAAAAAACCACTAGATATGGTCACTATGAGTTCTTACTAATGTCCTTTGGTCTTACAAATGCACCGACGGAATTTATGGATCTTATGAATAGAGTGTTTCAAACTTACCTAGATTCATTTGTCATTGTTTTGATTGACGACATCTTGGTATATTCAAAAAATGAAAGTGAACATATGAACCATTTGAGAGTGGTGTTACAAGTGCTTAAGGAGAATCCATTATTTGCCAAGTATAGAAAATGTGAGTTTTGTTTGAGGTCGGTGACGTTTCTTGGTCATATAATCTCTACTGAGGGTGTTGAGGTTGATCCAAGGAAGATCGAGGCGGTGAAAAATTGGCCTAGACCATTGAATCCAATCGACATTAGGAGTTTCTTGGGTCTAGCGGGTTATTATCGGAGGTTTCTGGATAATTTTGCGTCCATTGCATCTCCCTTGACTACTTTGACCCAAAAAAGTAAGAAATTTGAATAGTCAGATGCATGTGAAAAGAGCTTCCAAATGTTGAAGAATAGGCTTACTTCCGCTCCGGTATTAACCCTACCGTAGGGTACACAGGGTTTTGTAGTAGATTGTAAGGCATACCGAGTCTGGTTGAGGGGTGTTCGCATGCAACATGGGAATGTTATAGCCTATGCCTCTAGACAACTCAAGGTGCATGAGAGAAATTATCCGACTCATGACCTTGAATTAGCGGCGGTGGTATTTGCTTTAAAGATTTGGAGGCATTACTTGTATGGGGTCCATGTGGATGTGTATACCAACCATAAGAGTCTCCAATATGTGTTTACCCAAAAGGAGTTGAATCTCCGACAAAGAAGGTGGTTATAATTGTTGAAAGATTACGACATGAGTGTTTTCTATCACCTCGGCAAGCCCAATGTTGTTACGGATGCTCTAAGTCGTATAACCATGGGTAGTGTGTCTCACATAGAGAAAGCTAAGAGAAATCTAGTAAATGATGGTTATAGGTTGGATCATTTAGGGGTTCGGATTGAAGATTCTCCCATAATTGGTGTGGTGGTACGTCATAACTTCGAGTCGTCTTTGGTGGTCGAGGTGATGTACAAGCAACACCTTGATCAAGCATTTATGGAGTTAAAGGAATTGGTTCTTGGTAAACTCAATGAGTCATTCTCCTTGGGGGGGATGGTGTCTTGAGGTACCAAGGGAGGTTATGTGTTCCTAACATAGATTGTTCGAGGAGTTGAATTCTTGAGAAAGCTCATGGGTCCCGTTACTCCATTCATCCGGGTTCAACAAAGATGTACCATGACCTTAGGGAAGTATTTTGCTGGAAAGGTTTGAAGAAGGGCATAACGGAATTTGTCGCTAAGTGTCCAAATTGCCAACAAGTGAAAGCCTAACATCAAAAGCCGGGTGGCTTACTACAAGAAATCCAAGTTCCTACTCGGAAGTGGGAGGGAATCAATATGGATTTTGTAGTAGGGGTTCCTCCGACACAAAAGCAATATGACTTTATATGGGTGATTGTGGATAGGTTGACCAAGTCGGCTCATTTTATTCCCATCAAGGCTACTTCTTCAGCGGAAGATTATGCAAGGATCTTCATAGATGAGATTGTGTGTCGCCATTGTATTTCGTTATCCATCATATCGGATAGGGGTGCACAATTCACATCTAGGTTTTTGAGGTCATTCCAAGAAGGGTTGGGTACCAAGGTGAATCTAAGAACCATTTTTCATCCCCAAATGGATGGTCAAGAGGAGCGTACTATTCAAACCCTTGAAGATATGCTTAGAGCATGTATTATTGATTTTAAGGGAAATTGGGATAAGCATTTGACTTTGGTGGAGTTTGCTTACAATAATAGTTTCCATTCATCCATATCTATGGCTCCTTATGAATCCTTGTATGGTAGGTGGTGTAGGTCTCTTATTGGATGGTTTGAAGTGGGAGAGCCATTGCTTCTTGGTCCCGATTTGATTTATAAGACTTTGGAAAAAGTTCATATTATAAGGAATCGCTTGCAAACGGCCTATAGTCGGCAAAAGTCCTATGCTGATCATAGGAGAAGGGATTTAGAGTTTGAAGAAGGTGATACGGTGTATTTGAAACTTTCGCCTATGAAAGGGGTGGTTAGATTTGTCAAGAAAGGGAAGTTGAGTCCTCGTTATGTGGGTCCCTATGAAATCTTGCAAAGGGTTGGTAAGGTTGCCTATGAGTTAAGGTTGCCTAGTGAATTGGCTTCGGTTCATCTGGTTTTCCATGTTTGTATGCTTAAGAAGTGTATCGGGGATCCCGAGTCTATTCTTCCTATTGAGTTTCTTGGTGTGAAAGATAACCTCTCTTATGAGGAGGTTCCGGTTCAAATCCTTGATAATCAAGCAAAGAAATTGAGGAATAAAGAAGTGGCTTCCGTAAAGGTGTTATGGAAGAATCACGTAGTTGAGGGTGCAACATGGGAGGCCGAGGCCGACATGAAGTCCCGTTACCCTCATATATTTGATAACTAAGGTTAGTCGTTCTTACTAATAATGAAAATAATGACTAAAATTGAAGTTGCTTTGATTTTTAGTGAGTTTTGCAGAAGGTGCATTTTTGATGTCAATACAGTGAATTACAGTGAATGTGCATTTTGACTTGAAAAATTTGCAATTTTGCTAGTTTGAGTCATGTTGTGCATTTTTATATGGTGAGTCTTTATGAAATGACATGTAGCATGTTGGTAAGTTGAACTTTGGCATAATTGACTCCTAAATGCTATGTTGAGCTCTTGTTGTTGTGAGAAGGATATTCCTCATAATGTAATGATGAGCCTTATGTGTGGTAATTGAAGTTTTAAATTGCCTTGTAAGTGATATGGTTGATGTTGTTATATATTGTTGTTCGTTGGGCTGCTAGTCTTGAGTTTATTCCATCCTTCAAAACTTTTTAGTGTCATTCGGGGACGAATGTTCCTAAGGGGGGGGGGGGGAATGTAACATTTCAAAAATCCAAGATGTGTTCTAGAGCCTAACATAAGTATCATAAGATTTAGTTACTGTTTTAAGGTACATTTTAATGAATATAAGTAATTTAGGAAGTCTAGAAACCAAAACGTCCATAACGTCCGGAAACTAGTTCAAGGAGGTAATGGAGTGCCTTAGCCTATTTGACTAGCTTTTAGAAGTTGGAAAATGATGAAAATTGGTGGAAGAGTGTATAACATGTGTTTAAGTTGATTCATGGTCGAAACATCCGGGTACGACTCCCCAAGGACCGACCAAGGGCCCTTGAGAAGGACCCTTGAGTTTGGGGTTAAGGAACTGCCCAAGGCAGTGTCACCAACGACATGCAGTCGACGATCCGTGTGTCAATCGACGGGGGAGTCAATTGCCTCGTCGATGAACACTTAGGAATTTTTCCCAAGACTACTTTTGGACCAGTCTCTGACCAAAACGACGAAAAAACAGGACGGAAGGGTCCTGTGGCCGTCGTATCACAGACAAACCGTCGATCAGGGTCTCTTCTGTGAGGGGTCCAATTTGCTGCACGTTTTCACTTAACTCCAATTAATTAATTAAGGGGTTAGTTCGTTAATTAGGGGATTAGGGTAGCCTAATTAAGTTAATTAACCCCCCATAGAAAGAGCCCAACCCCATTAGACTAATCACAACTCACAAAACAAAATTCTCTTCCTTGTCTCTTCTTTCTCTCTCTAGTGAAGAAGACCAATGAAGACCAATCTAGGGGAGGGTTTAAGGGATGCAAAGAGTCAAGTTTCACCATCAATATTCATCAATTAGTAAGGTATGAGATCTAATTCACCTTTGAGACTTCTTTCCTCATAGGGTTCCATCAAATTGATTTCCAAAAGTTGAGTTTTCAAGTAGGTTTCATTCAATGTCGAAAGTGATGTTATAAATTGAATTATTTATGATTTCTTTTGGATATTATGAATATATTAACATGCATTCTAACTCAATTATGATATATCTTGATGGATCTAGTTTGTATAAGATGACCATTAACCCTTGACCCTAGGTTATGATCTTGATATGAATTGTATTGTATTGGTTCAATTGGCTTGGTTATTGGTTGAATTACTTAGATGATGTTGTTACACTAATCATAAATGATTAGGGTTATTTGTAGACTTTCATGCTATTTCTTAAGAAGATGATCTAGGTTATGAGGTATATTGTGAATTGACCTAAGTATCTTGTCTTAAGTTATGATCTAGTATTGAATTGTGATATAGTGATTCTTATAGCCTTGTTACCATGTTGGTTATAGACTTATGATGATGTATACCCAAATTGGGTTGAATTGAGGGTTTGTGGTAAGACCTTGATGATGAACTATGAAAGAGACTTGGTATGTCTTATGATCCCTATCCTTTAATTCAAATTATGGTTAATTGTTATTAAGTCACGATGATGTTTTGGAGTGTGCCTTGTATAAGGATTGATAGGATGGTATGATGTTGAATTGAAATTCCTTGACTATGATTTGTGAGGTGTTGGCTTAAGATGTAAATGTTATAAGGATGGTGAATGATTTACCAATGTCCCTTATCATGACATAAAGATGTTAATGTGGTACCTTATCTATATGAATTGTAATGAAAGGAAAATACTCATGCAATTCTTATTGAGCTATGATGATGATGAATATACAAGGGTTAGACCCTATGACCGACAATAAGATATGATGATTAATAAAGACATTAAAGACATTCCAAAAAGGGATTTTATCTTAGCACCGAGTGATCTTAACAATGGGAGGTGACGAATTTCCATTGAGGAAGATCCACCCTATAGTTCCACATGTGGTGTTGACTCCCCAATCAGGGATACTCACCCAATGGATTCCATGAGAGGAGGCCCCAATTGCCAAGTGGTATGTAGAGGGATTATACCTATCTCTTAGTTCATAAACTATGTTGCCCCCATAGGAAGACTAGCTAGTGGATCCACCTAGAAAGCTATGTTTATGTTTGGTTTTACTTTGGCCGGTAGACCACCTTCCTTCGGTGTAAGGTTTTACAACACCAGATTCCATACTTCGATCTTCTGGTCTATGTCGGTTAAGGGAAGTGTTCCCTAAACTAAAATGAAGTAATGAAGTACAAACCAAATAGGGTAACCTAAGAGGTTTGACGTAGCCTAGGTAGGGGTATGGGACACTACCTATGCCTTGCACTAGTTTGCCTTGAGGGAAGCCTTAGGAGGTTGTTCTTATGTATGAAAATGCTTATGATGATATATGATACGTATATGATGAACTTCCACATTTTTGATACTATATGATGATTAACTTCACTTATGAATATGTGTTGGTCTATATGGTCAAAGTAAGATGATATGTACTCTTAAATGCTATGCTATGTGAAGTAGGATGTTGGTCATGATTCTTGTTGGGTTACTTGATTTATTAAGGTTATGGGGCTTTGCTTAGTCATTGCATTTTTTGACTTGATAGGGGTTCATGGGAAATTGTCTTGCTTTGGTTATGTTGAAATGTACTCTTATTCATGCTTGTTAATATTGTGACTTGATGATAGAGATTCTTTTCTATGTATTCAACTATATGCTAAGCATGTTGACTTGACTAGACTTGGTGTTGTTGTTCTTGTGATGTACATGAATATGAATTATATTTTGTTCTTGGGGCCAGAAAACTTTTTGGAAGTAATTTGGAATTTCTAACCTAGTCCAAATTTTGAAAAAATCAAAGTCATTTAGTTGTACAAAAATCTAGTAATGAATTATAGATCTAATTATGAATTTCATAACATTATTAGATAGCCAAGAAGATAAGTAACCTGTAGCACTTTATGGAATCAAATTTGAACAAGTAGAACTCCCAAAAATGATCTTTTCGTGAATGGGTACATTTTGTTTCCGTCGAGGCCGCTGGAGCAGCGCCACTATAGAAAGTTGTGTCCGCTAGAGCGTGCCAGACACGATTAAAAGTAGCTAATTAATCCTGAAATGAACCTATTTGGTATTTTTTGACTTTTAGAACTAAGAAAGTGACCCTGGATGAGTTCTTAACAGGTTTTCACCATTTTTAGGCTAAAGGTAAGGTTTTAACACCCCGAATCCATTTTTCGATCCGTAGAACCTATTTTCATGGGTTATTATCGATGGGGAAGAGTTTTGATCTAAGTATTATGGTGGAAAAAGCCCTAATTTGGGTATTAGCATTTTGGGTTGGTCTAGGATTATTGGGTTTGTTAATCCGAATAATTAGACCTTTGATTGTTGATTGTTGCGTACATTAATTATTGTAGACCTAGAACAAGCGTAAGGAATCCGAAAAGGGAAAATTCAAATGTCTTAGGGGATTCAAGCTTGGATTCAAGGTATGTGATGGTTGTGATTTCATGTTGGTGTGATATATGTTTGTAATTGCTTCATTATAATGCATGTATGTATGCAAATGTTGTCTTATTGATCACCCTAATTGTAAATAAGGATAATTGAATAATTGTATGCCGTTAATCACCTCTTGTTGTATGATCTTGATGATGTACTTGTTTTTGTGATTGTGGATTGGATTACCACGTTCTGCTAAGATAACCGTTTTGATGGATTGTAATATTCTGGCATGCTAACAGTTTGGATCAGATTGCCACATTGCGACATGCTAACAGTTCGGATCCGATTGCCACATTCTGGCATGCTAACAACTTAGATCTAATTTCCACTTTCTGGAAGGATAACAATTTGTTTTGGGTTCCATGAGAGGACCATTAACTTGTAATATATTGTCTTATTGTTATGAACATTAACATGAACTATAGATTATGACTTCTCAAAGAGTTCTACTTAATGTGAATGGTGAAATGCGACTTCATTCATGCATTTCACAAGTGGACTTTAAGATTGGTTGTTCTTGGGTTATCTTATGCTATGAAGAATGTATTAATCAATATTTTTGATATTCGGTATGTTACGTGGTTATATTGTTGTAATTATTTATATATGTTTCACTTATTGATATAGTTGTGTGATCCTACATGTACACTGTGGCTATGTATTGAGTATGCACTTGGTATTTTTGTTAAGTACAGAGCAGATTTTGTCGGCTATTGAAAGTCCTCGTTTAGAAGATCATTGATCGTTTCAAATTCAAGGGTGAGTCAATCTTCCTGGAGAAGACTTGAAAAGGATTTCCCGAGCATGGTTGAGATCAATGTAATGCCGAATCCACATTCTTTGGAAATGAAAGACCCCAGGCCTGCGAGTATTATAATCTTCTAAGAAGATTACTAGAGGAGAGTGATCAGAGGATACTCTAGGCAAATGGTCAACTCTGGTGGAAGCAAAACGGCTTTTATATAGAAGCGGGCAGTCCCCATTCAAAAGGATTCTATCTAGTCTGGCCCAGATACAATGTTGACCGGTTTGATTATTGCTCCAAGTCTAATAGAGTTTTGGTACAATGACTTTTAGGTTCTAGACTAATTTTCCGCATTGTTTTGGTTTACTTAGCTTGCTTCCGCAACTTAAATACCTTAGTTTTATGTTATTTGCTCTAACTGAATGGTATTAGTCATTCTACTAATGGAGGGTTAGTGTGGGTTCAAATCACAATGGTTTGGGTCGTTACATAATGCAATGACCAAGTATTAATCATAAATAAAACATGTTGAACTCTATACTGATAAAAATGTTGAAAACCTAGTCAATGCACTAAGAATATTAATGTGCGAGATAGTATTTCTAACGACCGGGTTCCGTCTCTAAACAAATGCAAATGAGGGAGGAAATTGTGTCCAGAAAAACTTTTTGTAGTATTACGAATTTCCCAACATTGTCTAGATTTGGAGGAATTTGGAGTAATCATGGTGTTGGGAAATGTGGTAGCAATCAGGTCGAGTAAATATGAATTCAATTACATAATCAGTTAGATAACTAGGTAAGGAATCCGTACGAATTTACGGAATTGAATTTGGATAAATAGTTCTCCGGGAAATGATCTCACCGTTAAGGCTATTTTCTAAGCGTGGTGGGTTAGGAGTACGTTGTAAAAAGGGGGAATTGAAATTCCTCAAAAGGGTTCTTTCTCTCTTTTTTTCCACTGTAGCGAGATTTGGGTCACTGTAGTACCGCACTACAGCGGGATGGGTGTCTTTGTAGGGGATGATACGAGACTTAAATAATAGAACTTTTGGGGAGGGCTCATTGGTCCAAAAGGTGCCATTGCAATGGGATTTGTGCCATTGCAGTGACGCCGCTACAATAGGATGGGTGCGCTGTAGCGGGACGCGCGTGAATTAAGTTGTAAATAAAACCCCTAAACGACCTTATTTGGCACTTTTCGACTTTTAGAGCTAAAGAACGACCCATATGCTATTCCGACTCGTTTTCACCATTCATGTAGCTAAAGGTAACCTATTCACTCCCTGAATTTACTTTTTTATCCGTAGAACATATAAAATGGGTCAATATTGATGGGGAAGGGTTTCTTGATAGATTCTATAGGGTAATTAACCCTAATTTGACTAGTTGAGATCAGAGGTTTGATCTAGGGTTCATGGAATTGCTAATAATCCTGGTAATTATTGATTAACTATTGATTCCCGTGTATTATTGATCATTTGTAGACTATGAAATACCAAACAAATTCGGAAAGGGAAGGATCAAGTCTCTTAGGGTTCAAGATTATTTTGAGGTAGGTGATGGTTGTGATTTCATTATTGTGTGATGTATGGATATTTTGGCTTCATTATCATATTTGTATGTATATGACTGTTTCAATATTAATCACGTTTGTTGTGCCATATATAGATAAATAATATAGCCATGAAATGATTATATAAATGTAGGATCTTGATTATGTACTTATGATTGTGATTGTGGTGTGCGAACGGATATCGGATTGCCACATTCCGGCAAGCTAACTTTGGATCAGTTGACACATTCTAGTATAACTTTGGATTAGTTTCCACATTCCGGCATATTTTGGTACCGGATTTCCATGTTCTGGCAAGCTAACTGTTTGAGTCTAGGTTACGTGGAAGGTCCAATTATGTGTGAAACATGAGAAATGTGTTGTCAAATTGTCATGTTGATAATGTTGTTTATGTTGATATATATGCATGTGAATATAATGTTTGTTCGACTTGTTTATATTGCACATGTGGGATAGCCGCATGATCCTACTAGCAAACGATGGTTGTGTACTAAATTTTCGATTACGCTTATTTTTTTTAGTACAAGGAATCTTCAAGTGGTTATTGATAGACCTCACTTAGGAGACTGGAAGTCATCGCATCGACTTCAAGGGTGAGCCGCATCTTTGGGGCTGGCATGGAGTTTTCTTTCGTGTATGTCCAACATATCCGGACTTAGACTATTTGATTTGTTGGTTTCATAGTACAATAGTATTCTCTTGTTTAGACTTTAATATCGTTTAATAGGTTTGGTACATTAACTTTCATATCTTAGGTCTAACTTTCGCTGATTTTAGTTGTTAGATATTTTGTTTAGTAATGAAACTTTGCTTTTAGTCATTTAACTTGATTCTTTAATTTAAATTCCTTTGTTTTAGAATAATTTCTTTAGTCAGGATAGTAGTAATGATTCTCCCACCGACTTGTAAGTGTAGTGACAATTAGGACGGTTTTGGGTCATGAAAAAAGTTTGTATCAGAGCCTAGGTTTGTTCATGTTGATGCATTGAAACAAGTCTAATAGAGTCTCGCGGAATGCGTATGGGGATGTCTTTAATTTTCTTCTTGAGGCTATAGGACTTTGAGAAATCTCCATTTTTTCTCTTGTCTCGTTCGTGCTATGAATTGATTCAAATTGTTATCTGTCAATTTAAATTGGTATATAACTTCTTTCACTCTTCTATCCACAGATGGTTATCACTAGATATAACGGTGTTAGCTCATAGCTTCTACTAATTCTTTAGCTGAGGAACCTGCAGTGAGAGGTCGTAGTCAAGGTCGAGGTAGAAGAAGATCTAGAGGTAGAAGCCATGCAAGAGTGGTGCCTACATATCCACTCGGTGCCGATTGACAATGTACCGATAAATGTGAACCCTTCGATACATAATGAAGAGATGGAAGAGGAAGTTGAGATTCACGATGTTGATGAGGTTGAACATGGGTAAGGAGTGGAGGCTGAGACTATAGGGATCCCTCCCATTAATCAAGGTTTAGCTCAACCGATCATGTTGTTTTTGAAAGGGTTGGATGGTCCAGGAATGATTCAACCTAGTCAAGCCTATACTAATCCTCCGGTATTTAGGACTTTTTCCATGACGGGTGAAGTAGGAGGTAACGATGCCTTCTTTAGTCCTTTGTTGGGTTCTGTGATGTCCGTTAATGAGCATAATATGTTGACCAAGTTTCTGAAGCTCAAGCCGTCAGTATTTTTTGGTTGTGCCATTGAAGATGCTTATCATTTCATCTTTTATTGTTAGGAGAGGTTGCATAAATTGGGTATTTGTAACATCTCCAAATAGAAAGAATAAGATTAAAGTTTAAAATCTAGAAATTTCATTTTTTGCAAGTATAAGGAAATATGGAAATCTTTACGTAAGTTAAAGTTGATTTTTTTTAAACTTCAAACGATAATAAATACTAACACTGGATGAGTTAGGTGTAGTTCCTGATATGGTTGGAAAGATCTTGGAACAATATTTCGAAGGCCTCGAGTTTGCAAAATTTCGAGTTACGATGAGAGAGTAATGCCCTTTGGAAGTTGGGCTGTTGGATTAAGGAAAAGTCCAACCAAGGATTTTAAAGGATATTTTAGTATTTTTATTACCCTATTATTTTATTACGTTTTTAGGTGTTTAATGTTGGTCAATACTGAACTTAGTTAGTTTGAGAAAATTGGATTTCACGATACGGTTAAGGAGGAAAACAATAGAAAAGAATAAGGGATAAAGGGAAAAATCATCAAGATAGACGAAGAACATTTGTGTTTTCGTTAAGGATTTTTCTTAAATCAGGTATGTGAGTCTCTTAGAACGTTGGGACGTTCTCCCACGTTCCAAGCATGTTACTTCTGTTTATATTCGTAAAAAAGTGTTTGAATATTGATGATCTTGATACCCTTTCTTGAATTCATGTGTTGTTATTGAATGGGAAGTTTTTGAATCTGTTACGTCGTGTAATAGGGTCGTTTAGGGTTAGGTTCTTAGGTAATTTTTTGAGTATTTGTATTTAAAGAGAAATTGACAAAAAAAATCAAAGTTAGGAAAATTGGGTTTAGAAAACACAGAAGCAATTTTGACGGGCGAAATTTGAGGGTGGCTGCGCGTCGCGCGCCTAGTTCCCAATTCTAAAAATTCCCGCTCCGCATCGCGGAGCTGACACGAGGTGTTTTGTTTGGACTATGTTTTTTGAAATAAAATTAAATTATGCCTCCGCTTTGCAGACCCACCTTCAAATCTTGATTTTCAGATTTTTCTCATGTTTAGCTATCTAGAATCATTCTTAAACATCATGAGATCTTTTCAAACAAAAATCTTAATCCTTGAACCATATTTCAATTCAAGGATCAGTTAAGATTCAAGTCAAGAGTAGTTACTAATCAATGTCAAGAGAAATCAAGAGTCAAGTCAGAGAAGTCATTTAAAGTTTTCATAAGTCTTTAATAAACGTTTGTACTCTGTTTTAAGACTTAAGTTTTGAGTTCATTAAAGAGTAAAGTTGAAGTTCTTTCTTCAAAGAAGTATATAGGGACTATATATTCTTAAAGAGGTTCAAAAGAAATGTTTTCACATTTAAACAAGAGCGGAAACTAAGATTTCCAAAGAGCTTTTGGGCTAGTTTTCATAAAAGAGTAATAGCTTTCTAAATGAAGCAAGTAGGGAAACTCAGATTTCCAAGATATCTTTTGATCTATGTTTTGAGCACTAATATCAAATACCAGAATTAAGTATGTTTTAAAACATAAGAGGTAATATAAAAGTATTTTGGGAGTAGTATTGAACACCGATATGGGGGAGAGTTAAGATAACTCACAACCCTTATGAACCATGTAGCCACTATGGGTAGAAAAGGATTATACTTTTTAGATGATTCGTTTAGTGCCTTTTAGCATAGACTAGTAGATCCATTGGGCAGTTCAGGTTCTATACTAATGGTAAGGTATAGGACGACTCTGGAAGCATGAGGAAAAATGCTATATCATCACTATATCTCTTAAGTGTTGGTTGTCGATTAGAAAAACTCCGAAAGACTTTGTTGTATTTTTATATACATCAGTTCATTCGTATTTTTATACACATTTTATTGTTACTTGTATCTTAGCATATACACAGAGTTGACATCATGTTTTAAACAAATTTTCTTTATATCGAACTAGTTTAGACCTGCTTTATAATGAGATGAGTTTGGTAAGTATTCATGAGTTGAGAAGAGACAAGGTAAGTGTTTATTTTAGAACGTCTTTCAAGCCTATGTTTTTTTAGCATTGTTACTTGCATAGTAGTACATTCAATGTACTGCCATTTGGCCTGTATCGTATTAAGATGCAGACGCATGTAACGACGATCAACATCCAACACACCGTTGATCCAGTTGAGCACTCCAGAGTTAGTTAGTGAGCCTCCTTACATTCCAAAGGACCATATCACTTTCGTTCCAGTATTAGATTATTCGGATATTGAGGGGTTTGTCCAAACATCAATCTTAGTCATGTTAGAGGCTTCACAAATACATAGATGTTATACTAGGAGTGTTTTAAATATTATCTCTTATTGTTATGATTTGGGTTGCCAGTTTTGGTCAAGTTTGAATGTCTCAGTTTTACAAACATTCTTAGTTATTATATCATTTTAAATTCAGTTATATTCATTGTTGTAATGGTTATGATTTTTGTGTTCCGCTGAATAAGTAAGACATGCTAAGGGTTCGCTTGGGGCCAGCAATGGTCTTCAAGTGCCATCCATGTCTGTGGTTTACGCTCGGGGCATGACAAACTTTGTATGAGAACACAAAGTTCAAAAGTCATGGTGATTCTATGAAACTGGGTTTGTAGAGTCCTAGTTATTGATGTGAAGTGTGCCACATCTATAATTAGGAGGCTGCAACATTTAGGAAATTCCTTACATCTTTCATATCCCTTTCGCGTGTTAGAGATTATCTCCAAACAGTATCCCATTAATTCATGCTTATGTATATTTTCAGATAACCATGCCTCCATGAAGAGCATCAACAGGTCATCCAGCTAGGAGGAACATTAAGGAACAAGGGGTACCTAATGCAGATGAATTCCAACCACATGGAGAAGTGACTAATGACAAATTCATAGAGGCAATTAGGATGCTGAGTCAGGCTGTGACTAATCAGGACGGTCAGCAAAAAGGAGCTCGACAACAAGGGGCTGACACTTCAAGGATTCGTGAGTTCTTGAGGATAAACTCCTAACTTTCACTGGTTTGAGCACTATTAAGGATCCAAAGAACTTCACTGAGGAAGTGAAAAAGGTATTTGAAGTGATGCATGTTGCTGGCACTGAGAGAGTTAAACTAGCCTCATATCAACTCAAGGGTGTTGCTAGAACTTGGTTTGATCAGTGGAAAGAGGTAGAGAAGAGGATGGACCACCAGCAGGTTGGGCTTGTTTTGAGGAGGCCTTCTTGGGGCATTTCTTTCCCCGAGAACTGAAAGAGGCAAAGGCATGTTAGTTTCTCACAATTAAAAAGGATTCCCTAAGTGTTATTGATTATAGGTTGAAGTTCACCCAACTATACCGTTATGCTCCGGAGATGGTAAAGGATATGAGGAGTAGAATGAGTGTTTTAATGGGTCACCTATAAAGCAGAGAGGGTTGGGCATCAATGCTTATTGGGTACTTGGACATTTCGAGGTTGATGAGCTATGTGCAGTAAGTAGAGGAGGAAAAGCTGAGACACAGAGAGATATTCAAGAAAAAGAGGGCTAAGATAGTGAACGAGTCCGGGCAACAAAATAATTACAACCGTTCATACTTTCAACATAAATAGAAAGGCCCTGCTCCATCATCTGGTAATTCACCTGAACCTAAGAATAAGGGTGAGCACAATACTCAGATGCTTAGAGCTAAACCTGTTTATTCTTAGGGTAGCATGGCACAAGGGGGTATTAAGCCTCCTGCATGCAAAAAGTGTGGTAGAAACCATTCAGGTGCTTGTCGTAATAGCTCCACTAATTGTTTCAAGTGTGGTCTAAATGGGCATTTCATGCGAGAGTGTCCAAATAACTAGCAGGGGAATAGAAATGGGGGCAACAAAGACTAGTCTTTTTCAGTTGCTCCACCAGATAGGTTTGCACCCAAAGGAGCTACTTCTGGTACTGGCGGAGGAACAAACCGCTTGTATACTCTCAACAATTTCCAAGCGTAAGAGGATTCAGCAGATTTTGTCAATAGTATGATTCAAGTCTTTGACTTTACTGTTTATGCATTGCTAGACCTAGGGGCGAGTTTGTCTTTTGTAACTTCATATGTTCCTATGAACTTTGATATTATTTTTGAGAAACATAGTGAACCATTCAATTTTTCTACACCTGTTGGTGAGTCCATTCTAGTAGAGATTATGTATCCTGATTGTCCAACTTCCATAAATCACAACAGTACCATGGCTAATTGAATTGAGTTAGACATGGAAAATTTGAATGTCATTCTTGGTATGGACTGGCTTCATGCCTATTATGCCTCAGTTGATTGTTGGATTCGAGTAGTAAAGTTTCATTTTATAAATGAGCCACTCTTAGAGTGGAAAAATAGTTCAACAGTACCTAAGGGTCGTTTCATTTCATACCTTAAGGCAAGAAAGTTAGTTTCTAAGGGTTGTGTCTATCAGTTGGTTCGAGTTAATGATGCAAGTATTAAGGTACCTCCTATTAAGTGTTGTAGTAGTAAAAGACTTTCCAAAAGCATTTCAGATGATATTCCCAGAGTCCCACCAGGAAGAGATAGACTTCTGTATAGATCTTCTTCCATATACTTATGCAATATCTATTCCACCATATAGAATGGCACCAGCAGAGTTGAAGGAACTAAATGAGCATTTTAAAGAACTTTTAGAGGTAGGCTTCATTCAACCAAGTGCCTCACTTTCCGGCGCTCCAGTCTTGTTTGTGAGAAAGAAAGATGGGTCCCTTAGGATATGTATAGATTACCGCTAATTGAACAAGGTTACCATAAAAAATTAATATCATCTCCCAAGGATTGATGATTTATTTGATATACTTCAAGGTGCCACCTATTTTTCTAAGGTATATCTTAGATCTAGTTACCAACAGTTAAGAATAATGGAATGTGATATTCCAAAGACATCTTTCAGAACCATATATGGGCATTATGAGTTTTTGGTCTTGTCCTTTAAATTGACAAATGCACCTTTGGATTGACCAATGCACCTGCAACATTCATGCATTTTATGCATAGAGTCTTTAAACCTTATTTAGATATGTTTGTTATCGTCTTCATTGATGATAAACTAATCTATTCAAGGAACAAAGAAGATCATGTTGGTCATCTCAAAATAGTTTTTTAGAATTTGAAAGATAGAGAGTTTTATGCCAAGTTCTCTAAGTGTGAGTTTTTGCTTGAGTCTGTGGCGTTCTTGGGCCACATAGTTTCTGGTGATGGTATTAGAGCTGATACTCAGAAAATTGAGGTAGTGCAGAATTGACATAGACCCACATCTCCAACTGATACTAGGTGTTTCTTAGGTTTGGCTAGCTACTATAGAAGATTTATAGAGTGTTACTCATCCATTTCATCTCCTTTGACGAAGTTGAAGCGGAAAACAATAAAGTTTCAATGGTCTAAAGCTTGTGAGAAAAACTTTTAGGAATTAAAAAAGAGGTTGAATATTACCCCAGTTTTGAGTTAATATAATGTACTCAAGGTCTTGTTGTATATTGTGATGCATCTAGAGTTGGTTTTGGTTGTGTGCTCCTGCAGAATTGCAAAGCTATAACTTATGCCGAGAGACAGTTGAAAGTTCATGAGAAGAATTATCTAACCCATGACTTAGAGTTGGTTATTGTAGTTTTTGCTTTGAAAATATGAAATCATTATTTTTGTGGTGTTCATGTGAATATATTCACTAATCACAAGAGCATACAATATTTGTTCACCCAGAAAGAGCTTAATATCTAACAGATGAGGTGGTTAGAATTACTCAAGGATCATGACATGAGTATTCTTTACCACCCAGGTACAACTAATGTGGTTGCTGATGCTTTAAGCAGGTTATCTATGAGTATTAACACCCATTTTGAGGAAGAAAAGAGAGAGTTAGCCAAAGATGTGCACAAACTTGCACACCTAGGAGTCAGACTTATGGATTCCACCGAAGGAGGAATAGTGGTGACAAATGGGTCTGATTCATCATTAGTGTCAGAGGTAGAAGAAATGCAAGACCAAGATCCCATTTTTCTTGAGTTGATGGCAAATATTCATAAGCAAAGCGTATTAGCCTTTAGACAAGGGTGATATGGTGTATTGAGATATCAAGGTAGATAGTGTGTACCTATGGTTGATGGACTTCAAGAGAGGATCATGGAGGAAGCTCATAGCTTCAGATATTCAATTCTTATAGGTTCCACCAAGATGTATCGCGATTTGAGAGAAGTATATTGGTGTAATGGCATGGAGAAAGGTATTGATGGATGCATTGCCAAGTGCCTAAGCCTAAGTCCCGATGGGTTGGATCAGAATATAGAATATCCAGAGTGGAAGTGATATATGATTAATATGGATTTCATCATAGGTTTATGAAGGTCTCGCAGACACCGTAATTCTATTTTAGTGATTGTCGATAGAATGACAAAATCAGTCCATTTTCTACTGCTAAAGACTACCCATTCAACAAAAGATTATGCAAGGTTATATATTTAAGAGGTGGTAAGACTTCATGGAGTTCCAGTCTCCATTATTTTCAGATATAGGTGCACAATTTAATGTGCAGTTCTGCAAATCTTTTCAGAAAGGTTTGGGTTCAAATATGAACTTAAGTACTGTCTTTCATCCTCAGATTTACGTGCAAGAAGAGCGGAAATCATCTTCTTTGCCTTAAGATAAGAAATAAATTTACCTCTTGGCATCCCAATATTACCTTTCCATTCGAGGACTACCTCTTTTAGAAACTGGAAATGCACTATCTTAGTTCGGCAATCTACCGTGGCATAACAAGAAGCTAACCAATCCATACCCATTATAACATCAAAATCTACCATGTCTAGCTCAACAAGGTCAGCCAATGTATCGCGATCACAAACAGTTACAATGCAATTACGATAAACTCTCCTAGCTATAATAGATTCACCAATCGGTGTAGATACTTCAAATGGCTTTGCTAATAATTCTGGTGTTCTTTTGAACTTTCCAGCAATCAATGGTGTAACATATGATAGTGTAGACCCCGGATCGATTAATGCATATACAATATGTGAAAAGATGGACAATGTACCTGTAACCACATCCGGCGAGGCTTCTAAATTTTGTCGATCCCCTAGTGCATATGTGCGATTCTGACCTCCACTAGAACTAGTTGCTCCCCTAGCTCCTCTACCACGACCTGTAGGCATATGTAGTCCCCTACCTAAAGAAGGGGTTGATGAGGTCGACGCAACCACTGATCTAGTTGGTTGAACAAGGCCACCCACTCCCCTATGAGGTCAGTTTCTCATCATATGCCCTAGTGTGCCACACCAAAAACAAACATCCGTCCCAAACCTGCATGCACCTAGATGATTCCTCCCACACTGTTTACAAGGCTGTCGTGGAGGCCTTGATTGGCTCGTACTTCCTTGCTCTTGATGACTGCCTTGGCTTTCACTTCTTTGCCCAAACTGATTGCCTCTAAACCCTTGGAACCGTGGTGGAGCACTAGCTGTAGAGTATAAAGATGATGGTCTAGGTGGTCTGTTAGAGAACCGAGGCCTAAACTCACCTTGGGATGGTGTAAACCGCCCCATTGATCTGGCCCTCTTAGAATGCCCTATTTCCAACTCTTGTGTTCTTCTTCTTTGCCTTTGATCCTCAAATTTTTGTGCAAAAGCCTGCATCCTTGCTATATCCATATCTTTATTTAATGAAGCAATTGTACAGTCTCTAACCAGATATGAATCTAACCTGTCCACAACACGATGAACTCTATCCTCCATAGTAGCTACTACATTAGGAGCATACCTGGCCAAGGAATTAAATTTGAGACTATACTCCCTCACACTCATATTTCCTTGGTGGAGATTTAAGAACTGATCCGCACGGGCCTCTCGGATCTCCAATGGCAGATAATGATCAAGGAATGCCTTTTTGAACTCTTTCCACATAGGTGAAGGTGCATTTGTTCCCCTAGATTGCTTCCAAGCTTCATACCACAATATAGCCACACCCTTTAATCTGTATGCAGCTAGCTCAAGTGCTTCTTTACCACTTACATGCATAATATCCAAAGTGCGTTGGATTTGATCTATAAAGTCTTGGGGATCTTCATTAGGATCTGACCCGGTAAATGATGGAGGGTCCAAGTTAAGAAAATCACGTATCCGTGTTCCAGCTGATCTAACTACACCACTAGTACCTGCAACTGGACCTTCTTGCCTTTGGCCATGACCAGCAACTATACGAGTCAATAATTGGACTGCATTCCTCAAATCTTGCTCGGTAGCATTAATAGGGGGTTCCTGAGGTTCATCTTCCCTCCTTAGTTCTTCAGGAGATGGAGGCGTCGAGGAAGTCTGCGATAGAGACTCATCTTGATCCCCACTTTGAACAGCTTGACTTGGTGGTGGTTGGCTGGTCCCTTCTTGGACAGCCACATCTACTCGTTTACCAGTACTTTTACTCCTCGTAATCGGCATCTTTGCTATAATAAAACAATTGAGGAATTAGATATGATTCACCTACAACACAGGTTCTATAGCACGATCTAAGAAATGAAAGAAATGAGACAATTCCTATATGTCCCGTAGCCTCCTGTTTATAAATGTGGTGCATAACACATCCATAAGCAAAACTCTACACAGACACGGCTTTGTAGACTCCCTAGGATGACCTGCTCTGATTCCACTTTTGTCACAACTCAAAACCCATTAAGACGGACAGACACCCGATGCCCTAAAGGACCGAGAGAACCAACCTGCAACCTATTCTTACTGAGCATATACTATAACAATTGAGACAAGTTAACTTTGGATGCAGCGATATAAACCAACGTAAGTAGGTCCAAAAGTTATATACAAGACTTGGCCATTAAGACAACAACTGAACCATGTACATACGTCTACAAAGCCTCTAAAAGATAGAAGACTAGAGTAGGTCGGGACAGACCCCGCCTTACCCTTAACTACGATACAATACCAAACGAATTTAACAAGGACTTAATAAAGCTCCGAATCAACTTGGAGCTCACCAAAAGTAGCAGAATTTTGAGTGCTCCTACTGAGGAGGTCTACTAGCTGGAGTACCTGAGCCTGCAGCATGAAATGCAGCGTCCCCAATACGGGACGTCAGTACGAAAAATGTACTGAATATGTAAGGCAAATAGTATATGTAATACAAGGCTCAAATGAAATCAAGTAGCAACATATGAGTGCATAGATTAGGAGAGAAGACCACCTTTGCTTACTCTTGTGGAATCAAGTAAGCTACATTCTTTTCTTTACCTTTTTGTATGTTATAATCTTTGTTGGACATGTGATACAAGTGACCAGCTGATCAGTGGTAGAAGAGGATGACCCATGCTAGGCGTATTAACCCCTGGGATGCGGTCCTAATAATTACACAACTTGGGATCGGCCCATGCTAGGCTTTTGCCCCTGAGCTGCCACCCTTCTATACCAATAGGGATCGGCCCATGCTAGGCTTTCACCCCTGAGCTGCCACCCTTAATTAAATAGATTTCTTCACTTAGATTCTTTAATCTTTGAGATTATTGTTAATAAGTTCATAACTCTTTTGAGATGTTATTTTGGATAATCTTAACACTTTTGAGATGTTGATTTGGTGGTCATAATCATCTTGGAGATATGGAAATACGGAACAGTAGTGGAACACATGAAAATAATACTTTGAGGCAGTAACAATGACATAAGGAGCTATGAAACATCAACACCTTACTTTAAGACCTTAAAGGCACAATTGACTTCAATTGGCTTAGGAGAGGGATTCATCAAACTTTATTTTGCAAATACCATTTCTATAACAGCACAAGGGGAATAATTACAAAAGTATAGAGTAGTGAACATATAATGAAGTAGTTCTATGTACTTAGAATAGGAAAAGAAATATTGTTAGCTATTTGGAGATAGTACGCTGCCACTATGCTTCCTTTTCTAGAAATAGAACTTATGGGAAACACTTCATTAATATTAATTGCAGGTTCCAGATTTCATGCCAAAAGGATATATAATCGAATAGCCTTACATACCTTATTTTTCTGACCAATACCACTATCACGATTCAGCCTTCCTTATTGGGTGCTGATCTACAACATAAGTCATGATTAAGCTAACATCAGCAGCTAATCACAATAAGGTCCTCCAAAACAGTAGCTAAAATATTTGATGGAAATCAGGCCCAAACAACCCTTACATAAATGGTGAACCACCACACCCTTCCTCTACACATTAATACAACTTCATACATCATCTCCCAAGCTACCCAAACAACCCTCAACAACAATATTCATAAGGCAGCCACTATCAATCTCAAATCTTTCAGCATAATAGGAGAATATTGACTCAAAGATTTATCACAATCCATGAATTCTTGATAAACATATACAAAATTCTCCACTCCAAACATTATCAAAGAGAGGAAAACAAATGGGTTGAAGTCTTACCTTAATTCTGAAAATTTATCCTCTACACTTGTACTTCAAGAATTCAAACTCTCCTTCAAACTCTTACTTGAAAAATTAGACAGCACTCAAGAACTCTAAGGTGTCTTAGGGCTGCTAATTGAAGCCAAGAGAGACCAAGAAAGAACTTAGGAAATCTGAAACTTTTGCAAGTTCAAAATGGAGAATAAGACTTGATCCTTATCCTTTGAAAAAGGAGGTGTTATGGCCGACACTCTTGACCAATTTTGGGCCATATAATGTCAAGTAGGTGCCCCACCTGCTTGTCCTTTTAACTTGGGCCTTTTTGGACTTAATATTATTGGACCTTGGCTGTCCATTTTCCCTTTGTTCTTTTATTCCACTTGGGACAGATTAATGCAAGTAGGTGGTACACACTTGGCCCAATAACATGGTAAAACAAATCTTAGGAGGTGATGCACTTACCTAGTTTCACTTGGCTTTATCCATAATGGGCCAATTGGCAGATTTGGCTGCTGGGCCTTCTTTCATTCACAATTTCTTTAATAGGTTTGGGCTTCAAATGAGCCCCTAAATATAAGCCTAAATCTGGTCAATCAAACTTGGGCCCTTTAACTATAATATAGATCAATTAGGTGATGCAGCTGCTAGCTCAATTACCATCTTACTATAATTACTTAAATACTTTCCATCGGAGTTAACTTGCAATATATATGCTAAAACGTGCAAGGCATTACATCACCTTCCAAGCTAGTTTAAACCAACACTAATCACATAAGAAACATGATCCCTCACCTACACTATAAGTCTATGTCAAGTATAACATGAATAGAACTACCACATACAAAAATACAGTCCGTTACATCCTTCCCCCCTTGGAACATTCGTCCTCGAATGTTAGCATGGTTGCCCAGCCTAAACAAGTTCAAGCCTAAGTTAGTACTACTATTAATCACATTGAACATATAGACTTATACTTACTTGTCAATTCCTCCACTAACATTTTGATCATTCCCACTAGTGTGAAAGAGGTGAGGATACTTCAATTTCATTGCTTCTTCTGCTTCTCATGTAACTTCTTCTACTTGTTGGTTTCTCCATAGTACTTTTACAGAAGCTACTTCTTTATTTCTTAACTTTCTAACTTGTCGATCCAGAATAGCAATGGGTACTTCTTCATAAGTGAGATCTCCCGTAACCTGTACGTCTTCAGTAGGAGTAATACGAAATGGGTCACCTACGCATTTCCGTAGCATTAAGACATGGAACATCGGATGAACTGATGAAAGCTCTTGTGGTAGCTCTAACTCATAGGCTACTTGGCCAAATTTTTGGATAATCTTATATGGCCCTATATAGCGTGGACTCAGCTTTCCCTTTTTACCAAACCTCATTACCCCTTTCATCGGAGACACCTTCAAGAACACCCAATCCCCTATAGAAAATTCTAGTCCTCTCCTTCTAATATCTGCATATGATTTATGTCGACTTTGAGCTGTTTGTAGCCTCTGCTGTATCACTTTGACTTTTTCCATAGCTTAATGAACAAGATCTGGCCCAAATAAGGCAGTTTCACCCATTTCGAACCAGCCAATTGGTGATCTACACTTTCGACCATATAAAGCTTCATAAGGTGCCATTTTAATGCTCGAATGATAGCTATTGTTATAAGCAAATTCAATGAGTGGTAGGTGATCATCCCAGCTACCCTTGAAGTCTAATATACAAGCTCGCAGCATATCCTCAAGTGTCTGAATTGTACGTTCTGCCTGACCATCCGTTTGAGGATGAAAGGCTGTACTTAAATTCACTTGTGTTCCCCAACTCTTTTGAAATGACTTCCAAAAATTTGCTTTGAATTGAGCTCCTCTATCAGATATTATAGAGATTGGCACTCCATGTAGTCGAACTATCTCTTTAATGTACAACCTCGCATACTCTTCAGCTGTATAAGTAGTCTTCACCGGCAAGAAGTGTGCTGCTTTGGTAAGTCTATCAACTATTACCCATATGGAGTCAAACTTCCGGAATGAGCGAGGCAAACCAGTAACAAAATCCATGTTGATCATGTCCCATTTCCAAATTGGAAGTTCTATACGCTGCTTGTAACCTCCGGGCTTTTGGTGTTCTACTTTTACCTGTTCACAGTTTGGATACTGAGCCACGAATTCTGCAATGTTCTTCTTCATGTTCCCCCACCAATACATTTCTTTCAAGTCATGATATTTCTTTATACATCTGACGGGTCTAGTTTGGTGAACATTTGATCTGTTCAAGTGTAAGTTTCGTAGCTTGTGATCAAGTTTTCTTCTTTTCCATTTGAGTTTGATGTTTGAATTAAATATTTGTGCTTAAATTCAAATTATTTTTTAGCCTATGTAGTGTACCATTTAATCTATATTCCTTTATTATATGTGAGGGTGCATCTTCGCCATTAATTGCCCTTATTTTCTCATGTTTTCAAAAGCTCTAAGTTACGGTTGATGTGCATCTTGTGTTACATCTAATGGATAGTGTTTTATTGCATAACAGGGAAATATATTCATCTTGTCTTGGTAGTGGTTAGATTAATTGATATATTCTTTACATGTGTTGCTATCCTTTTTTAAGAGTAAGTCAAGCTTCTATTTTCATCTTCCCTTATTTACTTGTAGTAAGAAATTGTTTGCTGATAGACTTGAATGTTATATCCCTTTTATTCTATTAATTCTTTTCTTTTACTTTGCTTATATGTGATATTGGTCGAGTCCAATGGAACCTAATTCTTGCATTTCGTAGAGTTAAAGATACATTATCAAGTCAACTTCATCATTTCAAAAATCGTAAATCGAATATAAGGCTGAAGCTAATTTTGAGGTCTCATGAGTTAAAAACTAACTTATATACACTGATATACATATAGTATACGATCGGTATACAAAAGTTAAAATTGGGCCAAAGCCTAAAAAATCAGTAGTTTTGGGCCCAATGTTTCTGCGCAACAGTAGGCCCAAAAGGCCCAAATTCTTCTTCGCTCTCTTTATTATTTGATCGTAATTATTTTTATTTTATTTTAACTCTAGCTCTTATATTAATTAACTTCATAAAATTCCCTTGAAGACTACCCATCTTTATTATAATTTAAATGATCTAATTATCTCTTTACCCGATCATTTATAATAATATTTTGCATTCTTTATAAATTGCTAAATTATTTTAAGTGCTTTAAGTTAATTTATTTCCCAGTGATTTTTATTTATCTTTATATTCTTTAAGTGTTTTTTTAGAGTTAGTCAAAATGTTTTGGTCAAGTCGTAGATCAACCACGCGTAAGCGAGACACTTCAAGTGTCTAACACTTTCTTGAAGTGTAAATTAAACGCCAAACCCCTTTGGTATCTTCAAATGATTTTGTCTCTTTGAATATTTTGAAAATTATTAAGTTTTTCTTAATTTCTTAAAAAACAATTAAGTGGCGACTCTCTTTTAAAAGTGATTATTCTTTAAAAAGTTGAATTAATTTTTGAAAATAAGTTTTTTTTTGACATATTAGAAATGACGACTTTGATGGGGATTTAATTAGTTCTAACCATTAATGAATCAAATCTTTTTGACTATTTGTTAATACTTGTTGAATTATTTTGCCTTATATATGTCTTATTTGTTTAAATTGTGATATTAACTGTCGTTGCATGCATATCATTTACTCTGTCAAACGAATTTTTTTATTTTTCACTTAAAGGAAGATTATATGGGCCGGAGTCGTTCGTTAACCAAACTGTTTCTCTGGTACCTTGGCGAATGTAGTTGGTCACTGGATGGTAATGGTCGCTAACTGCCCCAGTCCAAGTTGTCCACTTTAGCATGGTAAAGTTATAGCTTATGGATCAAGGCAGCTGCGGCCACATGAGAAAAATTATCCAACCCATGATCTAGAGCTAGCAGCAGTTGTGTTTGCTTTGAAGATATGGCGCCACTACTTGTATGGAGTTCATGTTGACATATACACTGATCACAAAAGCTTGCAATATATTTTTAAGCAAAAAGACTTAAATCTGAGGCAGCGAAGGTGGCTGGAGCTATTAAAAGATTATGACATTGACATCTTATATCATCCCGGTAAAGCTAATGTAGTAGCTGATGCTTTAAGCCGTAAAATAATGGCAAGCACTTATGGTAAGTCTGTGGAAAGACAAGGAATGACTAAAGATCTGTCCCAACTAGCTAACTTGGGTGTTCGCCTTATTGAATCTCAAGACGAAGGGGTTATTGTGCAAAATGCGGCAGAATCCTCGTTAATAGTGGAAGTGAAAGAGAAGCAGTACACTGATCCAATTCTTTTACAACTTAAAGAGAATGTACTACATGGTATGACAAAGGCGTTTGAGCTTAAGCAAGACGGAGTACTTCAATGTCAAAACAGATTGTGTGTACCTAATATAGATGAACTAAGAAAGATGATCATGATGGAAGCACATAATTCAAGGTACTCTGTTCATCCAGGGTCAACTAAAGAGAAACTAAGGAAGACTAAATAAAATGCACCTCAAAACATAGTACTCTAGCAGCAAACAATGGATACAACATTCTTAATTTTCAAGTCATATTAAGAGGCACGACAAAACAACACACAAGATTTGCTGATTGTATTGAATGTTTGAAGGAATATTATTGGATCTTTTGTGGAGAATTAAGTTGGGTTGTGTATTGTCATGGGTCGGGTTTGGATGGATATTGGATTGGGTGAGAATTGTTGGGTTATTGAGGCAAACAGGTCTTGAAAAAGAAGCCAAGAATGTAGTTAATTTGACTTAAGAAAAATAACCATGTGAATTGCAATTTCGATCAAACTGAGGCAATTAGTCGAATTCGGCCAAAATAAGATAAAAATGAATTGTTATTAATAAATTAATGAGCTTCTTAATCTTAACAATAAAATAATTAACATAATGATAAATTAGTTAATTCAATATATAGACCATAACTTAAACTAAACTAATTAGCCAAATATTTAATTAAATAAAATCCTTTTGAGACGATTTCTGAATATTCATAAAAATACTCTAATTACATACATAACTATATATACGTATTACTTAAAAATTATTTTTTAAAAATAGTGACATATTTATTCAAACTAACTCGCAATCTATTTGAAATTTTGATAAAACTAATTATTTTAAATTGTTTGAAATTGAAGAAGCTTGATGATTTTATATCGTGGAGGGTCAAAATTGGGTGTCAACATAGTCCATAGGAATTAAGGACCGTAGATCACAACCGTAGGATCAATCCGACAGTTATTTTTAAGACTATTTGATTATTTTCCTATGTGCTTAAAACCTAAGTTATATCTTTTTATTCTAATCCCTAGCCTTATATAAGTTTTTCAAGTCCTATAACTACCCACCCTAACTTTATTCCCCTAAATTTCCAAATTCTCTTCTAGGTTTTCTCCAAAATCCTCTCTTTAGACGAAGGAATAAGAAACGAGGGTTGTTCAAGTTCAAGTCTCCTTTCTTCATCACTGCTTAGGGCTTCATTTAAGGTATGCAGGGAGTCCATCAAGGGTGTAACACCCTGTGCATCGAGAAAGGCTAAAGAAGGCTAACAAGCAAGTCCATGAACCCAAAATGGACCATGGACCCTTCAAGAAACCCTAAACGATTCGTGTAGGGGTCCACAACCTGTTTAGGGGAGGTATCCCAACCATCTAGGGCTTCCAGGATTTGAGTCACCTTGATAGGACCCTAGATGGACCATGGTGACTTATATGACCCGTTTAGGGATCTTTACAGTCACCTGTGAACTTTTAAGTTAATATAAATTCCTCAAAATATGGGAATGTTTTTAGAGATAAATTAAGGTCACTAAAATCCCCTAACACGAAGCTGAGTTGAAAGCTTTCTAATCAATTGAGTTTCAATATGAGATTTTATTTGGTTCAAATTCAAATGACCATATCTCTCGGTACATAAAGAATTAGATGGTCCATGACCTATCAAATTAAAGTACTACGAGTCCTCTTTCCAACTTCACAAAGTGTACTCCATTTAGAGTTTGGAGTAAAATGTTATGCTCATTTTAGTAAGACCCTATCAGACAATCAAAGTTTCACAAATGACTATACGATCAGTGAATTTTTTCATGGATTGTGGAGCCCTAAACAGTCCATGAAGCTCTCCTTTAAGGGAACTTCATCAGTTTTTTAAGTTAGGGTCATTTAGGTCTTTTCCCTATGTGTTTGGTACCTAAGCTGCGTTGTTTAAGTTCTTATTTAAGCCTAAGCCACGATATTTTACATCTAGTTAAGGGCTTAGAAGGTGTTAATCAGTTATTTTATGTTCATTAACATTTCAAGTCTTTAGAGTAAGGTTCTAAGAGGAGAATAAGCTAGGATTTTAAACGTTCTTTAAATTTTGTCGATTTTGCCAAAAATTGGTAAATAGATTGCAGGAACTCGAGGCGTTATCCCTTCTTTGTTAAATTAATATTAGGAATAATAAGATTTACTTCGCGTGATCGTTCACGCTTATGTTAATAAATCATTTAGTTATAAAAGCATCTTATGTAGAGATAAACTATTCAAGCACTTGAAAATGGTTGAGTGATAGTGCATGAGACTGAGTGCATATGTGTAACTCAAAGTATAGTGCATGAGACTGAGTGCATATGTGTAACTCAAAGTATTTGTAATTCCATGGTAAAAAAAATCTATTGTAGGACACAATCTTGGTGTTTTAATAACGAATTTTACATCTTATCTAGTTTCATTTTATTGCAATCTTCGTTATAGTTTATAGATTCCCTACAATGTTATAAATTAAAATTTAGCTATAAGTACCTAATAGTTGTTCCCATTGTAAAGTTCAAAACTTTACCCATATTTCCTATGGATTTCACCAAAACCTTATTACTGTTCTTGCATGCTACCGCATTACACCATTTAAAGGTGTATCTTAAGCATATCAACAATATGATTGTTGTTGATATGATGCAATGTTGTACTACATATTTCTTATATGAGTTATTTATTTGATCTTGATTTTATTATTTTACTGCTTCGCGACCAATAGAATACATATTTATTCTTGAATTTAACTTGAGAGAGAGAGAAGGACGTAAGATACGATTAAGATCAAATAGAGTAGGATCATAAGCCTAGGCATTGGGAAACATATTTTGTGTCTAGGATAGACACATACCTTGTACACCCTACTTGATTATTAATGGAAATTGCAAAAGTATTTGCTTAATTAACATAGCCATAAGAGATATAGGTGTGAGACGAACACAAATATGTGATTAGAGATTTGAGAGAATCATAGTCGTAATATTCGCCCCATAAATTAATAACTCAATAAATATTGCAAGATAAAAGAAGGTCTATGAGCAACATGATTACTTGATATGTCATAACACTAAAAAAAAGTTCTCTCATTATGATTAAAAAAACTCTCAACCCTTTGAAAAGTATATCAATTATAAGAAGTTCATAACTCTTTCAACAAAACACTTCTGAATTTTATTATATCTCTATAATCATAAGTCTCAACGAGTCTAACACCTGATTATTTTTACTCATTATAATGCATGTGTGATCACGTACACTCACATGTATATTGGATTGAACAAGCGTCATAGTCAAAGAATTATCAGAGTTGAGACACTTTGTTCGCCAAAGAAGTTGCACCAAGAAAAAAGACTTTGTAACAGGATGAAATATGTTTGCTCGAAAATCATATCCATCTCTCGAGTCTCAACCTGAGACATTTCCAAAATACTATATGAACATACGAGAACTCTTAAAATAGAGAGTTACTTTTTCACATACTCAGAATTAGCGATGAAAATGTCATTGTACAATAATTGTTGCAACAACAACTTACTAGTAAAAAAAAACCTTTCAACATCAAACACAAGACACACAATTGTTATTCCTAGAACAAAAGAGAACTCTTTTTAGAGTCGCCAGCAAATGGTGATTCCATCACCTATAGGGACTTGGGAAATTTGAACACTCCGCAGCTAAAAATTTATTAAATTCAATGATGTGTTGCCTATTTGGCTTCATTGTTTCCTTAACACACTCCTCTGGAATAGCAACTGTCTCAAACCATAGTGTATTGTCATATACTATAATACCTCCCACTTTCACCAATTCTAACATTCTATCATGGTACTTTTGATAGCTAACTTTGTCTACGTCGATGAAAGCAAAATCAAAACTTCCTCTATTGTCATTCCGCAATAGAATAAGTAGTTGCATTTAATCAAGTAATTGGATGTCAAAAGATTTTAAAGTAACTTTACTTTTACTTACCTCATTCAAGAGTTCATCAAGGGATGATAATGCCGAGGACTAAATAAAATTGATTTTATGCTCAACATTAGCCTTTTTAATAATTGGCAATCCCATCTCGTATGCATCTCGATCAAGGTCTATTGCTATAATCTGCATAATATTTGCACACATAGATCAATGATGTTCTACACATTAATTTGAGAATATATTATACACTAAACAAATTTTAGTTGTATAAAATTGTGATGCACTAGCCTTGCCATCATCAGGAATTGTAAGGGCAGTAACGACTAAGGAATATCCAGTGAACACTCCAATTTCAATTGTCTTTTTGGCATTTGTTAGTTTCAACAACAATGCAATTAGTTGACCAGCTTCTGGTGCAGTTGCCATTAAACACCTGTAAAAATATAATTCAAGCTAATCTAATTGACTTTTTATAAATGAGAAGCACCTAACTTAAAAATTGAATTACCATTTTATCCTTATTTTATTTCTAGAGTAATTAAATATTAATATATAATTAATTCAACATTTTATCATATTTAAAAACATGCATCTAGACACAAAATAATTTCAATACTAAGTAATAATTATATCATAATATACTAAATACTAAAAATAAGGTGTAAAGTCAAACTTTGGAAGACAAAAATATTTCATATAAAATTGTTAGAAAGTATTTCATAGAAAATTGTTAGGAATTATTATATTTTTAACAAAAATTATTATTCTTTCTCTATAATTATATTATTAGTGTGGTTAACTGGATTGAATTTGTTATCCTTTCTCCATAATTAGTATAATTAAATCTATTGGATTATTAGTAAAAACAATCAACCTTTCCTATCCCCATGTCTAAGATCACTAACTTATGAAAATTAACTTAAACAACTCTTCACCATTTTATTTTATACTATAAATCTTTAGCTATATATGTATCATGAAAAAGTAATTTTTCCTTATCACTTGCCTCTTTTTGATGTGAATCATCAGGCAATTTTCATGTACTTTTTTTTTTGTTTAAATATTAATATTTGTTTGATCCTATTTAGAATGATATTTTGTATCATAGTTTTATCTTTACCATTTTAGATGGATTGTTTTTTTACAGATTAAGGTATCATGAAGAACTCTACTTCTTATGTATTTCTTTTACAATATATATTGTTATTATTAAAGTCTTAAGAAGGATATCAATGTTGTATTTGTTCTTATTTGTTTAATTTTTTTGTATTCTTTACCGATTTATACTTTTTTAATTTAATCTTCTATGAAATTATGAATGTTACAAGTTAATTTTATTAGTGATAAAATTACTAATTTATGACTTTTATATTCATTTTTAGATGTATTTTATAACATTATTTTTCTTTTATCCTTTCCTTATTGATATAATTTCTTTAAATAAATACATATTTGTGTACTTATTACTGTATGGAGCATAATGAGAGATTATTAAGGATAAATCATATAGATATATTCATATTATTAGATGTCATAGTAATATTATTATTTTTCCATATTTCTTGCTTGATGGTCAATGTAATATTCGATTATTATGAATTTTATTTAATGAATAAAATATAAATTGATAAAACTAATATTTTTAAGTTCAACATTTTCTATATAATAATTCAACTTTATAATAATTGTATGCGACAAACGTGCAACGCACGTTCCGGGAACTAGTAAATAAAAAAGTTCAACGGCAATAAATATTCACTTTAATGAAAATACATATTCTCACCAAAGTTTTACCAAGACATATTACGAAGGAAGAAAGAAGAGAGAATTTCTAAAATTCATATAGCCTCTTGCATAAAAGTACATAAATCTCTGTCTGTATCATACCGCATGACTCCACTATTGTGAGTGGCATCAACAGTAAAACCCCTGGTGGGAGAACCAACTACCAACCTAAAATTAACCCAATATACCATTTATTAAAATCAAATCATGACATAAAATACTAAGAATATATGGTTAAAAAACAACTAAAGAATCGAGTTCCCGTAAACTCAATCAATGATTCAAAGTACCGTTGCAGATGTAAAACCCTAAGAGATAGAAGTCATGGTACCAAAACTATAAACAAGTCAATAATGGGGATGAGACCCCAAAAACATAGAAAAACACGAACTAATAGTCTAATGTTACTCAAAGAGATGGATAATATAATTTCCTTCTAGCTCATTTCTTTGTTTATACTTTTTTTCATCAATTAGAGTGTTTCTGTGATCTCAGGCCATTTATGATTTTTTTGGGATTGATATCTCCGTCATATGGTCATTCGTTTGGTTTGTATGTATATTTCTATGCTTAGAAGCTTTTGAACCTTAAATGATTGATTTCGATCAAAAGTTTAGGAAAGCGGCCTCATGATGCAATTCTGATGGTTCCACAAACTCTGGAAGGATCGTTTTAGGCTATTGGCATAGTCCGCTCAGGTCTTGAGTCTTTCGGTGTGAGTTTATGAGATGTTTTAGCTTTTAAGTTTTGGCCTAACTTTGACTTTTGTCAACATTCTTGGTAAACATGACAAGAAAATAAACTTGTTGTTATGGTTAACTCTGTAATGTTAAGTTTGGTATAACACAACCCTTTGTGCGGATCCGGAAGCTTCTGTGCTAATTCTAAGCTCCCTTGTGGATTTTGACTACTCACTAAAACAAATTCAAAGTGCAAGCAATTGTCGTCAATAAAAATACTCAACTAAGAGTCATGATCAAATCCCATAAGGAATGATATATTGATAAGAATTCAACAAAGAAATTAAGAGTGTGGATTTGTTCATTATAGTAGATTAGAACAAATGGGTGGATGATTCACCAAATTTACCAAAAGAGTTTGTGATATCAAATTCAACAATTACACTAAAACTTTGAAAATTCAAGTAATTACCAAGTAATCTAGGGTGCAAGGATTGAAAGTCGATGTCACATATTCATTCTAAGGGACAAGGGACCCAATTTTAATAAGTTAATCATGCAATTTGTCCCAAAGTCAAGACCCACATACAATTTCATCATTTTCGCATGCAAATGAACGAGAATTCATTGAGCGGATGAGAATTGCATACCTGTACGCTTTAGTGGAGTGAATGTGAGGATGAACTTTGTGACAACAACCACCGAGCCCGCCTTCGAACACCGACCAAAAAAATGGAAGAGAGGGATGGGAATTTGGGAGAGAAGGGTGTGGGAATTTTTGAGATTGTGGAGAAGATGAGGGAATGTGGAGAAATTATGGTGGCTTAAATGTGTTAATGAGTGGGGGAGTAATGGAATATGGGGAGGCAAACAGTTGGGGGGAGAATTTGAAAAGTTGGGGAAGTAACTGAAGAGTTTAAATTCATTATATAGCCGGCTAGGTCGGGTCAGGTCCTTGGATCTTGGGAACTTACGATTCCCCGTCGACGGACCGTAAGTCAATCGACGGTCCGTCGACTGCTCCGTTGATTGTGCCCTAACTTAGACAATATTTAAAAACAAACCTGGGATCCACGGACCCCATCGACGGTCCGTCGATGGGACGACGGCCCGTCGATTGGTCCGTCGATCAGTGCACCAGACTGATTTCTGCAGATTTCTGGTGATTTGGTCCCTGCACATTTAGAGTGTGTTTGGTATGAAGGAAAACATTTTCTGGAAAATGTTTTCCAATTTTCTCATGTTTGGTTGGGACAAAATCTTGGAAAATATTTTCCAAATCAACTCATTTCCCTCAAAATTAAGGAAAAGGACTTCCCTTAAAAAATTAAGGAAAACATTTTCCAAAACTCTCCTCCAATTTCAAATTACATTTTTTTTTTGGGAAAAACATCAATTTAAAAAAAAATATTTTCAATTTCAAAATTTTATTTTTTCGTCCGATCCCTTCCCTGAGCCCCACCCCCACCCACCCACCCACCACCGGCCAGCCCCCCCAACCCCAACCCCTCCCCCAAAAATTAATTTTGTTTTCTTAAAGATATTTTCAACTTCAAATTTTATTTTTAAACTCCTACTCCCCCTTCCCCAGCCAGCCCCCCCCCCCTCAACCCCAACCCCAACCCCCCCAAAATTATTTTTTCACTCCTCCCCCTCCCCCTGCCCCCATCCACTACCCCCCCACCGCCACCGCCACCCCCACCACCAACCCAAAAAATAATAATTTTATTTTTAAAAAATATTTTCAATTTCATAAATTATTTTTTACTCTAGTAAAAATAAAAGATGTCTCACAATAACATTTTTCATTCATAAATCAAACACTAAAATTCATTTTCGGAAAATATTTCTACTCACCAACCAAACATGAGAAAATAAGTCCAAAATCTACTTGTTTTCCAGGAAAACATTTTCTAGGAAAACATTTTCCTCCGTACCAAACACACCCTTAGCACCCAATAAGCCATTCTTTTTGTGTTTTCTGGATACTTTTTAGACACGGACCCTAAACTACTCTCTAGACAACAGACTTAAAAGAAATAAAAGAAAATTTACACAGGATAATAAGTAAAAATCAAAATAATGCGACTATTCCTACTAAGACAAGAAAAACCTAGTGTTGGCTAGAATATACATATTGGGTTGCCTCCCAATCAGCACTTGATTTAACGTCGCAACACGACGCAAGAATCTTGATTACTCAGACTTCATCAAGATGGTATGCCTCAACCACTTCATTCGCATTCTCCGCATGCCCAAGGTAGATTTTGATTCTTTGCCCATTTACCTTGAACCGTGCACCGTCCTTGTTCTCCAACTAACCCGCACCATGAGGGAACACTTGAGTGATCAAGAATGGACCAGTCCATTTGGACTTGAGTTTGCCCAGAAATAAGCGCAACCTAGAGTTGAACAAAAGCACCAAATATCCAACCGTAAATTCGCGCTTTTCGATCTTTTGGTCATGGTACTTCTTCATCTTTTCTTTGTAGATGCCTGAACTTTCATAGTCCTTCAAGCGAAACTCATCAAGCTCATTCAACCCATTTAATCTCTGTTCCGCAGCTTCATTCCAATCCATCTTCAGTTTCTTCATCGCCCACATGGCCTTGTCCTCTAACTCAACCGGTATGTGACAAGCCTTACCATATACAAGTTGGTAAGGAGACATACCTATGGGAGCCTTGTATGCTGTCTGGTAGGCCCAAAAAGCATCATCAAGTCTCCTTGACCAATCTGTTCTACTAGCATTCACCGTTTTAGCCAGAATTTGCTTGATTTCTCTGTTTGACACCTCGACTTGCCCACTATTCTGTGGATGATAGGGAGTGGCTACATTGTGGCGAACCCCATATTTCTCCACTAAACCTTTGAACAACTTGTTGCAAAAGTGGGATCCCCCATCACTAATAATGGCCCTAGGGGTGCCAAATCTAGAAAATATGTTCTTTTTTAAGAACGCGGTGATCCCTTCATTGTTTGCAAGTGCTATGGCTTCCACCCATTTTGACACATAATCAACCGCCATAAGAATGTACTTCATCCCATGAGAACTCACAAAAGGGCCCATAAAGTCAATGCCCCATACATCAAACAACTCTATTACAAGAATGGGATTCAAAGGAAGCTCTTGCCTTCTAGAAACACCTCCATCTCTTTGACACCTATCACATGCCTTGGCGAACTCATGAGCATCTTGGTGGATGGTTGGCCAATAGTAGCCACATTGCAAGATCTTATGGGCAGTCCGGACACCACTATGATGCCCACCCACAGGTGGGGAATGACATGCCTCCAAAACACTAAGC
>JABWTJ010000253.1:248257-325370 GCA_016801875.1 Solanum sitiens
CCATTCTCAAGAGTGGAAGTGTTCTAAACGGAACCTCACAACGGTCCGTCAGGTCTGTGACGGTCCGTCCTGCAGGTCCGTCACAGAGTTCAGAGAGAATTGCTCTCAGTACCCAATTCTCAAGAGTTGAAGTGTTCTGAAACGGAACCTTACAACGGTCCGTCATGTCTGTGACGGTCCGTCCTGCAGGTCCGTCACAGAGTTCAGAGAGTCGATTTCAGCACTCAAATATAAGAATTCCAAGTGTTTGGAACGAGACACCCTCGACGGTCCGTCGTGCCCATGACGGTCCGTCGTTGGATACGTCGTCTCAGACAGTTTTCCAGAAATAAAATCTGCTGCTCAAAACGACTAAGCAGGTCGTTACAGATAAATGGGGCCAAAGCCCAAGATCAGATAGGCCCAAATCTTCCTCCCTCACTCTCTCTATTTGAATTTATTAATTTGTCTTACTCTTATTAGTTTATTTGTTAATTAACTTTAGGGTTATCTTAATTAAATTTCCCATAAGATGAACGATGTCCTTTTATGTTAGTACATTTTAACTCCTTTTTTTATCAACTCTCATACTTTAATTTAACATCTTTAGTCAGAAAAAAAAATTAATTAATTAGAAATAGTTTTCATGCTTAAATTAACTAATTTAGTTCAAATTATCATTTTAAATAATTCACAAAAAAAATATTCTAGTTAATCTAGTTTTGTTAAAGTCTTAATCATTTGCAATTTAATTCAATTATTTTAATTAATATCTTCTTTTCTTAAAAATTAAAAATTGTTCCTTGTTTATCTATTTTCTCAAGTTAAGTCATTTTCCTAAAAATAGTCAAAATAGTTATCTAAGTCGTAGGATAACCGCAAGTTAGCGGACGCTTTAAATGCCTTAAAAATCTTCTTGAAGTGTAAATAAGAACCTCTTACCCATTTTCTAAATTTATAAGACTTAATTTGTTAGAGTCTTTTTAAATTAAGTTTTCTTAATTTCTTTAAAAAATTAAGTGGCGACTCTTTTCTAAGTATTTTTCTCAAATTGTATTATACTTGAAACATTTCAAAAAGTTATTTTTCTAAATATAGTAAAAATTACGGCATAACATATATATATATATAATTTTCCCAAAGTTAATAGGTGTTCATGCCCTCACGTAAGCATGTGGGTCCGTCTTTCAATGACTCTTGTTCTTATTCCTATTTAGAAAAAATTAAAATTATAACAACTGTTGGCTCATTAACAAAAATTAAAATATTTTTTTTAAAATTTTCTTTAATAAATTCGTCCTTAAAGACTTGGTAATTATAAAAAATTATTATGTGAAAAATGGTCAAATATAAAATACAATTAGAATTTTTATCATAAAATCATTAATTACTAATCTATTTTGGTCAACAATCACATTTCTCAGGTCAATAATTTTTAAATTATCCAAATATTCTCTCACACTAAAAACAAATTGTTACAATTGAAGTGAAGTTAAACTAAGGTTAAGATGATCATTTGCTTTTATTCGTCTTCTCCAAAATCACTTATTTTTTTGTTTTTTCTTACTATTAGAGAACTTGTTTGTATCGTGTGCCTTCTTTTCTTCTTTATCTCGTTTGTATCAACTTCTGATTCTTCCTTCTAAGATCCTTCTTCTCCTCTAGTTTGTATCACTCAATGGAATTTGAAGGGATGTAGATAGCTTCGATCGGTTCAAGTGCTCCGATGATCGTCGACGATGAAGACGATTCGGTTTCAGCTGTTTTCAATGATAACAAGGTGGAGATAGTTGTTCCTTTCTAGAAGACACCAGGTGGAAGCGGCGGTGACGGTGTCTATGAGATGAAAGTGAGGGTTGAGGTTCCTATTCCAAGGAATTGGTTGATTCCGTGGCTAGATCGATTGATCATGCTCAGTTTTTGGTTCAAACCACCAAAATTTCAAGGAGAGTTGGATGTGGTTGAGGTTTATGGTGTTTCAGGACGGAACGTGGGTGGATTTTGAGAAAATGCCATGGATGTGCTGGTTTCAAATTTTCTGAGTGGCGAGGCTATCATCGAAATGGAAATGGAAAGGTGTAAATTGATTTTTGATTTTTGTGAAATGATAGAAATCAATTTGGAAAGTGGGAATGAAGTTGCCCATCGCTTGGATTGATGTTGATGGTAAGGATTTTTACCCTAAGGTCTTCACTGAGGGTTCAAAAAATCTCGATAAAAACGAGGTAAATGTTGATGAAAAGTTAGTATTAAACTTGAGATAAGAATAATTGAGAGGAACTCTGTATCATAAAAATTTATTTCCCTACTTTGCCTTCATGTGAACAATTTGAATTAGAAGTTAACATCAAAATAATGATCTTGAAACCAGATTCACCACCTGTATATAGTAAATCATTAAATAACCAAAGTTAAATAGGGGAAATCCAAACTTACCAGATAGGAGATATACAAACTTTGGAACTATAGGTTTTTTGGTCGGGGGATTGAACTGTGTAGATTTATTAGAATCAATGCGCTATGAGCATGAGTACATGTATTTGCACTTGACTGTTCCGTTTCTCCTGTGACATTTAAAAGTAATTAAAAGGAATGAATAACGAAAATGAGCAATTCTTACCTGACATATGAAAATTAAATTTATAGCTGACTATAAACAAGAGTAGAATGTGGGTGTTCATATTGCTACACCATACCACACACAATTTTGAATTGATGATTAAGTCATCAACTCCTGTATCAAAATTCACACTTGACGGAAATAGCTATTGAGATCCTAACTCAACCTTCTCGAGCTTTCCCAATATAACTCGACATAACATGATATGTTTTTCATCATTTAAATTTATCTCGCACATTATTTTCACTACACACATAACCAATAACAAGTATCAAAAGGGGAAAGACGAGTTAGGAAAGAGGAAGGGGGAAAGTGAGGAAAACAAAGTGGTGAGGGAAGTAGGCAGTTCATCTAGGAATGGATAGATCAGTGTGTGGTCTTTGCGCCTACTGAATTACTTCCACCAAAGTGCCCTAGGATAGGGTCGTTGGGGAATGAGGAGGAACACTATCGAAAGATTTCCTAGGCCACTTTGGTTGAAGCAATTCCGTAGGTGCAGAGACAACACACTGATCTATCACATTCCTAGATGAACTGCCTACTTCCCTTACCACTTTGTTTTCCTCACTTTCCCTCTTCGTCTTTCCTAACTCGTTTGTTCCCTTTTGGTACTTGTTATTGGTTGTGTGTGTAGTGAAATAATGTGCGAGATAGATGAAAATGATGAAAAGCATATCATGTTATGTCGAGTTATATTGGGAAAGCATGAGAAGGTTTAGTTAGGATCTCAACAGTTGTTTCCGTCAAGTGTGAATTTTGATACTGGAGTTGATGACTTAATCAATCCAAAGTTGCATGTGGTATGGTGTAGAAATATGAACACCCACATTCTACCCTTGTTTATAGTCAATTATAAATCTAATTTTCATAGTTCACTCCCCCCACCAAAAAAGATGGAGTTCCAAAGTTTGTATAGCTCCAATCATGTAAGTTTGGATTTCCCTTTTAACTTTGGTTATTCAAGGATTTACTATATATAGGTGGTGAATCTGATTTCAAGACCATTATTTTGATCTTGACTTCTAATACAATTTTTTCACACGAAGGCAAAGTAGGGAAAAAATTTCATGACACAATTATGATTTGTTGGTGGTGGTGATGACTTGTTGCAGTCTAGTATTTAGGAAGTCCATGGCTGAGATGAGGTTCTTTTAATGTCTAATTTTGTTGGGATGAAATTTGATGTTTTCTCATTGATAAGTTCAACTTGTATAAAAGAAGTTATTGTAGTGATATTATTAAAAGGCTGAGGATATTTTGTGCCTTTTAATGAAGTAAAACATGTTCAAACAACTACTTGCTTATCATGTGAAATTTTGTTTGGGAATCGTCTAGCTATAATGTGCAGATACCGCCTTCTTTAAGTGAGGAGGCTTCAGTATAGCTTCACAGTAATATTACAACTTTTTTCCTGTCTCCATTCTTCAGGTTCATTGATATTATGTGGAACTTCCCGTGTTTGGATTTTAACCTTTTTCTTTATCTTTTTTATATATTACTCTATGTAACTTGGAGACTTCAACATATATCTCTGCTTGTCAGAAAGAGAATCACAGTCCTTATCAGAATTAGCAATTTAAGTTGGTCGTTGATATTTCATGTTCTTCAAATGGTTTTTTAATCAGGGCCTTGCTTTACTCGTACATCATGCTAATACGTAGTGTTGCATGTGAGTAGTTTCTTTTTTGTTGTTTGAAACACTCTATGTTAGTGAAGCTTGAACAATGAATTCTAGGGATGTGTCTGCTTTTGAGCTGTGACTAGGATGGTAGAGTATGTTAACAAATACACCCTTCAATTATGTGACCTATTTTTTAGTTTTTTCCAAAAGAATGCTCCCTCTTTAAATTTGAGAACAATTTATGTGTAACTTTGTTATTGTTTCTTTGATGACAAGTTTTTACAGCCACACATACTTCAATTGTTTTGTACCTACGAAAATGTTATGGCATGTCTAATAACACAAGTTTCAAAAGTTACCTTATTCTTAATCGTTTTTCTCTATTTTGATTATTTACTTTGTATTTTTCCACTCATTTGCCAAGAAAATGATGTCCACGCTTTTGTATGCAATCATAACTTGATTCTTCTTTGACTCGAACAAACTATTAAACTCTACCCAAGAGACAATGGTTTGCCAAATGGCATATACATCTTTCAAATTTAAATGCATAAATATGATCGTCTATTTGGGTCGTGGACCATTTTAGGTGGTCTTTTTAATGGGTCTAACAAGTCTTGGGTGTTGGGTCATCTTAGGCAAATGCACTAAATTGAGGAATTTAATTTCACTCTATTCTAGTTGACGAAGAGTGGGGTTTATTAAGTGGACCGATGACTAAAGTGGACAACTTGGATTGGGGCAGTTAGCGACCGTTACCATCCAGTGACCAACTACATTCGCCAAGGTACCAGAGAAACAGTTTGGTTAACGAACGACTCCGGCCCATATAATCTTCCTTTAAGTGAAAAATAAAAAAATTTGTTTGACAGAGTAAATGATATGCATGCAATGACAGTTAATATCACAATTTAAACAAATAAGACATATATAAGGCAAAACAATTCAACATGTATTAACAAATAGTCATAAAGATTTGATTCATTATGGTTAGAACTAATTAAATTCCCATCAAAGTCGTCATTTCTAATATGTCAAAAAAAAAACTTATTTTCAAAAATTAATTTAACTTTTTAAAGAATAATCACTTTTAAAAGAGAGTCGCCAGTTAATTGTTTTTTAAGAAATTAAGAAAAACTTAATAATTTTCAAAATATTCAAAGAGACAAAATCATTTGAAGATACCAAAGGGGTTTGGCGTTTAATTTACACTTCAAGAAAGTGTTAGACACTTGAAGTGTCCGCTTACGCGTGGTTGACCTACGACTTGACCAAAACATTTTGACTAACTCTAAAAAAACACTTAAAGTATATAAAGACAAATAAAAATCACTGGGAAATAAATTAACTTAAAGCACTTAAAATAATTTAGCAATTTATAAAGAATGCAAAATCTTATTATAAAATGATCGGGTAAAGAGATAATTAGATCATTTAAATTATAATAAAGATGGGTAGTCTTCAAGGGAATTTTATGAAGTTAATTAACATAAGGTTAGAGTTAAAATAAAATAAAAATAATTACGATCAAATAATAAAGAGAGCGAAGAAGAATTTGGGCCTTTTTGGCCTACTGCTGCGCAGAAACATTGGGCCCAAAACTACTGATTTTTTAGGCTTTGGCCCAATTTTAATTTTTGTATACCGATCGTATACTATATGTATATCAGTGTATATAAGTCAGTTTTTAACTCATGAGACCTCAAAATTAGCTTCATCCCTATATTCGATTTTCGATTTTTTAAATGATGAAGTTGACTTGATAATGTATCTTTAACTCTACGAAATGCAAGAATTAGGTTCCATTGGACTCGACCAATATCACATGTAAGCAAAGTAAAAGAAAAGAATTAATAGAATAAAAGGGATATAACATTCAAGTCTATGAGCAAGCAATTTATTACTACAAGTAAATAAGGGAAGATGAAAATAGAAGCTTAACTTACTCTTAAAATAGGATAGCAACACATGTAAAGAATATATCAATTACTCTAACCACTACCAAGACAAGATGAATCTATTTCCCTGTTATGCAATAAAACACTATTCATTAGATGTAACACAAGATGCACATCAACCGTAATTTAGAGCTTTTGAAAACATGAGAAAATAAGGAAAATTAATGGCGAAGATGCACCCTCACATATTATAAAGGAATATAGATTAAATGATACACTACATAGGCTAAAAATTAATTTTAATTTAAGCACAAATATTTAATTCAAACATCAAACTCAAATGGAAAAGAAGAAAACTTGATCACAAGCTACTAAACTTACACTTGAACAGATCAAATGTTCACCAAACTAGACCCGTCAGATGTATAAAGAAAGAATTTAAACTAAACTTTAGCATAAATAAAGTGATATATGAATACTCAAATTAAGACTCTAATGACTACATGTAGATATGAAAACTCAATAAAGAATCTGGTCGCAAAAGAATGTGACAAAACAACGACAAAAGATTCAATTCAACCAAACAGAATTCCCAGGAACCAGACTTAACAGGAAAAAAAGAAAATCAAGAATCAAGCATGTAAATAGATCTTTACAACTTCCAGGTTTATACTCAAATGGCTACAAATTTCTATAAACTTAATAGGCTATCCACTAGAGATTTAGATAATAATAGTATTAAAGAGAGAATTGAACCAAGCAGTAACTAAAGACTAAAGATTTAACTAAAAATGAGAGTATGATAGGAGAAACAAAGGAAGAGTAAATAAAATGCACCTCAAAACATAGTACTCTAGCAGCAAACAATGGATACAACATTCTTAATTTTCAAGTCATATTAAGAGGCACGACAAGCCATAAATCAACACATGAAATTTCAAAGAAAATAGTCGACGGATAGTAACAAAACAACACACAAGATTTGCTGATTGTACTGAATGTTTGAAGGAATATTATTGGATCTTTTGTGGAGAATTAAGTTGGGTTGTGTATTGTAATGGGTCGGCTTTGGATGGATATTGGATTGGGTGAGAATTGTTGGGTTATTGAGGCAAACAGGTCTTGAAAAAGAAGCCAAAAATGTAGTTAATTTGACCGAAGAAAAATAACCATGTGAATTGCAATTTCGATCAAACTGAGGCAATTAGTTGAATTCGTCCAAAATAAGATAAAAATGAATTGTTATTAATAAATTAATGAGCTTCTTAATATTAACAATAAAATAATTAACATAATTTTAAATTAGTTAATTCAATATATAGACCATAACTTAAACTAAACTAATTAGCCAAATATTTAATTAAACAAAATCCTTTTGAGACGATTTTCGAATATTCATAAAAATACTCTAATTACATACATAAATATATATACATATGACTTAAAAATTATTTTAAAAAAGTGACAAATTTATTCAAACTAACTCGCAATCTATTTGAATTTTATAAAACTAATTATTTTAAACTGTTTGAAATTGAAGAAGCTTGATGATTAATTTATATCGTGGAGGGTCAAAATTGGGTGTCAACATAGTCCATAGGAATTAAGGACCGTAGATCACAACCGTAGGATCAATCTGACAGTTATTTTAAGACTATTTGATTATTTTCCTATGTGCTTAAAACCTAAGTTATATCGTTTTACTCTAATCCGTAGCCTTATATAAGTTTTCAAGTCCTATAACTACCCACCCTTACTTTATTCCCCTAAATTTCCAAATTCTCTTCTAGGTTTTCTCCAAAATCCTCTCTTTAGACGAAGGAATAAGAAACGAGGGTTGTTCAAGTTCAAGTCTCCTTTCTTCATCACTGCTTAGGGCTTCAATTAAGGTATGCAGGGATTCCATCAAAGGTGTAGCACTTTGTGCATCGAGAAAGGCTAAAAAAGGTTAACAAGCAAGTCCATGAACCCAAAATGGACCATGGACCCTTCAAGAAACCCTAAACGATTCATTTAGGGGTCCACAACCTGTTTAGGGGAGATATCCCAACCATCTAGGGCTTCCAGGATTTGAGTCACCTTGATAGGACCCTAGATGGACCACGGTGACTTATATGACCCGTTTAGGGATCTTTACAGTCACCCATCAACTTTTAAGTTAATATAAATTCCTTAAAATATGGGAATGATTTTAGATATAAATGAAGGTCACTAAAATCCCCTAACACGAAGTTGAGTTGAAAGCTTTCTAATCAATTGAGTTTCAATATGAGATTTTATTTGGTTCAAATTCAAATGACCATATCTCTCGGTACATAAAGAATTAGATGGTCCATAACCTATCAAATTAAAGTACTACGAGTCCTCTTTCCAACTTCACAAAGTTTACTCCATTTTGAGTTTGGAGTAAAATGTTATGCTCGTTTTAGTAAGACCCTATCAGACAGTCAAAGTTTCACAAATGACTATACGACCAGTGAATTTTTTCATAGATTGTGGAGCCCTAAACATTCCATGAAGCTCTCCTTTAAGGTAACTTCATCACTTTTTTAAGTTAGGATCATTTAGGTCTTTTCCCTATGTGTTTGGTACCTAAGCTACGTTGTTTAAGTTCTTATTTTAAGCCTAAACCACGATGTTTTACATCTAGTTAAGGGCTTAGAAGGTGTTAATCCGTTCTTTTACATTCATTAACATTTAAAGTCTTTAGAATAAGGTTCTAAGAGGAGAATAAGCTAGGATTTTAAACGTTCTTTAAATTTCATCGATTTTGCCAAAAAATGGTAAATAGATTGAAGGAACTCGAGGCGTTATCCCTTCTTTGTTAAATTAATATTAGGAATAATAAGATTTACTTCGCGTGATCTTTCACGCTTATGTTAATAAATCATTTAGTTATAAAAGCATCTTATGTAGATAAACTATTTAAGCACTTGAAAATTGTTGAGTAATAGTGCATGAGACTGAGTGCATATGTGCAACTCAAAGTATTTGTAATTCCATGATAAAAAAAATCCCTTGTAGGACACAATCTTGGTGTTTCAATAACGAATTTAACATCTTATCTAGTGTCATTTTCTTGCAATCTTCGTTATAGTTTATAGATTCCCTACAACATTAAAAATTAGAATTTAGCAATAAGTACCTAATAGTTGTTCCCATTGTAAAGTTCAAAACTTATCCATATTTCCTATGGATTTCATCAAAACCTTATTACTGTTCTTGCATGCTACCGCATTACACCATTTAAAGGTGTATCTTAAGCATATCAACAATATGATTGTTGTTGATATGATGCAATGTTGTACTATATATTTCTTACAAGAGTTATTTATTTGATCTTGATTTTATTATTAACTGCTTCGCGACCAATAGAATACATATATATTATTGAATTTAACTTGAGAGAGAGACAAGGACGTAAGATACGATGAAGATCAAATAGAGTAGGATCATAAGCCTAGGCATTGGGAAACATATTTTGTGTCTAGGATAGACACATACCTTGTACACCCTACTTGATTATTAATGGAAATTGAAAAAGTATTTGCTTAATTAACATAGCCATAAGAGATATAGGTGTGAGATCAACACAAATATATGATTAGAGATTTGAGAGAATCATAGTCATAATATTCGCCCCATTAATTAATAACTCAATAAATATTGCAATAAAAGAAGGTCGATGAGCAACATGATTATTTGATATGTCATAACACTAAAAAAAAGTTCTCTCATTATGATTAAAAAAACTCTCAGCCCTTTGAAAAGTATATCAATTATAAGAAGTTCATAACTCTTTCAACAAAACACTTCTGAATTTTATTATATCTCTATAATCATAAGTCTCAACGAGTCTAACACCTGATTATTTATACCCATTATAATGCATGTGTGATCACGTACACTCACATGTATATTGGATTGAACAAGCGTCATAGTCAAAGAATTATCACAGTTGAGACACTTTGTTCGCCAAAGAAGTTGCACCAAGAAAATAGACTTTGAAACAGGATGAAATATGTTTGCTCAAAAATCATATCCATCTCTAGAGTCTCAACCTGAGACATTTCCAAAATACTATATGAACATACGAGAACTCTTAAAACAGAGAGTTACTTTTTCACATACTCAGAATTAGCGATGAAAATGTCATAGTACAATAATTGTTGCAACAACAACTTACTAGTAAAAAAGAAAACCTTTCAACATCAAACACAAGACACACAATTGTTATTCCTAGAACAAAAGAGAACTCTTTTTAGAGTCGCCAGCAAATGGTGATTCCATCACCTATAGGGGCTTGGGAAATTTGAACACGAGTATCCGCAGCTAAAAATTTATTAAATTCAATGATGTGTTGCCTATTTGGCTTCATTGTTTCCTTGACACACTCCTCTGGCATAGCAACTGTCCCAAACCATAGTGTATTGTCATATACTATAATACCTCCCACTTTCACCAATTCTAACATTCTCTCATGGTACTTTTGATAGCTAACTTTGTCTGCATCGATGAAAGCAAAATCGAAACTTCCTCTATTGTCATTCTGCAATAGAATAAGTAGTTGCATTTAATCAAGTAATTGGATGTCAAAAGATTTTAAAGTAACTTTACTTTTACTTACCTCATTCAAGAGTTCATCAAGGGATGATAATGCCGAGGACTGAATAAAATTGATTTTATGCTCAACATTAGCCTTTTTAATAATTGGCAATCCCATCTCGTATGCATCTCGATCAAGGTCTATAGCTATAATCTGCATAATATTTGCACACATAGATCAATGATGTTCTACACATGAATTTGAGAATATATTATACACTAAACAAATTTTAGTTGTATAAAATTGTGATGCACTAGCCTTGCCATCATCAGGAATTGTAAGGGCAGTAAGGACTAAGGAATATCCAGTGAACACTCCAATTTCAATTGTCTTTTTGGCATTTGTTAGTTTCAACAACAATGCAATTAGTTGACCAGCTTTTGGTGCAGTTGCCATTAAACACCTGTAAAAATATAATTCAAGCTAAGCTAATTGACTTTTTAAAACACATTATTGTCGGTGTATATGCATGTTATTATTAAAACAAAATATTAAGTGCATAAGTTAGCGCGTATAAATTGTGATAGAAGATGACTATTGGTTTTTGTAAATTATATGACCATTAGTTTCTTGTAACTCATGTAACATCTACTACATTTATCTACCCACATTATTAGACCTCATTCTACCCATTGATTACACCAACATCAAACCCAACTTGTCCAATCCAGCCCATTTAGATTTGGGTTAGTTATTGATTCACCATTTGTTAGCTCAACCCATTAAAAATTGGATTGATATGTAATCCAAATTGATTTTTGAGAAATCTTGTCAAAATATTTTCAAAATATGTTTTTATTTCATATGATATATATAGTTATTATAAAGAAAAAAAATTATTAGGTACAAAAAGTTTATAAAATAACAAAATAAAGTTATTAAAACTTAGTAAAAATTGGACGGATGAGTTATGACCTGTTACTTCTAACTTGTAACCTAATCAGTTTTGAGCCAACCTATTTTAACCAAAACAAATTTGAACCGGATTGAATCTTGACCCATTTATTGTATTGACCCATTTTGATCGGCCCAACTGCCGCCCTACTAAATACTACTCCTACTGTTTCAAAAGAATGACCTAGTTTAACTTGTAACGGATATTAAAAAAAGAAAAAAGTCTTCCTAATCTTATGGTTCTAAATTATAGTTATGACAAATGTTTATAAATACTCTTTAATCTTGTGTCCTTAAACATGTCACATTGAAAATTGAAGTTAAAGTGTTGCTAAAAAAGGAAAGATATCATTCTTTTTGAAACAGTCTAAAAAAAATTAAGTCATTCTTCATATTACTCCTTTTGTTAGTAAGAATTTTTTAAAGAAAAAATTATGATGAGTCAGTGGAAAGCATGAAGTGTTATGTTGGGTTTGAAAATGAAATTTTACTGAAGTCACGTGAAAAATGTATTGGCCAATGTAATTTATTTTTAGAGAAGGTTTAGCAATTTAGGTTTTTGATTTAATCAAAAACTAGTTTGAGGGTTTACACAAAAACAAAATGTTGTATGGTGATGGGCGAAAGTAAAACATTTTTATTTTGCAGTATTGAAGTTTATGGGTAAAACGAGATTAACAAGTATAAATTAATACTAAAAAATTACCTTGGATGATTTGAAGTTATAAGTCTAATTTCCTTGAGAAGCTCTGGCTCTCGCGGGTACACAACAGTCTTCAGCATATACTTGTAGAAGTTAACATATAAGAATAATAAATTTAACTTAAAAAATACACAAAAGAATGAATAAAAATAAGGTGGAAAATGTATGATTGAGGTTAAAATAAAAATGAATTAATTATGTACCTCACGCAATTCTGGACTGTGCAGTAATCCTTTGGAAATTGAGTTGGAGAGCGACGCCATTTCTTTTACAAAATAGAAAGGATATGTTTTTCTTTCAATAAAATAGAGTAGAAGCTGCAAAACCAAGAATCACAAGTTATATTAGCAATTGTTCCAAATAATTAATTTTTTTTCTCTCGATATCTCCAAATTTTTGATCACGCTTATCTTCCATTCAAACTTTTACTGAGACAAAGAGACAAAGTTTGTTTCAGTTTTTTTGTTTTCTAATTACACGTGTTAGACCTGAACAGTGATAAATTATAATCTTCTTTACTTTTCGCTTTTCTTTTTTGAAAGATAAATAAGCGTATAAAACAAACATAGGATTTTTTTTTATTTCATATTCAAACAATTGACCGTTTAGGTATATATATAAACTACTATCTTTTATTAGTTTAGTTAATAGAACATACATATCTCTTTTATCACACTTCATATAGACAATTATTCAATATTGATAAAAATTAAAAAGATTATTAATTAAAGTGAAAGATTGAATATTAATATTTCTCAAAAAAATATGAAATAAAATATAAAATATTTTTCTTTTCACGATTTTTTCTGACGGTAAACCCCTTCCATTCCTCCCAACTTTAGTTTTTTTCAAAAAAAATCTTTCATGACCTTTTTCCTTTTATAATATTTTTTTAAAAAAATCTCACTTAATCTCTCCCCCTTTTGATCCTTTCAAATTTTAATTTTGATATGGTTTTGATTTTTTAAAAATAAATAAATTATGTTGTATCGCACATAACCCTCTGCTAAAAAATTTAGTTAATTATTGGTGGATTCTTAATGTTTTAAGCAAAATTACAGAGATTTTTGGTAAAGATATTATATATGGAAAACTCTTTTTAGCCAGAATTTGGCCAATGATATTTTATTTATGTTATTTAAATTTTTTAAATATTTTAACTCTTTTAACTTTAATATTTTTTAACTTAAAAAATGGTTTGTTTTAAAATTAAAAAAATATTATAATTTTTTTAATTTTTTGACCAAATTTTCTGGTCATTTAGCACTTTACATTAAATATTTCCTCAATTTTGATGACATATATTTGACCGCAATAGCAATGGTCACTTAACTCACCTAGAATTTGCATCTGGCATTGGCATTAGTGACACCCCTTATTGGTAGTATGACTGCCCATAAATTGACAAATGTTAATATTAAGAAAAATTGTGCTTCATTGAGACCCCAATAAATAAAAGATTACTATTACTATCTTAGTGTTAACAACAAAAAGGTAAAAATTACACCATCTCATTTCAAACGTTAATCATGTTTTAAGTCTTACAATCAATTTAATCAAATATGTATAAATATAAATAACAATTAACTTATAATAACAATATATTTTGAATTCTTGAATATAACAAAATCTTTCATATATCAGATCTCTAAAGATCAAAAAGTAGGATCAAGATGAAAAATAAGTATTTTTAGTATCACTATTGATATTCAAAAACATCATGGATACCTTTATTTAAGAATGAAGTGAGTTCCAAATAATCATTTTTATATCTTCAATGCTTTAATTGATTATCTTCAACAACTTGTATGGTTTCCTGATTGAGTGAGTGAGAGAGAAAGAGGGCGTGACAAAGTTTGTTTCAGCTTTTTGAGGCCTTTTGTTTTATGCTTAAACGTGTTAGGACCTAGGAGTGAGTAATTATAATGTTCTTTAATTTTTACTTTTTTGGAAGAGTCTATTTTAATTTACACCCCCAAGGTTTTTATGAAAGTTTTCCCTTCCACCACACATACTGCATCGATAAATCATCATCATATATTATTATAAATGAGAAGCACCTAACGTAAAAATTGAATTACCATTTTATCTTTTTATTTCTAGAGTAATTAAATATTAATATATAATTAATTCAATATTTTATAATCATATTTAAAAACATGCATCTAGACACAAAATAATTTCAATACTAAGTAATAATTATATTAGAATATACTAAATACTAAAAATAAGAAGGTGTAAAGTCAAACTTTGAAAGACAAAATATTTCATAGAAAATTGTTAGAAAGTATTTCATAGAAAATTGTTAGGAATTATTATTTTTTTAACAAAACTTCTTATTCTTTCTCTATAATTATATTATTAGTGTGGTTAACTGGATTGAATTTGTTATTCATTTCTCCATAATTAGTATAATTAAATATATTGGATTATTAGTAAAAACAATCAACCTTTCCTCTCCCCATGTCTAAGATCACTAACTTTTGAAAACAACTCTTCACCTTTTTATTTTATACTATAAATCTTTAGCTATATATATGTATCATGAAAAAGTAATTTTTCTTTATCACTTTCCTCTTTTTGATGTGAATCATCAGGCAATTTTCATGTACTTTTTTTTTGTTTAAATATTAATATTTGTTTGATCCTAATTAGAATGATATTTTGTATCATAGTTACCATTTTAGATGGATTTTTTTTGTTACAGATTAAGGTATCATGAAGAACTCTACTTCTTATGTATTTCTTTTACGATATATATTGTTATTATTAAAGTCTTAAGAAGGATATCAACGTTGTATTTGTTCTTATTTGTTTAATTTTTTTGTATTCTTTACCGATTTATACTTCTTTAATTTAATCTTCTATGAAATTATGAATGCTACAAGTTAATTTTTATTAGTGCTAAAATTACTAATTTATGACTTTTATATTCATTTTTAGATGTACTTTTATAATATTATTTTTCTTTTATCCTTTCCTTATTGATATAGTTTCTTTAAATAAATACATATTTGTGTACTTATTACTGTATGGAGCATAATGAGAGATTATTAAGGATAAATCATATAGATATAATCATATTATTAGATGTCATAGTAATATTATTATTTTTCCATATTTCTTGCTTGATGGTCAATGTAATATTCGATTATTATGAATTTTATTTAATGAATATAATATAAATTGATGAAACTAATATTTTTAAGTTCAACATTTTCTATATAATAATTCAACTTTATAATAATTGTATGGGACAAACGTGCAACGCACGTTCCGGGAACTAGTAAATAAAAAAGTTCAACGGCAATAAATATTCACTTTAATGAAAATACATATTCTCACCAAAGTTTTTACCAAGTCATATTACGAAGGAAGAAAGAATAGATAATTTCTAAAATTCATATAGCCTCTTGCATAAAAATATATAAATCTCTGTCTGTATCATACCGCATGACTCCACTATTGTGAGTGGCACCAACAGTAAACCCCTGGTGGGAGAACCAACTACCAACCTAAAATTAACCCAACATACCATTTATTAAAACCAAATCATGACATAAAATACTAAGAAAAATGGTTTAAAAACAACTAAAGAATCGAGTTCCCGTAAACTCAATCAATGATTCAAAGTACAGTTGGATGTAAAACCCTAATAGATAGAAGTCATGGTACCAAAACTATAAACAAGTCAATAATGGGGATGAGACCCCAAAAACATAGAAAAACACGAACTAATAGTCTAATGTTACTCGAAAAGATGGATGATATAATTTCCCTCTAGGTCATTCTTTGTTTATACCTTTTTTTCATCAATTAGAGTGTTTCTGCGATCTCAGGCCATTTATGATTTTTTTCGGATTGATATCTCGGTCACATGGTCATTCGTTTGGTTTGTATGTATATTTCTATGTTAGAAGCTTTTGAACCTTAAATGATTGATTTCGATCAAAAGTTTAGGAAAGCGGCCTCATGATGCAATTCTGATGGTTCGAAAGGATCGTTTTAGGCTATTGGCATGGTCCACTCGTGTCCTGAGTCTTTCGGTGTGAGTTTATGAGGTGTTTTAGCTTTTAAGTGTTGGCCTAACTTTGACTTTGGTCAACATTCTTGGTAAACATGACAAGAAAATAAACTTGTTGTTATGGTTAACTCTGTAATGTTAAGTTTGGTATAACACAACCCTTTGTGCGGATCCGGAAGCTTCTGTGCTAATTCTAAGCTCCCTTGTGTATTTTGACTACTCACTAAAACAAATTCAAAGTGCAAGCAATTGTCGTCAATAAAAATACTCAACTAAGAGTCATGATCAAATCCCACAAGGAATGATATATTGATAAGAATTCAACTAAGAAATTAAGAGTGTGGATTTGTTCATTATAGTAGATTAGAACAAATGGGTGGATGATTCACCAAATTTACTAAAAGAGTTTGTCGTATCAAATTCAACAATTACACTAAAACTTTGAAAATTCAAGTAATTACCAAGTAATCTAGGGTGCGAGGATTGAAAGTCGATGTCACATATAGGGGTAACTATGATGCTCAATAGTGATAAACATTTATGGATAGGTTGGGTCATCTTCAACGACACTACTCTTTTCTCGATTTCATAGCATCGGTTCATAGAATCTCCTTTTGGTCTCATCTATGTGCATAACTAAACAACTCATTATCTTACCGTATCTCTCTTTCGAGTAGAATTAATTAGGGCAAATAGATTTGATCCATAATTTTTTCCAAGCAAACTACAGACATCAAAATCTAAATTGCATGTATCAAACTAATTACCCCCTCCAATCAATCTCTTTCGAGCAACAATTGAAGATCGAAAATAGGATTAAGTTTACAATTTTAACGCATAGGTTAACCTCATGCTAATTAGCCCAAATCCATTGATAAATAGTAATAAAAGAGAGCAAAAAGACAATATTCACTACATTAAATCAACACCGAACCCCATAATTGCACCTCTAGACTTAGAGTTTTAGCCACCTATCACAAAAAGTAAATAAATTCTACCTATCATAATAGCATCCATGGGTAAGATGAAATTAAACAACTATAATCAACACCCACTTTGGATTCAACTTTAAATTGTCAACTAAAAGAGTAAAATTGAGAACCCCAGAACAAGAGATGTTCTTCACAAGGTGAAATATCTCACACACTCAGAACTTCGTAAACTAACTGTAAACTTCTCATTCTAACCCCCCACCCCCACCCCCCACCCATTTCTCTCTCTATTGGGCTATTTATAGTCTTTTTAAAATTTGGCCAAAAATTCACTTTATGGCCAACTCAGCGATGTTAATCGGGCTCACCTTTCATGATCGGCAGATCGTCGTCTGTTCTTTGACTTGCCTTTCTTTTGCTTTAGATTTCAGGTGTTTGAATATCAATTGGAGATCTCGTTTGAGTTTCACACTCGGCGGACCACCGAGTACCACCTTAGTTCGCCTTTTAAGCCTTCATATTTTATCCAAGTTCTGTCACCTTCGACAATGGTCATTTAGTTCTCCTATTACAATCGATAAGTCGCCATTTCATTATTTAGTTCGCCAACCTCCCTTGACATTTTGAACTGTGAGCACTGTAAATTTAGGTGAGGTCATGCTAGTTGGGCGATCCACCCTTTTGGTTAGATGACTCCCAATGTGGAGTTTACACTTTTTTCAATGTTTTTTTATCTTTCTTCAAAGTATTCATCCTCACATTTTCCTTTAGTTTTCATACTTGTAAATCATCAAAATATGGCATAATTAGGCATTAGTGACATCAATTATTGAACTAAAAAGACCTCAAATGAGTGTAAATTTACCACTCATCAGTTGGCTTACTAGTGGATTATAATAAGTGACATCATGACTCGAGGAATCAGGTCGTGACAATCTTTTAATCTCAGTGTGATGTGCTTTTCTAGAGATGTCTCGCCAGACCAAATCAAACATGATCTCTTGGAAGCATACCAAGATAGCAAACATCAAAATGAATCTCAAGACTCCGATTAAATCCATAAAAGTCAAATATATAAAATTACTTATACTTTTCATGGTTTCACACGATTGCAAGTAGAGACTAACTTGTATCGCTATTATGGGTCATCTTATGCATATATTGTATGAAATATGTACTACAATACAACCTCCTTTCCCATGAAGCGTATGTCTTTTATATATTAAATATTGTGCATATGATAGTTCCAACAACTCATGTTAAACTTTGAGCTTATAAATCTACTCAATCATTTTATTCTTTAGAACTCACATCTTGTATTAGAAATAGACTATTCATTTTCATCACATATGATTAAATAAAAACTAACAAACGACATTTTTATTACAAACATTCAACTCTCTTTTATTATCACTTTTGACAATAATTAGTCTATAAGTATCTCATTTCTACTTTCACTTAGATAATAAAGGTGATTGCCTGTGCGAATAGACCAATTTTTTTTTTGTCTATTCAACATACTTTTAATTCTATAAAATTTATGTACACTCGACTTTGAGGTAGATATTAGGTAAATTTTAGTATGAATTGTATGTGGTTTAGTATTTGGATATTAGGGGTTTAGAATCCTTTCACTACTTCCATTTCTATTGATCTCGTAAACACTTTCGTGCAAATCTTGGGTGCAGGACCCCTAATTTAGGTTTGTAGCCCTTGCTCATAGCGTAGTTGGTGAACTTATCCTCGTTAGGATTGATACTTCAGACCTTTTAAAATGCATTTTAGCGATCCTTTTAGTTATTTGTTGCTCCCTATATTGTGTGTTACAATTTTTGGTACCTTCTATTATAGCTTGAGCTTTAGTTGCTTGTCATAGTCGTAGCTAGGTTGGCATTAATTGGGCTTAGTTATCGTTGGATACTATGTTTTGGGATAAGACTTCGATCCTAGAAGTGTTCCCTGTTGAATTGTTTGAACTCATCATTCTTTCCTTTGTTTCATGAGTACTAATGAATTTTTCATGTTGTTAATGTTGATAATGTTGGTATATTGCTGGGTTCGAGGACTTGGTCAAGAACTAGCTGAATTTCAAGTTAGTTTTCCTTTGTGTTGTGAGTGTGCTAGTATTAGTATTATTTATAGTTATTTAGTTGGTATTGTTTGAATGTTGGTGATGTCATCCATATTGAATTTGTTACATTTTTCACTTGTTTAAGATTACAAAATTGAATTTTAGATATATTTATGATGTTAAATATATTATGTGAAAGTTAGAATAAAAAAATTCCTAAAAAGAGAAAGAAAGACTCCATCTGTTTCAAATAAAAAATAACCCATTTTTCTTTTTAGTCTGTTTCAAAAGAATAATTTTTTATTTTTTTACAACACTTTTAATTTAAACTTTTCGTGACATAACTTTTTTTTATAATTTAAAGAGGGCTCAACGACAACTTTTTTCATTAATGAAAATCAAAAAGTCTAAAGAACATAACAAAAGAAGAAAATAAAACAAAAGAAAAATAGAAAGAATAAGAGAAGAGACCAAAATTTTAGAATTACAAAATTAAATTTTTTTTTTATTTTCTCAAATTTTATGTTAAATTAAATTAAATATTATTTTGAAACGAAGAAAATATTTTATTTTATGAATTCAAAGATATTTAAGTCATAAAGAGTAAATTGATTGAAAATAAAGTAGAATAAAATAAAGTAGCGTAGGAAAAAAATGTGGAGCGAGAAGGAAGGAACAAAAATAGAGAAGATAGAGAGAGAAAAGATTGAGGGAAAAAGAAGAAAAGAGAGAATCGCTTGGTATAAAAGCCATTGAAGCTCAATGGCCTCCTCTTCTTTCTTCTTCTACATATTTTCATCTATATATTGTTATAGAGAGAGAGAGGGGGAAGGGAGAGGCTTCTTGGTTACCTGTACACTCAGATAACCAAAAGCCATGTCTGATTCAAGCAGTGATTCCATTTCCCTCGACGTTGAGACAATCTATCTTGGTGGAAAGGTTCAATTTTTTCTCCTCTTTCTATAAAATGCTTTTGGTCAATATATTTTATTTTTGAAAAATACCACCCAAAAAATATTTGGTTTGATTGAAGATGAATGTAGAAAGGAAATATGAATGACGTTTGCATGTGTAAATTTATTAGGAGATGAAAATCGTTTTCTTCCCCTTCACTTTTTTTTTTAAATGTCATTTAGGATCATATCCTCTTTTTTTGTCTTAAATGTTGTTATAACTCATCCTACACATGTTATTTGGATTGTTCGAAGAAAAATATTTATTTATAAAGTTTTTGAAACTTATTTCAAGTTTTTTTGTATTTTGTATATTTCTAGTATATATATTGAAAATAAACCGTTACATCTCTATTTATAAAAGTAAAAATTAAAATTAAACTATATGATTAGGAACCACTCTAACTAACAAATTCTAAATAAACATAAATATCAAACTTTGAATTATTATTTCCAACAGCTGAGGCACAAGGATTAGTAGGATAACTTTTTTAGTGAGGGAAATTAGGTGTAAAATGTTGATGAGGCAGAGACAATTCTATTTGAGGCAGGATGAGTTTTAGAGGGAGAACAATATCTAAAAATAACAAGTTGGGTTCTTGTTTAGAATGTACTACTTCCTATCTACTTGATGATGTTAGTTTACTATTTGCATTTACGTTTTACTTCATTCAATAGTCATTATATTTACTGGTTTGTATAATTTCCATGGATGAGATACTTTTTACATGATTTAACTTGTATCTTCTCATCAACTAAAATGATGCAAATGACCTTTTTCAGGAGCATATTGTACGTACTCGATGTGGTTCTGTGTCGGTTATAGTTTATGGGGACCAAGAGAAGCCTGCACTGATCACTTATCCTGATCTCGCACTAAATCGTTAGTGATAGATTTGTAACCTCTAGTTTCATATATCCTTGATATTCTTATGTTATACGTTGACGTTTATTTTTATGCTATATTTTCTCGTTTGCCCTTGCAGATTTGTCATGTTTCCAAGGTCTCTTCTTCTGTCCAGAAGCAGCTTCTTTGCTGCTCCACAATTTTTGCATTTACCACATTAATCCTCCTGGGCATGAGGTCTGTGAACTGGCCAAGTTTTATTTTATGAAGTCATATTAAGTTTTCTTCTATTTGTCATCAAACTGTCTTTTAATAAATTCAATTACTTACATACTTGTCTTGTTGGAATTCCACAAGAGCTCTTGCAGTTGGGAGCTGCAGCAATTTGTTCAGAGAGTCCTGTACCATCAGTTGATGATTTAACAGACCAGATAGTTGAGGTTCTTAATTATTTTGGGTAATCACTTTAGTTTTGTTTGTCTAAATGTTAAGTTGAGGAGCTCTTTCTTACTACTGATAGTTGAGATTCTTGCTGTTTTTAGGCTTGGGTCAGTGATGTGTATGGGAGTAATTGCTGGTGCTTACATACTCACCTTATTTGCTGTATGTCTTCTCGTATAATACTTTAAATTGGTGGTATGTTGTTGAGCTTCACTAACACGGCTCACATGTCACAGATAAAGCATAAGGAACGCGTTCTTGGTTTGATTCTTGTTTCCCCTTTATGCAGAGCACCCTCTTGGACTGAATGGTTTTACAATAAGGTATCATTTTATATCATCTATTTACCTTTATGTCATGAGAAGAAAATCCATTTTATGAAAGAGGAGGTTATTGTTAATATAGGTCATGTCAAATTTACTATACTTCTATGGGATGTGTGGTGTTCTCGAAGAGTTTCTGTTGCACCGCTACTTCAGCAAGGTACCCTACATGCATTCCCTAGTGTTTTTACTTTGAGATTTTGGCATGTCTTTTTTACCCCTACCGATTGGATTGAATAAGAAGGTGATTTCAATTGGATCAGGAAGTTCGTGGATCTGCAGATGTTCCAGAATCAGATATAGCTCAAGCATGCAGAAGGGTAAATACCTCCACTGTGTTAGTATATGATCAATTGTTCATCAATTTTATTCTTATTCTTCAACTACATATTGTTTTGACTATATTCTCTTCTTTCTGGCTTCCTTTAATGTTGCAGTTGCTAGATGAGAGGCAGAAGATGAATGTTTGGCGATTTCTTCAAGCCGTTGATGGGTAGGAACCTAGACATTACTGCTTAAATATTTGTATCGATTTTATCATTTGCATACTTGTCAACACCTCTCTAAGCTTGTTTTTATGAATGAGCAGGAGACCTGATATCACAGATGGATTAAAAACACTCAAATGTCGAACCCTCATATTTGTCGGGGATGATTCTCCTTTCCATGCAGAGGCTCTCCATATGACTTCTAAATTAGATCGAAGATTAAGCGCCCTAGTTGAGGTACACCTTCAATTTTATTTTTAATGACACCCCATTTCAATTTATTGTGAACATGTTCCTTGTGTAGTTAGATATTTACTGATATTTAGCTAGGCTAGATACTATTTACATATCACTCAACCAACCAACTGTGCCACTCCGAAATCAGTTTGGTCAGTTATATTACTATAGATATATTCCGCTTTATTTAGTCAATCAAATTAGGTGCCTTCAAATCTTACTCGTGTGTTCACACTACACGGATAATTAGTTTTAACCCCTTTCAGTAGGTAGTGCCAAAACGGATCATTTGCTGTTCTTGGATGTCGTAAATGCAGCAGAATATAGGGAATAAGGAATGAGTATGATTGCAGGTACAAGCGTGTGGATCTATGGTGACAGAAGAGCAGCCACATGCTATGTTAATACCAATGGAGTTTTTCCTCATGGGGTATGGACTATACAGACCAAATCAGTTCAATGGCAGCCCTAGAAGTCCTCTCAGTCCATCTTGCATTGCTCCTGAACTTCTCTCTCCAGAAAGCATGGGCTTAAAACTGAAACCTATCAAGACTCGGATTGCATCGAAGATGCATGGTGCATAAAAAATAAATACTGAATTCTATTTAAACCTTGTAAAATTTTAAAATCCCTATATTTTTCGTTTCTGATTAGTTTTTGGGAGGATATATAAGAGTCAAAAGGAGGGTAGATATGGATTGTAGATAGGTAATTGAAATTCTTTAATGGACATAGGGAGGGAAATATTGTTATTCATTCATTGTAGGCAGAAAGGGTCATAAACGATATTGCTATTCTGATTTCTTTCTTGATAAAAAATATATTGATATTCTGAGTTGCACTTGAAAATCATAAAGGAGGCATTTGTGCATGATTATGATGAATGATGAGTAAGTAATAAGACAACAAATATGGTGGTGATTAATATTTGAGAAAATATATTTGATAAGACACTATTTTGGCATGAAATGGTACGAGCAACAAATTTGAGATAATTTGAGGTATTTTTGTAATTTCTTTGAAAAATTAAGGGTGATTGGTTAAGTTCATTAATTTCTTGTACCCAAATTACCCTTAAAAGTAAAATCACTACTCTTTTAAAGTAAAATCACTTCTGAAAAGTCCAACTTTTAATTATTATTTTTCAGTTCACACTGCCTAAGAGGTGAATTATCATAAGCTCCATTTATACTGTGTCATGTGGAAAGTGTTGGGTCCCATTTCAAAAAATGACCCTAATAATTTTTCTTTCTCTTCTTTAAACATTTCTTTTTCTCTTTCTTACTTTTTTTAACTTCTTTTTCTTTGATTTTTCTTTTTACAAAATATGATTAATTATAAAAAAATTATTTTATTATAGAATTTTTTTATTTTTGTAAGTGTAAATAAAATTTATAATTTTTAAAAAATTAAATGTAAATTAATAAAACTATCATTTTATTTATGATTTCTTACGAATTTGTAATAAAAAAAAGCATTAATTTTGATACTAATTTCAAAAATAAAATATAACGGAAAGAACATCAATGTTCTTGACAAACAATTACATAAGTTTTGATACTAATTTCATGAAATTAAAAAAAAGGGCAAGCATCCATAAATACCTATATAAATACATATTCTTTCCGTCAATTTATACGATATTTTTTATTCTTGAAATTCAAGCTAGGTGAAATTTTTCATCACTTAAACTTTTTTTATTTTTCTTGCTATTTAATTTTTGTGGACTTCTAAAAAATATACGATATTATAAAATTTTGATACGGTACATCTGTAACACCTCTAAAACGACTTAGGTGAAACTAGAGCCTAACACTTGTGTCTTGATATTTTGAAGTCCTAAAATGGGTTATAATGATGTTAGGAGGCAATGTCTAAAGTTTGGTGAAGTTTGGAGGTCAAACATCCAAGAACGTCCATGACGTTCGAAAGATTTGCCTTGAAACGTGCTTGTGTGCCTTAGTGTGTTTCGTCAAGTTTTACGTGTTCGTTTTGGATGAAATAGATGTGAGAGTTCCTTAACATGTGTACGAGTATATTTGGGTTGTAAACGTCCGGTAAAAACTCCCCAAGGACCAACCAAGGGTCCTTGAGGAGGACCCATTGTGTGAGCCAAAAGCTGTCAAACCAGCCTCACCTACGGATGGCTATCGACGCCCCGTAGGTTGATGGCGTAGGTTGATACTTAGGCGTGGTAGCTTGTGCTCCCATTTAGCAAGTCTCTAACACAAACTACGGACCAAAAAAACGGTCCGTTGGTTGGGCTACGAGGCGTCGATGGGTGGGCGTCAATGGACCTGCAATTTCCTGCAGTGTCTCGACTAGCCCAAGGGCAATATGGGGTTTTCACCTAGCATTCCTAAAATTAGTTGGACGGTTTATTAAGGTCATTTTAGGTACTTTAAGTAGCTTTATAAGTCTAGAACCCCTATTCAAGTCATTATTCAAAATCAAAACCCCAAGACCCCTAAAGAACTCTCTAGAACACCATTGAAGCTTGAAGGGAGATTGAAGCTTGAAGGTTGAATTCTCCATCAATTCTTCTCAATTTTCGTGGTCTAGCATCAATTAAGGTATGGTTTTCATCCTTGAATCTCTTTTCTTCAAGGAGTCAATCTCAAAAATGGTTTTCCAAAGTTTTCTCAAAAGATGAACTTCTAACTTATGATCTAGCCATGGGTTCTTGCATAAAACATTTTGAATCATTGTATTATGATTGAATTGATGTTAGTTTGATGATTTTAATCTAAAATCTTCATGAACCCATGCAAACCATGAATTCCATATTTTGACTATATTATGGGTGTATTGATCATGTCTCTATACTATTGAATTCTTGTGTAGTTTGATTTGGGCTATTGAATTATGAAAGAATTATGTTAGAATCATATGTAGGCTGTCCGAAATTGATGAATTTATATTGAATTACTTTGGATTCATTGTATATTATGATTATTGGATTAAATTGGTGATCATGACAATTGGTAAGGGCCTTTTAGTATTGTGTTGGGTGATTTGGCTATGGATTGAAGTTGTGAGATTGGATTGGTGGTATGATGCCCTAAATCTCTCTATATTGTATTGTATAAGTCTTAAACTATGATGATGATTGGTATGGTCCTCTTATGGTGGCGGTGCTTATGTGTTATACTTGTGAATTATGTGGCCGCATCGGCATTACTTTATGAATTGTGAAACGATGTGACCTCGTCGACGTTACTTTATGTATTATGATATTATCATGTTATAACTTAATTATGTGAGTATTGTGAAGGTCTTGATGTCTTATGGGTATTGGTGAAGTCTAAGGATGAGTTCCCCTAGTTGATGATATGTGTCTCTAGTAGGCTATACTGAAGTTCTTATATGTATTACTTGATATTGAAGTATGATGCTTCTTGATGATTTATATGAGATTTGTGATGGTTTATATTAAAGATGCTATAGAAGTGTGTTGGGTTACTTGCAAGTCTATCTAGTTGTCCCTATGTGCTTCTTGAATGATATGCTATATGTGATAAGACAAAACATATGTGTGTCTTGTTTTGGTAAAATTATGTCCGTTACTTAATACATGTAGAATGTGAATATGGATCCTTGACTTAGTAAGCTAATTCTCCTTAGTCTTGTATGAGTTATTGACATGTGACCTTGAACATGGCTAAGAAGGTCGTTTATGTGGAACCTTCAACCTAGATAGAAGGTCATGATATCCTTGAAGTTGAAAGCCGTAATGGTATCCTTCTTGTGTGAATGGTGGACTTAAGGTTGATTGGCTGGAACGACATGAAATCATCCTTAGGAAAGTCATTGATCTATCCTCTTAACCAATGTAAGGCAACCCTAGGGACCTCTTTGGTAAGGTGTTATGATTTGGTTGTAAACTAGATATGGAACCTCTTCATATACTCCTTTATTTGAATTACTCTATGAGAACAAAGGCTAGTACCGAGTGAGTATGGCTTGGGGAGTTTCTCTAAATAAGATGACATTAGAGAACAAATAAACCCTTCATATTCCTTAACCATGTGCCTATATGGGTTGTGTCCTAGTTCTATCATTGGCAAGTACAACCCTCCATTGGAGTAGGTTTATGACTCCGAATTCCATGCATAGCTAGTATGGTCTATGTCGTTTATTTCCTATTATCATCATGTGTGATAAATGCTAGTGTTGGATAAGTACTATGAAGTTTAGATAGTGTAATGAGACGCTATCTAGACATTGCACGACTAGGCTTTGAAGATATTAGTGTGTGAGTGCCCTACGTCTTCTCCAAGACCATTATGTGAATGTCCTTAAATGTTGAATGTCTCTTAAATGATCTAATGACCATAATGACTAAAGTAAAGGTATGATAATGAAAAGACAAATATCTAGAGTAGCTTTGATGATTGCTTAGGTAGACTTGGAGAGAGTGTCTGGGTGTTCTCTTCTTGTCTTACTTAGGTGAGTCTTAGCGTAATTCTAGGTAGGAAGTTTAACTAATGAAATGAGAATAATCTTATCTTAGGTAGTCTAAGGATCTCTTTGGTGTGTGTGAAGAGATTGTATGGTCAGTTGCTTCATAACTCACTCAAGTGATCCTTAGAATCATCTTTGGTAGGAGGGTATCATGGTTGTGTATTTTGATGTGTTCTTGATGCTATTGTGTGATATGTGAGTTACTGTGAAGTCACTGTAATGTTATTGTAATTTCTATAAATTGAGTATGACTTCGAAATGTGTCTTAAATGTAATGTTTGATGTTTAAATGTGGTTCTTATGCTTAGTATAAAGTTTTAATCTAAAGAACATATTCTGATACAAATGTCCGTTTATCATGATGTTATGCATTAGGCCATACTTAGTACATGCATTGTACTAATTCCATGTATTTTGTCTATTTCTAAAGATGTGGCTAGCAGGTGAGAGGTGTCTTGAAGCAAGACTTGGAATTAGGACTCTTTCAAGCAAAGTTGGAGTATGTCCTCACTTGACTCGAGGACATAACTATCTTTAGACTTCTTTTCATTAAAAGTATTGTAATAGACTACGTTTCTATATTTTGGTTGTTGGACTGTGACCCAAGTATTCTTGAGTCTAAGATTGACGTATGTTGAGATTTACTATTTCCTATGGTTTTATATGAAAGATGTTATGAGATATTATTCGTGTGGTAAATTTTAATTCCGCACTACTTTTCATACATTTATGCAATAAATAATGTCAAAGGACTTGGTACAAGACCTCCAAGAGGTCAAGTACGCCATGTTGCAATCCGAGACCACCATATCTTCTAGGGTGTACTCTCGGGGTGTGACAACATCTATATAGGGTCCTTCAAAAAAACAAATTACGCATTATCTAAGAATTTAATCATTTTAAAGAAATATGATAAATTATTTCCGATGATTTTAATATTTTTTACAATTAAAGATTTAACGATGATATATTAAGATGTCTTGTTAATATTTGATTTAATTAAAAATAATCAATTAAATTACGAGTCATATCAACAAAAAAAACACTATCAACATTATCAAAATAAAACTATAAATTAAACTATGAAGTAAATGCAATAAAATTTGATTACTATAAAGAGAAACACATGAATACTAACAAAGAGAACAATTTTTTTTTTTTCAATTTAGAAGAAGGTTATACATAAAATCATTACGGACCATTAATTAATAAAATAATAGAATGAAAAAATTTATCCTGAAAATCAATGTCTAATCTTTTATCAACGAATACACAATTATGATATATGCATGATCAAATTATAATTGTGTAATACAATTAGTTATGGTACATGTTAATCTTTGATCAATTTATCTTCACATTTTAAGGGTTATTAAACTATATTAATTGATAATATTTCATTTTAAATTTCCTTGTGATATTCATTAAACAACTGATATAACGAGACTAAATAAATTTTCTTTCATAATTATGACCGAATGCTATTGCAGCGCGAATGGTTAAAGTTTAAACGAATAGTCAATAGGTCACGAGTTCGAATCTAGATTAGGATTCAATTTTAAGTATATTTTTTTAAAATTAGACTCTTTGAAGCTTTTAAGATTTATCCTTTTTTTGGTAAATAAGATTGTAAAAGTATGTATTTGGATCATTTTCACAAAAATTGAAGATTTTCTAATTATTTTAAGTCGAATCATTATGATGAAAATAAATGTAAAGAATATAGTATTATGAGTTATGTTCCCTCACAAATACAAATCAATTGAATGTGATTATATATGCATGATCAAGTTATAATTGTGTAATATAATTAATTGTGATACATGTCAACCTTTGATCAATTTATGTTCTCATTTTAGGGATTATTAGACTATATTTATTGATAATATCTCATTTTAAATTTTCTAGTAATATTCATTAAAAAACTGATATATGGAGATTAAATAAATTTTCTTTCGTAATTATGATTGAATGCTATTGCAGTGCGAATGGTTAAAGCTTAAACGAATAGTCTATAGGTCACGAGTTCGAACCTAGGTTAGGTCCCAATTTTAGATATTTTTGTAAAAAAATTAGGCTCTTTGAAGTTTTTACGATTTAAATAATTTTTAATCTTATATTTTTTTTGGTAAATATGATTGTAAAAGTTTATATTTGGATTGTTTCACAAAAATTGAAGATTTTTTATTATCATAAGTTGAATCATTATGATGAAAATAAATGTAATGAGTATAGTATTATATGAGTTATGCTCCCTCAATAATACAAGTCAATTGAATGTGATTATATATGCATGATCAAGTTTTAGTTGTGTAATACAATTAGTTATGGTACATGTCAATCTTTGATCAATTTACCTTCATATTTTAGGGGTTAGTAGACTAGATTTATTGATAATATCTCATTTTAAATTTTCTTGTGATATATAAAGAGACTAAATAAATTTTCTTTGGTAATTATGAACGAATGCTATTGCAGTGCCAATGGTTAAAGCTTAAACGAATAGTCTATATGTCACTAGTTCGAATCTAGGTTAGGTCCCAATTTTAAATTTTTTTATAAAATATTAGACTCTTTGAAGCTATTAGTAGTTAAATAATTTTTAATTTTATATTACTTTGGTAAATATGATTGTAAAAGTTTATATTTGAATTGTTTCACAAAAAATTGAAGATTTTTCACTATTATAAGTCGAATCATTATGATGAAAATAAATGTAATAGATATAGTATTATATGTGTTATGCTCTCTCACAAATGCAAGTCATTGAATGCGATTATATATGCATGATCAAGTTATAATCGGATAATACAATTAGTTATGGTACATGTCATTCCTTGATCAATTTATCTTCACGTATTAGGGTTATTAGACTATATTTATTGATAATCACATTTTAAATTTTCTAGTGATATCCATTAGACAACTGATCTGAAAGAGAGTAAATATATTTCCTTTCATAATTATGAACGAATAATATTGCAACGCGAATGGTTAAAGCTTAAACGAATAGTCTATAGGTCACGAGTTCAAATCTAGGTTATATCCCAATTTTAGGTCTTTTAGAAAAAAAACTAGACTATTTGAAACTTTTAGGATTTAAATAATTTTTAAATTTATTTATTGGTAAATAAGAGTGTAAAAGTTTATACTTGGATTGTTTCACAAGAATTGAAGATTTTTTATTATTATAAGTCGAATCATTATGATGAAAATAAATGTAATGGACATAGTATTACATGAGTTATGCTCCCTCACAAATACAAATTAATTGAATGTGATTATATATGCATAATCAAGTTTTAATTGGATAATACAATTAATTATGGTACATGTCAACCTTTGATCAATTTATCTTCACATTTTAGTACTTATTAGACTATATTTACTGATAATATCTCATTTTAAATTTACTAGTGATATTCAATAAACAACTGACATGAAAGAGTGTAAATACATTTCCTTTCGTATTTATGAACGAATGATATTGCAGCGCAAATGGTTAAAGCTTAAACGAATAATCTATAGGTCACGAGTTTGAAACTAAGTTTAGGCCCCCAATTTTAGGTGTTTCTTTTAGTTTTTTTTTAAGTCTATAGGTTACGAGAATTTTTTAGTTTTTTAGGCCTATCGTATGCACCATCAAAATCTTCATGATTTCGGGACAACAAACTATCATCCTCATCTAACCCCAAAATATTATTTAATACTTCGTTTAATTGACTATACTGACTATTCGGATCCATCTTGTTAAAATTATATTAATCTAACAACAAAATAAAATCTTGAACAACAAATGAATCAATAAAACAAAATCAAACTGATGAGTGAAGTAAAGAAGGAAAAAAAGTAAAGTAAGAGAGAGAGTAAACAAGAAAGAAAAAGTCAAGAGTGTTTTTTTTTGGGAGGGAAAAAACAAGCGGTTTTGGAGCCAAAGGGCTATTTAGTCATTTATCCATATTTTGCCAATTCATGCCAAAAAAATGTCTTGCCATTTAGCAATACTTTTTTTTTGATGTTGGATGACTACCTTCCAATCCTACCTTCTATCCAACAACATTAGTATGATCACCATAAAATTGGAGTTTAAGAAGTATGCACACATCTTACTCTTACCTCAAACATAAGGAGATCGTTTTCGATAGACCCTCGACTTAAAGAGAAAAAATAGTCCAAAGCAATCCAGAAAAAGAAGTAATAGAAGTAAAGAAAATAGGATAATAACTACAATAAAATAACATGATAGTTCAAATACAAGACGATAAATAATAAAAGAAATTAAAGGATAAAAAACTATAGAAGTAATACACCAACTACTGGTATGGATGGATAACTAGACAACACACTACTATCATAATTTGTAACTTCACAACCCCCTATCTAAAGTCATGTACTTTATAAGTTGGAGTTGTGTCATGCCCTGTCTAATCACATATCCCTAATACTTCTTAGACCTACCTCTCCCGAAACCATCCATAGTTAGCCTCTCATACCTTCGCATATACAAACATCTCCTCATCATATGTCGAAACCTTTCTCAGTTTTGTTTCCCACATCTTTTCATCCATAGAAATCACTCTCATAGTCTTGTATTATATATCCTCATTTATAATTTTATCTCTCCTACTATGCTCACACGTCCACCATAACATCCTTATCAGTATTTTAAAAGACTATGTTGAGACTCTCCTATGTTGAGACTCTCCTCGGGGCGTGGCTCTAGAAAAACACCCTGGGACTCAAGTGTGGGAATTAGTTCTGTAAAACTTACGCCCTAAGTGCTCGAGTATATGCCCTAAGCACCCAATTGTACGCCCTAAGCGCCTGATTGTACTCTCTAAGCACGCCCAACACCCAACATTCGGGACTCGCCTAACAGATTTTACACAAATTATGTGTTAAATTCTTTAGTTAATATTGTTGAGTCTCATAATTCTAAATAAATGAATGATACTTACTAGTTTTTTTTAATCTATATAAATAAGAAGATTGAGAGCAACTCAAATAACAAGTTGTAGGGGTTGTTTGGTGTGAAGGAAAAGGTTTTCCGAAAAAATGTTTTCTTAGAAATAAATTATTATTTTTTTAAAAAACATTGACGGGTATGGGGGTGGGGGGTGGGGGGTGGCGGGGGGAGCGGCTTAAAATTTTTTAATGTAAAATATTTCAAAAGCATTTTTTTGGGGTAGGGGATTGGGGTGGTGGCAGGGATAAAAAATATATTTGAAATTTTAGAAATAAGAAAATTTAAAATTTTTAAATTTTTTTGAATGTGGAGGGTCGGCTATGGGTAGGGTAAGAAAAAAAAAATTAAAGGATGAAATAGAGTTTTGGAAAATATTTTCCTCAATTTTGGAAGGGAAGTCATTTTTCTTAAATTTGAGAAAAATGAGTTGATTTGGAAAACATTTTCCATACATTTAAGCCAACCAAACATGGAAAAGATCTGTAATATCACATATTTACTATTTGGTAACATTGTGAAGGTTATCATATATTACGTAACATTTCTATTAAAAATACATAGAGAAATTTTACTTTTCTCACTTATCATTGATCTTCATGTTTTTGTAATATGACTCAAAATTATCATATTTTATTTAGCTATTTGAAATTAATTTTATTTTTATTCATGATGGAGTGATGTTTTTATTATAATACTAGTAAGTTTTATTGATTATTTTCTTTTAGGTGGTAGATTGTAAAGTATGATAATAGTATAGTTTTAGAAATAACGATTTTTTTATTATTAGAAAGTTAAATATATGATTATTTATATTTGATAATCATGTTAGAAAATTTTATTTTTTATGAGTTTTCTTGATCATGTTTGTAATTATTTCAAAATATTGATGTATTTTTATAATTTTGTATTATTATATTATCATATTATATATTATAAATTAAAATTTTAAAGATCCATAGAACTTATGCTCCACGTTTCAAGGCTTATGCCTCGCCTATGCTAAGTAGAACGACTCGTCTCACGCCCCCACCTTTTAAGACAATGATCCTCATTTATGTAACTTTCAACTTTTGAACGTGAGAGTTTTTAATTGATAAACACTTTATCTCACACAACATGATTGGTTTACCACTTTGTAGAACTGCCTTTAAATTTTCATGACACCTTCTTATCACACGAGATCCTCTATTTCATCCACCCTACAACAATGTGGTAACATCCTTGAAAATAGACCAAAGATACTTGAACTTCCTGAGATCTTTTGAATGTCATGTGTATCAATGCACACTTTCTAATACATCAATGAACTTATACTCCAAGTATTATATATTGATTCTTCTCAATATGAACCTTTTTTACTCCAAAGTTTGTCTCCAAATCTCCAGCTTAACGCTAATTTCTTCGCGAGCTCATCAATCAAAACTATATCATCTACAAATAACATACACCATGACATATCACATTTAATTTGTCGCATTAATACATCTATAACCAAGAAAAATAAATAAAAACAAGCTAAGGGCTTATTCGTGATGCAACCCCATCAAAATTGAGAAGTCATTTAAGTATCCTCCCACTGGCCTTACCCACGTATTTAACCCCTAGTACAATATTTTAAAAATGGTTTTAAAAAAGGGAACACTTAATATGTAAAACCATAAAATCATTGTTACAAGGCTTTATAAGATAAGAAAACAATGTTTGGGTTCATCATTGCTATCGTTATTGAAGATACACGCGCATATATACAATATCACGCCACAAACAATGTACATATATATATATTGGTTGGAATGGGTTATAGTTTTAAAGCTTTTATTGTGTGTAATCATGTAAATGATGAGACTAATATTCATTTGTAGTAAGAAGCCTTAACCTTGCCTGTTCACTAAATTTGTGGCCTCAAGTCTCTAACCTCTTGATTATGAAGTAAGTCAAAAATGTTAACAGTGAAAAGCTACACGTGTTATTGAGAAAAATATGAGTTGATAGTGTTATGTACTAGGACAATATAAAGTTTTGATGATTAACAAACCAGTGACTAAACATAAAAATCAAGTCCTTTACATGTCTCAACAAAGTTGAGTAGTGTTCAAGAAAAGATATATCACAAGGAACCAATTCCTATCTAGATCTACAAAAGAAGAGTTGGTACTATTGAGAATGAAATGTATGTTTATTATCGGAGAAAATCCAATTGTACTAGTATAGTTTTTAATTTTAATGTAATTTATTTTTATAAATAGTGTAATGTTTGTGTTGTTTATGATGTGTAGATTAGGAGGAGTTTGATTACTCAAAATTGGGAAAACGTATAAGTATCCGTTTAGACTATGATCAAAATCTCACAGACACACCTAAACTTAAATAGAGTCTTCTACCCCCTTAAACTAATTTAAAATGGAATAAATACAACACACACATTTTGTGCACACTCACTTGGAGACATGCAAGTGACGAGTGCACAAATTGGATGTAACACTTCGTAAGTCTAAGACGTGTTCTAGAGCCTAACATGAGTGTCAAAAGGTTTAGACACTGTTTTAAGGTCAATTTTAATGAACAGAAGTCATTTATGAATTTTAGAAGTCAAAACATCCCAGAACATCCATGACTTCCGGAAACTAGTTCAATGAGGTACTAGCGTGCCTTAGCCTATTTGACTAACTTTTAAGAGTCGGAAAATGATGAAAATCGGTGGAAGGGTATCTCACACATATTAGAGTTAATTCATAGTCAAAACGTCTAGGCACGAATCCCGAAGGATCAACCAAGGGCCCTTGAGGAGGACCCTTGCTTTTGGGGTCAAAGACCCAAGGCAGTGTGACCACGACTTGTAGTCGACGATCCGTGTGTCAATCGATAGGGGCGTCGATTTCCTCATCGATGAACACTTTTAATTTTTACCAAGACTGGTTTTGGACCAGTCTTTGACCAAAATGACGGATCAACAGGACGGAGGGTCCTGTGGCCGTCGTCTCACAGACGGACCGTTGGTCGATATCTCGTCTGTGAGGGGTCTATTTTGCTGCACGTTTTCACTTAAGTTAATTAATTAGTTGGCTTAGTTAGGAGGTTAATTAGGAGTTAAGGTAGAGCTAATTAAGTTAGTTAACAACCTATATAAAGCCTCTAACCTAATTAGACTAACCAAAATTCTTATAATTCACAAACCCAAACTCTCTTCCTTCTCTCTTCTTTCTCTCTCCCAAAGAAACCCCATTGAAGACCAAGCTAGAGGTGGGTTCAAGAGATGAAAATGGCAAATTTCTCCATCAATCTTCATCAATTAGTAAGGTATGGGATCTCTTTCACCTTTGAGACCTCTTTCCTCAAAGGGTTCCATCAAATTAATTTCAAAAGTTGGGTTTTCATCCAATACGAAATTGATGTTATGAATTACTTTGTTTATGATTTATTTTGGATATTATGAATATATTAACATGTATTTTAACTCAATTACGTTATATCTTGATGGATTGGTCTAGTTTGTAGAAGATGACCTATTCCCCTTAACCCTAGGTTATGATCTTAATATGAATTGTGTAGTTTTGATTCAATTGACTTGGTTATGGGTTGAATTACTACTAGATGATGTTATTGTATCAATTATGAATAGATTGAGGTGAATTATAGTCCTATCATGCTAGGTCTGGAGTAATTGATATAGATTACGATCTTGACCTAAGTCTTTCATCTTAAGCTATGAACTAGTAATGGATTGCGATATAGTGATTCAATTAGTCTCGTTATCATGTTGGTTATTGTTGTGTGATGATATTACACCCATATTGGGTTCAATTAAGGATTTATGGTAAGACCTTGATGATGGATTATGAAGGAGACTTGGTAAGTCTTGTGATCCCAACTCTTTAATTCAATTATGGTTAGTTGTGGTTAAGTGATGATGTTGTATTGAAGTATGCCTTGTATTAGGATTGATAGGGTTGGTATGATGTTGAATTGAAATGTCTTGACTATGGTTTGTGAGGTGTTGGCTAAGATGTAAATGTTATAAGGATGGTGATGATTTATCAATGTGCCTAATCATGATGTGAATATGCTAATGTGCTAACCTCACATATACGAATTGTAATGAAAGGAAAATACTCATGCAATTCTTATTGAGCTATGATAATGATGATGTTTATACAAGGGATAGACCCTATGACCTACATTAAGCTATGATGATTAATAAAGACATTAAAGACATTTCAAAAAGGGACTCTAGCTTAGCACCAAGTGAACTAGAGTGAGGAGTGTCCCTTCCCACATAGGGAAGGTAGGATCACTAATGTACTCTTGAGATTGGGACTCCAATGCATGTAGAATAAAGAGGGTCCCACTATATCTCCTAGTTCTTGAACTATGTTGCCCCCATATGAATACTAGTTAGAGGATCCACGTAGTTTTATGTTCATGTTTTGGTACTACCTTGGCAAGTAGTCCTCCTTCTTTCGGTGTAGGGTTCCATGAACCGGATTCCATATTATCTCATGTGGTCTATGTCGGTTAAGGCAAGATGTTCACAAAAGTTAAAATGAACTTAAGGATTGAACTCTAACTAAGATGACCTAAGGTGTTTAGCTTAGTCTAGATAGGGGTATGAGACTCTACCTAAACATCGCACTAGTTAACCTTGAGGGAAGTCTTAGGAGGATGTTCTTATGTATGCATATTCTTATAAATGTAAATGATATGTATATGATTATCTTACATGTTAATGACACAATGTGACGTGGATTACTCTTATGAACATGTACTTGGTCTCTATTGCTAAAGTATGATATTATGTACTCTTAATGTTATGTTATGTGAAGTTGGACATTGGTTATGGTTCTTGCTAGGTTTACTTGATTAAGTAAGGTTATAGGGTTTTGCTTAGTCATTGCACAAGTGGACTTAAAGAGGGTCATGAGTAATGGTTTTGCCTTGATTATGTTGAAATGTACTCTTATTCATGCTTGTTGCTATTATAACTTGATGCTAGAATTACTTTGATTATGTGTTCAATTATATGATATGCATGATGAATTGATTAGACTTTGTATTGTTGGTCTTGTGATGCACAAGCCTATGACTTAATGAATATGTCTTATTGATTGGTATGATCTTCTTGAATATGCACAAGGCTTTTTAAATGTAAATTATCATGTTTTAAATGAAATGTCCTTTTTAGCATGATTTCATGATATGTGTGAATATTGTCTCATACTTAGTACAAGTGGTGTACTAACCCCATTTCTTCCTTTCCCCAATATTTTAGGTTCCGGTCGTTGAAGGGCTTTTGAGACGACTTTGAATAAGACTTGGAATTCTCAATCATCCAAGTTGGGCAGGTCCTCACTTTCGAGGTCAATGCCACAATCAAGCCTATGATGTTGCTTTAGTTTTTAAGACTCTTATGTTTCTCTCCTTTTCATTTGGATATTAAACATTGTATGACCTATATGTGGTCTTAGTTCATTGATGTAAGGTCTAGACCCAAATTGTTATACTCTTATTAGATGGTTATGAGATGAGACGACTATTTGAGACTATGTTATATTTATATATATCTATGTGCAATAAAAGTAGAAGACTAAGTAATCTTCATATACGAAGGGTCTATGTATACTCGATATATATATATATATATATATATATATATATAGCAAATGTAGTAAAAAGTTTTAAATTTCCGCTAATTTTGACTTATGAATGTAATGATGTAAGCTAAGAGGCTAGTCTTAGTCCTCAAAGAGTACGCCGACGCCGGTTACGTGTGGGGGGTATTCCCGGATGTGACACTGGACACATGTCACTTTTCTATTGATAACTTTATAATTAGTTAGCACACATATTTATTGATAATAAAACTTATATATATATATATATATATATATATATATATATATATATATATATATATATATATATATAGATATAGATAGATAGATATAGATATATATATTTTCAAGGGACTTTGTGATTTTGTTATCAATATTTTCATCAAATTGTTTCTTACGAAATTCAGGTTCTATATTCATTTCATATGCAATTTCCTTATGCCTTTGTAGAAATCATACACTCATAGTACATATAATTTTTTTTTAAAAAAAAGTAACATTCATAAGTAATTTGTTTTAATAAAAATGAGGGCCCCAAGCAATTGCTTTAGTGGCCTAGGGGTTAAGACGGCTCTGTTCAAATGTTGTTCCAAATATGCTAGTATCAACTAAATCAAAAGTCTTTACTTTTATTTTCTCCTAACAATATTTTAACAATATACTCCTAAAATTAATAATCTCCTGATTCAATGACAATATCCTTGAAATACGAACCAAAATAAAAATCGAGGAATCCAAACTAGGTTAGATAAAATAATTTATCAAAGCTCCTCACCTCACACATAAATTCACATAACACTGCCACCAAAGGTGGACCAAACCAATCATAATAGAATCGAAGTATAGATAACATCAAAATAAAGAAAATGGGGCAGCATACCTCCATTCCATCATCAACACTTCAATTCAAGTCAACTTACTCAATTTGATAACACAAGACTCGTACCAAAGGCCATGAACCAATTCCACACACAATTATAGAAATCAATGAAATCTACACCAATTCAACATAGATTCCACAATCCAATACCAATTTGATAACAATTGAATACTATTCTTACATCAATAGAAAGCCCATAAGAAACTACACCTGAATTCATCAACATTAAGCCAATATCAAGTAACCCATAATTTAGTCAAAATCTTAGGTTCATCAATTACATGGGTTCATAGGCAATTTAGGTTAAAATCATCAATACAACATCAATTTAATCCATAATAGACGTTTGAAAACCTTTAATGCAAGAACCCATGGTAGAATCGTGAAATTGAACAATTCCTCTTTTGAAAACTTTGAAAACATCTTTGAAAGTTGGGATCCATGATGAAACCAGTTTCAAGGATCAAAAGTCATAACTCAATGATGATAATTCTTCACTTTGATGAAGCATTTCCACTCAAAACATCACCTCCAAGTTGTTCCTTGATTTGGACTTCAATGGAGTCTTTGGGATTTCTTAAGGGATTTGGGGTTTTGATTTTAGAAGAATGAATTATTCTAAGTGTTAAACACTTATATACACATTTAAAATATCCAATATACCCTTAATAAACCACCAATACTCTTATTTGGAAGTGGGGTGAATTCTTGGCAGTGGACTGTGCAGGAAAACAGTCCTCACCAACGGTTGGCAGTCGACGGACCGTTTGCCCACAAACGGACCGTACTGCTCCTCCGTTGGTTGGGTCAGAGATTGTCCAAGGTTCCCATCTCACCCAAGGTCAAGTCCCCATTGACGACACTCATCGACGGGGCGTCCATTAGCCCACGAGCCGTCGATGCCTCCGTCGTTTGGGGTCTGCCTGGGACTGCCTTGTCAACCAGCTTGGGTCCTTCCTCAAGGACCCTTGGTTGGTCCTTGGAGATGTTTTTCCGGACGTTTCCAACCCAAACACGATCGTCTATGAGTTTAGCACCTCTCACATGAATTTCATCTAAAACGAACACGTAAAACTCGACGAAACATGCCTAGACACACAAGGTCGATTCAAGGCATATCTTTCGAACTTCATGGACGTTCTTGGACGTTTGACCTCAAAACTCCACGAAACTTGATGCACTGACTATTAATGCTATAATAACTCATTTAAGGACCTTACAACCTCATGATTCACACATAAACACATAGAACAACATACGAGGCACATAGGTGACTTAGTCGTCGAACGCCTTAGTCTTCCCTTGACGTTTGACTTCCAATACACCTAATACTTTAGCTACTGCCTCTAAACAATATTATTGAATACATTAGAACCTTAGATCACCATTACCAACATGTTAGGATCTAGTTAACCTAAGTCATTTTCGAGGTCTTACAATCTCCCCCATTTGGACAACATTCGTCCTCGAATAACACTTGCCACTCTCCGAACATTTTCAAGATTAGAGAATCAACTTAAAATCACATAACCAAACCATACAACACATAACCAAGAAGAAAACATCAACTTCACAAGTTCAAGACATTCACAGCACAACAAGAAACTTAGAATCCAATTCTATTACTCATTATGCTACAAAACTCACATGCTTCATTCCAAATAGTAAAAACTCATTTTATATTCAATATAATACTTATATACATCAATTTTAACCACATAACAACAATTTTAGACGAAAGAATTAATTAGTCACTTTTTTAAAAATTACACAGTGAACTGTTTTTCCATACTACAGTGATTTTTACCACATTTTTCAACAATACATCTTTTAGGCAATTCATGATATAGACATGCTAATATGCAAAGTAACATCATATAAACACCTTTTACAACATGCTCATAACTTAATAAAACACACAATGCAAGAAGTTAATGAAATTCAATTTTAACCAATCTCCTAAACATCATGCACATGCAACAACTTCTAGCACGATTCTAACCATACTCCCCCACTTAGAAGGAACTCATACTATAACAAGAGAAACAAGGACTTACCAATGTCATCATCACTCTCATCCGGCTTTTCTCCTCTAGTCCGGAGTGCATAGAAACGCCTCCTAGTTGGAGCATCTTCCTTCGGAACACTAGGCTCAACCTTCTTACCCTCCTTCCTAGAAACAATGTTAGGACAATCCCTCACTTTGTGCCCATCTTTTCCACATCCAAAACAAATCCCGGTACCCGCTAGACACTCACCATAATGTCTCTTACCACAAGTGGCACATGTAGGTTTGTCATTGCTAGAACCACCTCCTTTCTCAAACTTCTTCTTAGGAACACTAGGTCCATCTTGAGTTTGAGCCATCTTTTTGAACCTAGGTTGCACTTGGTCACTAGCAACAGTCCTCTTCAAGTTACTCGACATCCTCCTAAGATTAGATTCTTCAAATGATTGTGCATACATCATGTGTCTATCTAAGGTCACATTATCATGTAGCATAGCCGCATAGCATTCTTCCCTCACTAAGTCTCTCAACCTAGATGACATAGTGCTCTCCACCACCCTAGGCACCATGTTCAAGTTAACTTGAGTAGTTACGGCTCGGGTTAAAGCAAGCAAAGCCTCCCTAATCTCCAAATTAGTCAACTCCGGTACCTCATTACCTCCTCCCGCATTAGGAGCATGATCACCTTGAGGAGGCACTTGAGCACCTTGAGCACCTTGGACACCTTGCCCATTATGAAGCACTTGCTCAACATGAGGAGGAATTTCCTCATCAACCGTTCCCTCTTCCATCCTTTTAGTATTCATCTTCTAGAAACACAAGGAAAAATACATTTAGAAGGATACTCATAACATAACTCTGCCGCACGAACATAGGAGTAAATATGAAGGGAAACACTATCGTCCTAAATCCTCTCGCCCATAGATGTGTCGCGACTCACACCGATTGTAAAGACTCTACTAGACGTGACTTTTCGCGACTTTTTGATACCTAAGACTACTTTCATTAACCTATGCTCTGATATCAATCTTGTTACATTCCGAAACCACACCCTAGAAGATAGGGTGCAATCATGGATTGAGACCGGCGTATTCAACCTCTCGGAGGTCTTATACAAGCCTATCATATCATTCATCACATATACATAACGAAAAGTAGTGCGGAATTAAAACTTTTCGTAAAACAATATAGAAGTCATAAACTCTTTCATAGATGGAAATAGGAAAACACTAAGTCTCGATCATCATCTTAAGACACGACAATACTTAGGACACGGCCCATACGAATTGAAAACATACTACTAATAGTCTATTATAAACGTTCATAAAAGAAACATAAAATGACCTATATGCCCTCGAGTCAAATGAGGAAATACTTCAACTCTTCTTGAACGATCTCCTTGTCCAACTCTTCTTCCCCAAAGCTCTTCACCTACCAAGAACTATAGATACAAAATAAAGCACGGAATTAGTACAAACACGTGTACTAAGTATGACATTATGCATAAAATCTTGAAAACGGACTTTATTGGAAATATGCATCTTTTCATCTAAACATCCTAATATAATCATAAGAATAACATTTAGCAACTTAAAATCACATAAGAGAACATTAAACCGAAAAACATGATTTTTAACTCACATTACAGTGAGTTCCCTTCACTGTACAGTGAGTTCCCTTCACAGTGAAGTCCCTTCACTGTTACAGTGAAGTCTAAGCCCTCTCCTTTGAATTTATTTTAGCATGTAGTCTTCTCACTAACGTCATACTAAGATTCACTTAAGTCACACAAAGAGAGACCACCCATACACCTTCTCTAGATGTGCCTAAACGACCCTTAACATCACTCTTAATGAGACACATACACACCTACAAAGCATCTTAAACATCAAGGTAAGATTCATCTACAAAAGCTGACTCTAAGTCTCACTTGAGTGAGTTGTGAAGCAACCGCCCATAGAATCCCTTACACACACACTCAAGAGATCCTATAGACTCCCTAGGATAGAATCATTCTCACTAAACACACTAACACATAGATGATATGACATTCTCCTTCCAAAGGCTATCAAAAGACCTACTTAAGTAAATCAAGAAGATAACGTCGATGATTGACCTCTTCAAGATTACCTAAATAGTCCTTAAGACTACCTAAGGCTTAGATCATGTCCACAACACCAAACCTTTTTCTCTAACTAAAGTCAATTTCAAGACTTCCATATATAAGCCATGAAGAGATCATCCTTTATGCCCTCTTCATAATTTAACTAAAGAATCCTAAGGCACTCTAGATTAGGTACTTATTCACTTACATACTTCATAACGTAAGTCATTAGTTCATTAGTTCATTTAGAAGACATACATCACATAAAGGACATTCAAATAATGGTCTTACACAAGACCTAGGAACTCCAAGTAACACCTTCAAAGTCTATTGTGCAATGTCTAGATAGCGTCCCATACCACCACCTAAACCTCATAAACTTCTCTAATGCTAATAGGTATTCCATATGATGAGAATAGGCAATAACCGACATAGACCATGGTAGCAAAGCATGGAATCCGAAGTTCTATCCTACTTCGATGAGGTGTTCTACTTGCCAATGGTAGAACATAGAGATCCCATGTAGGCACATGGTTAAGGAATATGAAGGGCGTACTTTGAATTCTAGTCTCATACTTAACTAGAACTACTTCCCTTAATCATACTCACTCGGTGCTAGCCTTAGTTCTCATAGATCAATTTTCATTAAGGTTCATACAAATGGGTCTCATATCATGTTCATGACCCAATTATATTTATCCTACCAAAGCAAGGTCCACTTAGGCTATCTCACAATGGCGACAAGAATCTCATCGCGACTTTCCTAAGGTATGATATGATGCCGTCCCAGACAATCAACCTTAAGTCCATCACTCATTACATCAAGGATACCATTACGGCTCACTACTTCACAATTCATAACCGTACCACTTGGTTCAAGGTTCCACATAAATGACTCTCTTATTATCAATCACGGTCTCACCTATATTCATTTATTCAAGACTAAGACCCTTTAGGTTCCTAAGTCAAGACATCACATATTCACATAAGCATCAAGTAAGAGACACAAGTCTACCTAAACAAGACACAACATACTTTCATTTAACACATATAGCCTATCTTCCTTTAGACACTTTAAGAAATACCCTTAACCTTATTAAATCAACCTATCCATTACCTTAACATTATCAAGTCAAACATTATAGATTCATATAACCAAATTAAGGACAACCATGTACAACTCTAAGACTACACACTTAACTCATAGTCAAAGCATAACATGATCACCTAGATAGTATCAATAGTCTAATACATACTTTCACATATAAGTAGATATGATCACACATCATCAAATCAACTACACAAATAGCCATATAAGTTCAAGTAGTGCCGACAAGGCCATAATCATCAATGTACTAGAAAGTAACGCCGACAAGGCCACATCAGTTCACATAACACCGCCATCAAAGGTGGACCAAACCAATCATAATCGAATCGAAGTATAAATAACATCAAAATAAAGAAAATGGGGCAGCATATCTCCATTCCATCATCAACAATTTAATTCAAGTCAACTTACTCAATTTGATAACACAAGACCCTTACCAAAGCCATGAACACCAATTCCACACACAATTATAGAAATCAATGAAATCTACACCAATTCAACATAGATTCCACAATTCAATAAAAATTTGATAAAAAATGAATACAATTCTTACATCAGTAGAAAGCCCATAAGAGACTACACCTGAATTTATCAACATTAAGCCAATATCAAGTAACCCATAATTTAGTCAAAATCTTAGGTTCATCAATTACATTGGTGCATAGGTAATTTAGGTTAAAATCATAAATACAACATCAATCTAATCCATAATAGACGTTTGAAAACCTTTAATGCAAGAACCCATGGTAGAATCGTGAAATTGAATAATTCCTCTTTTGAAAACTTTGAAAACATCTTTGAAAATTAGGATCCTTGATGAAACGAGTTTCAAGGATCAAAAGCCATACCTCAATGATGATAATTTTTCACTTTGATGAAGAATTTCCACTCAAAACGTCACCTCCAAGTTGTTCCTTGATTTGGACTTCAATGGAGTCTTTAGGATTTCTTAAGGGATTTTGGGGTTTTGATTGTAGAAGAACGAATTATTCTAAGTGTTAAACACTTATATACACATTTAAAATACCCAATATACCCTTAATAAACCGCCAATACTCTTTTGGAAGTGGGGTCAATTTACAAATTCACGCCTAGCTTGGCAGTGGACTGCGCAGGAAAACAGACCTCACCAACGATTGGCAGTTGATGGACCGTGTGCCCACAAACGGACCGTCCTGCTCCTCCGTTGGTTGGGTCAGAGACTGGACAAGGTTCCCATCTCACCCAAGGTAAAGTCAACATCGACGACACCTATCGACGGGGCATCGATTGGCCCACGAGCCATCGATGCCTCCGTCATTTGGGGTCTGCCTGGGACTGCCTTGTCATCCAGCTTGGGTCCTTCCTCAAGGACCCTTGGTTTGTTCTTCTGGATGTTTGCCCGGACGTTTCCAACCCAAACACGATCTTCTATGAGTTTAACACCTCTCACATGAATTTCATCTAAAACGAACACGTAAAACTCTACGAAACATGCCTAGACACACAAGGTCGATTCAAGGCATATCTTTCAAACTTCATGGACGTTCTTGGACGTTTGACCTCCAAATTCCACGAAACTTGACGCACTGACTATACATGCTATAATAACTCATTTAAGGACCTTACAACCTCATGACTCACACATAAACACATAGAACCACATACGAGGCACATAGGTGACTTAGTCGTCGAACGTCTTAGTCATCCCTTGACGTTTGACTTCCAATACACCTAATACTTTAGCTACTGCCTCTAAACAATATTATAGACTACATTAGGACCTTAGACCACCATTACCAACATGTTACGCTTTAGTTAACCTAAGTCATTTTCGAGGTCTTACAATCTCCCACACTTGGACAACATTCGTCCTCGAATGACACTTGCCACTCTCCGAACATTTCCAAGATTAGAGAATCAACTTAAAAGCACATAACCAAACCATACAACACATAACCAAGAAGAAAACATCAACTTCACAAGTTCAAGACATTCACAACACAACAAGAAACTAGAATCCAATTCTATTACTCATTATGCTACAAAACTCACATGCTTCATTCCAAATAGTAAAAACTCATTTTATATTCAATATCATACTTATATACATCAATTCTAGCCACATACCAACAATTTTAGACCAAAGAATAAATTAGTCACTTTTTCAAAAATTACACAGTGAACTGTTTTTCCATGCTACACTGATTCTTACCACATTTTTCAACAATGCATCTTTTAGGCAATTCATGATATAGACATGCTAATATGCAAACTAACATCATATAAACACCTTTTACAATATGCTCATAACTTAATGAAACACACAATGCAAGAAGTTAATGAAATTCAATTTCAACCAAACTCCTAAACATCATGCACATGCAACAACTTCTAGCACGATTCTAACCATACTCCCCCACTTAGAAGGAACTCATACTATAACAAGAGAAACAAGGACTTACCAATGTCATCATCACTCTCATCCGTATTCTCACCTCTAGTCCGGAGTGCATAGAAACGCCTCCTAGTTGGATCATCTTTCTTTGGAACACTAGGCTCAACCTTCTTACCCTGCTTCCTAGAAGCAATGTTAGGACAATCCCTCACTTTGTGCCCATCTTTTCCACATCCAAAACAAATCCCGATACCCGCTAGACACTCACCATAATGTCTCTTACAACAATTGGCACATGTAGGTTTGTCATTGCTAGAACCACCTCCTTTCTCAAAGTTCTTCTTAGGAACACTAGGTCCATCTTGAGTTTGAGCCCTCTTTTTGAACCTAGGTTGCACTTGGTCACTAGCAACACTCCTCTTCAAGTTACTTGACATCCTCCTAAGATTAGATTCTTCAAATGATTGTGCATACATCATGTGTCTATCTAAGGTCACATTATCATGTAGCATAGCCGCATAGCATTCTTCCCTCACTAAGTCTCTCAACCTAGATGACATAGTGCTCTCCACCACCCTAGGGACAATGTTCAAGTTAACTTGAGTAGTTACAGATCGAGTTAAAGCAAGCAAAGCCTCCCTAATCTTCAAATTAGTCAACTCCGGTACCTCATGACCTCCTCCCACATTAGGAGCATGATCACCTTGAGGAGGTACTTGAGCACCTTGAGCACTTTGGACACCTTGCCCATTATGAAGCACTTGCTCAACTTGCTCAACTTGCTCAACATGAGGAGGAATTTTGTCATCAACCCTTCCCCCTTCCATCCTTTTAGTATTCATCTTCTAGAAACACAAGGAAAAATACATTTAGAAGGATACTCATAACATAACTCTACCGCACGAACATAGGAGTACAAATGAAGGGAAACACTATCGTCCTATAGTCTCTCGCTCATAGATGTGTCGCGACTCACACCGATGGTCAAGACTCTACTAGACGTGACTTTTCGAGACTTTTTGATACCTAAGACTACTTTCATTAACCTATGCTCTGATACCAAGCTTGTCACATCCCGAAACCATACCCTAGAAGATAGGGTGCAATCTTGGATTGCGACCGGCATATTCGACCTCTCGGAGGTCTTATAATAGCCTATCATATCATTCATCGCATATACATAACGAAAAGTAGTGCTGAATTAAAACTTTTCGTAAAATAATATAGAAGTTATAAACTCTTTCATTGATGGAAATAGTAAAACACTAAGTCTCGATCATCATCTTAAGACACGACAATAGTTGGGACACGACCCATACGAATTGAAAACATACTACTAATAGTCTATTACAAAACTTTCATAAAAGAAACATAAAATGACCTATATGCCCTCGAGTCAAATGAGGACATACTTCAACTCTTCTTGAACGATCTCCTTGTCCAAGTCTTCTTCCCAAAGCTCTTCACCTACCAAGAACTATAGATAGAAAATAAAGCGTGGAATTAGTACAACGACATGTACTAAGTATGACATTATGCATAAATTCATGAAAACGGATTTTATTGGAAATATGCATCTTTTCATCTAAATATCCTAATATAATCATAAGAATAACATTTAGCAACTTAAAATCACATAAGAGAACATTAAACCAAAAAACATGATTTTTAACTCACGTTACAGTGAGTTCCCTTCACTGTACAGTGAGTTCCCTTCACTGTTACAGTGAAGTCTAAGCCCTCTCCTTTGAACTTATTTTAGCATGTAGTCTTCTCACTAACGTCATACTAATATTCACTTAAGTCACACAAAGAGAGACCGCCCATACACCCTCTCTAGATGTGCCTAAACGACCCTTAAGATCACTCCGAATGAGACATATACACACCTAAAAAACATCTTAAACATCAAGGTAAGATTCTTCTACCAAAGGTGACTCTAAGTCTCACTTGAGTGAATTGTGAAGAAACCGCCCATACAATCCCTTCCACACACACTCAAGAGATCCTATAGACTCCCTAGGATAGAATCATTCTCACTAAATACACTAACACATAGATGATATGACATTCTCCTTCCAAAGGCTATCAAAAGACCTACTTAAGTAAATCAAGAAGATAACGTCCATGATTGACCTCTTCAAGATTACCTAAATAGTCCTTAAGACTACCTAAGGCTTAGATCATGTCCACAACACCAAACCTTTTGACCTAACTAGAGTTATTCTCAAGACTTCCATAGATAAGCCATGAAGAGATCATCCTTTATGCCCTCTTCACAATTTAACTAAAGAATCCCTAAGGCACTCTAGATTAGGTACTTATTTACTTACATACTTCATAACGTAAGTCATTAGTTCATTAGTTCATTTAGAAGACATACATCACATAAAGGACATTCAAATAATGGTCTTACACAAGACCTAGGAACTCCAAGTAACACCTTCAAAGTCTATTGTGCAATGTCTAGATAGTGTCCCATACCACCACCTAAACCTCATAAACTTCTCTAATGCTAATAGGTATTCCATATGATGAGAATAGGCAATAACCGACATAGACCATGATAGCAAAGCATGGAATCCTAAGTTCTATCCTACTTCGATGAGGTGTTGTACTTGCTAATGGTAGAACATAGAGATCCCATATAGGCACATAGTTAAAGAATATGAAGGCCGTACTTTGTATTCTAGTCTCATACTTAACTAGAACTACTTCCCTTAATCATACTCACTCGGTGCTAGCCTTAGTTCTCATAGATCAATTTTCATTAAGGTTCATACAAATGGGTCTCATATCATGTTCATGACCCAATTATATTTATCCTACCAAAGCAAGGTCCACTTAGGCTATCTCACAATGGCGACAAGAAGCTCATCGCGACTTTCCTAAGGTATGATATGATGCCGTCCCAGACAATCAACCTTAAGTCCATCACTCATTACATCAAGGATACCATTACGGCTCACTACTTCACAATTCATAACCATACCACTTGGTTCAAGGTTCCACATAAATGACTCTCTTATTATCATTCAAGGTCTCACCTATATTCATTTATTCAATACTAAGACCCTTTAGGTTCCTAAGTCAAGACATCACATATTCACATAAGCATCATGTAAGGGACACAAGTCTACCTAAACAAGACATAACATACTTTCATTTAACACATATAGCCTATCTTCCTTTAGACACTTTAAGAAAGACCCTTAACCTTATTAAGTCAAACTATCCATTACCTTAACATTATCAAGTCAAACATTTAGACTCATATAACCAAATTAAGGACAACCATGTACAACTCTAAGACTACACACTTAACACATAGTCAAAGCATAACATGATCACCTAGATAGTATCAATAGTCAAACACATACTTTCACATATAAGTAGATATGATCACACATCATCAAATCAACTACACAAATAGCCATATATGTTCAAGTAATGCTGACAAGGCCATAATCATCAATGTACTAGAAAGTAACGCCGACAAGGCCACATCACTTCACATAACACCGCCACCAAAGGTGGACCAAACCAATCATAATAGAATCGAAGTATAAATAACATCAAAATAAAGAAAATGGGTCAGGATACCTCCATTCCATCATCAACACTTCAATTCAAGTCAACTTCCTCAATTTGATACCACAAGACCCTTACCCAGGGCCATGAACACCAATTCCACACACAATTATAGAAATCATTGAAATCTACACCAATTCAACATAGATTCCACAATCCATTAACAATTTGATAACAATTGAATAGTATTCTTACATCAATAGAAAGCCCATAAGAAACTATACCTGAATTCATCAACATTAAGCCAATATCAAGTAACCCATAATTTAGTCAAAATCTTAGGTTCATCAATTACATGGGTTCATAGGTAATTTAGGTTAAAATCATCAATACAACATCAACCTAATCCATAATAGACATTTGAAAACCTTTAATGCAAGAACCAATGGTAGAATCGTGAAATTGAACAATTCCTCTTTTGAAAACTTTGAAAACATCTTTGAAAGTTGGGATCCTTGATGAAACAAGTTTCAAGGATCAAAAGCCATACCTCAATGATGATAATTCTTCACTATGATGAAGAATTTCCACTCAAAACGTCACCTCCAAGTTGTTCCTTGATTTGGACTTCAATGGAGTCTTTGGGATTTCTTTAGGGATTTTGGGGTTTTGATTTTAGAAGAATGAATTATTCTAAGTGTTAAACACTTATATATACATTTAAAATATCCAATAAACCCTTAATAAACCGCCAATACTCTTATTTGAAAGTGGGGTGAATTTACAAATTCACCCCTAGCTTGGCAGTGGACTGCGCAGGAAAACAGACCTCACCAACGGTTGGCAATCGATGGACCGTTTGCCCACAAACGGACCGTCCTGCTCCTCCGTTGGTTGGGTCAGAGACTGTCCAAGGTTCCCATCTCACCCAAGGTAAAGTCCACATCGACGAAACCCATCGACGGGGCATCGATTGGCCCACGAGCCGTCGATGCCTCCGTCGTTTGGGGTCTGCCTGGGACTGCCTTGTCAACCAGCTTGGGTCCATCCTCAAGGACCCTTGGTTGGTCCTTGGGATGTTTGCCTGGACTTTTCCAACCCAAACACGATATTCTATGAGTTTAACACCTCTCACATGAATTTCATCTAAAACGAACACGTAAAACTCGACGAAACATGCCTAGACACACAAGGTCGATTCAAGGCATATCTTTCGAACTACATGGACGTTCTTGGACGTTTGACCTTCAAACTCCACGAAACTTGACACACTACCTATACATGCTATGATAACTCATTTAAGGACCTCACAACCTCATTATTCACACATAAACACATAGAACCACATACGAGGCACATAGGTGACTTAGTCGTCGAACGTCTAAGTCATCCCTTGACGTTTGACTTCCAATACACCTAATACTTTAGCTACTGGCTCTAAACCATATTATAGAATACATTAGGGCCTTAGACCACCATTACCAACATGTTAGGCTCTAGTTAACCTAAGTCATTTTTGAGGTCTTACAATCTGCCACACTTGGACAACATTCGTCCTCGAATGACATTTGCCACTCTCCGAACATTTCCAAGATTAGAGAATCAACTGAAAATCACATAACCAAACACTACAACCCATAACCAAGAACAAAACATAAACTTCACAAGTTCAAGACATTCACAACACAACAAGAAACTAGAATCCAATTCTATTACTCATTATGCTACAAAACTCACATGCTTCATTCCAAATAGTAAAAACTCTTTTGATATTCAATATCACACTTATATACATCAATTATAACCACATAACAACAACTTTAAACCAAAGAATAAATTAGTCACTTTTTCAAAAATTACACAGTGAACTATTTTTCCATGCTACAGTGATTTTTACCATATTTTACAACAATGCATCTTTTAGGCAATTCATGATATAGACATGCTAATATGAAAAGTAACATCATATAAACACATTTTACAACATGCTCATAACTTAATAAAATACACAATGCAAGAAGTTAATAAAATTCAATTTCAACCAAACTCCTAAACATCATGCATATGCAACAACTTCTAGCACGATTCTAACCATACTCCCCCACTTCGAAGGAACTCATACTATAACAAGAGAAACAAGGACTTACCAATGTCATCATCACTCTCATCCGGCTTCTCACCTCTAGTCCGGAGTGCATACAAACGCCTCCTAGTTAGAGAATCTTCCTTTGGAACACTAGGCTCAATGTTCTTACCCTCCTTCCTAGAAGCAATGTTAGGACAATCTCTCACTTTGTGCCCATCTTTTCCACATCCAAAACAAATCCCGGTACCCGCTAGACACTCACCATAATGTCTCTTACCACAAGTGGCATATGTAGGTTTGTCATTGCTAGAACCACCTCCTTTCTCAAACTTCTTCTTAGGAACACTAGGTCCATCTTGAGTTTGAGCCCTCTTTTTGAACCTAGGTTGCACTTGATCACTAGCAACACTCCTCTTCAAGTTACTTGACATCCTCCTAAGATTAGATTCTTCAAATGATTGTTCATACATCATGTATCTCTAAGGCCAAATTATCATGTAGCATAGCCGCATAGCATTATTCCCTTACTAAGTCTCTCAACCTAGATGAAATAGTTCTCTCCATCACCCTAGGCACCATATTCAAGTTAACTTGAGTAGTTACGGCTCGGGTTAAAGCAAGCAAAGACTCCCTAATATCCCGATTAGTCAACTCCGGTACCTCATTACCTACTCCCACATTAGGAGCATGATCAACTTGAGGAGGCACTTGAGCACCTTGGACACCTTGCCCATTATGAAGCACTTGCTCAACTTGCTCAACATGAGGAGGAATTTCCTCATCAACCCTTTCCTCTTCCATCCTTTTAGTATTCATCTTCTAGAAACACGAGGAAAAATATATTTAGAAGGATACTCATAACGTAACTCTACCGCACGAACATAGGAGCAGAAATGAAGGGAAACACTATCGTCCTATAGCCTCTCACCCATAAAAGTGTCGCGACTCACACCGATGGTCAAGACTCTACTAGACGTGACTTTACGAGACTTTTTGATACCTAAGACTACTTTCATTAACCTATGCTCTGATACCAAGCTTGTCACATCCCGAAACCACACCCTAGAAGATAGGGTGCAATCCTGGATTGCGACCGGCGTATACGATCTCTCGGAGGTCTTATACAGGCCTATCATATCATTCATCGCATATACATAACGAAAAGTAGTGCGGAATTAAAATAATATAGAAGTCATAAACTTTTTCATAGATGGAAATAGGAAAACACTAATTCTCGATCATCATCTTAAGACACGATAATACTTGAGACATGGGCCATACGAATTGAAAATATACTACTAATAGTCTATTACAAACTTTCATAGAAGAAACATAAAATGACATATATGCCCTCGAGTCAAATGAGGACATACTTCAACTCTTCTTGAACGATCTCCTTGTCCAAGTCTTCTTCCCAAAGCTCTTCACCTACCAAGAACTATAGATAGAAAATAAAGCATGGAATTAGTACAACCACATGTACTAAGTATGACATTATGCATAAAATCATGAAAACGGACTTTATTGGAAATATGCATCTTTTCATCTAAATATCCTAATATAATCATAAGAACAACATTTAGCAACTTAAAATCACATAAGAGAACATTAAACCGAAAAACATGATTTTTAACTCACATTACAGTGAGTTCACTTCACTGTACAGTGAAGTCCCTTCACTGTTACAGTGAAGTCTAAGCCCTCTCCTTTGAACTTATTTTAGCATGTAGTCTTCTCACTAACGTCATCCTAAGATTCACTTAAGTTACACAAAGAGAGACCGCCCATACACCCTCTCTAGATGTGCCGAAACGACCCTTAAGATCACTCCTAATGAAACACATACACACCTACAAAGCATCTTAAACATCAAGGTAAGATTCTTCTACCAAAGGTGACTCTAAGTCTCACTTGAGTGAGTTGTGAAGCAACCACCCATACAATCCCTTACACACACACTCAAGAGATCCTATAGACTCCCTAGGATAGAATCATTCTCACTAAACACACTAACACATAAATGATATGACATTCTCCTTCCAAAGGCTATCAAAAGAGCTACTTAAGTAAATCAAGAATATAACGTCCATGATTGACCTCTTCAAGATTACCTAAATAGTCCTTAAGACTACCTAAGGCTTAGATCATGTCCACAACACCAACCCTTTTTCCCTAACTAGAGTCATTCTCAAGACTTCCATAGATAAGCCATGAAGAGATCATCCTTTATGCCCTCTTCACAATTTAACTAAAGAATCCCTAAGGCACTCTAGATTAGGTACTTATTCACTTACATACTTCATAACGTAAGTCATTAGTTCATTAGTTCATTTAGAAGACATACATCACATAAAGGACATTCAAATAATGGTGTTAGACAAGACCTAGGAACTCCAAGTAACACCTTCAAAGTCAATTGTGCAATGTCTAGATAGTGTCCCATACCACCACCTAAACCTCATAAACTTCTCTAATGCTAATAGGTATTCCTTATGATGAGAATAGGCAATAACCGACATAGACCATGGTAGCAAAGCATGGAATCCGAAGTTCTATCCTACTTCGATGAGGTGTTCTACTTGCCAATGGTAGAACATAGAGATCCCATGTAGGCACTTGGTTAAGGAATATGAAGGGCGTACTTTGTATTCTAGTCTCATACTTAACTAGAACTACTTTTCTTAATCATACTCACTTGGTGCTAGCCTTAGTTCTCATAGATCAATTATCATTAAGGTTCATACAAATGGGTCCCATATCATATTCATGACCCAATTATATTTACCCTACCAAAGCAAGGTCCACTTAAGCTATCTCACAATGGTGACAAGAAGCTCATCGCGACTTTCCTAAGGTATGATATCATGCCGTTCCAGACAATCAACCTTAAGGCCATCACTCATTACATCAAGGATACCATTACGGCTCACTACATCACAATTCATAACCGTACCACTTGGTTCAAGGTTCCACATAAATGACTCTCTTATTATCATTCAAGGTCTCACCTATATTCATTTATTCAATACTAAGACCCTTTAGGTTCCTAAGTCAAGACCTCACATATTCACATAAGCATCAAGTAAGGGACACAAGTCTACCTAAACTAGACACAACATACTTTCATTTAACACATATAGTATATCTTCCTTTAGACACTTTAAGAAAGACCTTTAACCTTATTAAGTCAACCTATCCATTACCTTAAAATTATCAACTCAAACATTTTAGACTCATATAACCAAATTAAGGACAACCATGTACAACTCTAAGACTACACACTTAACACATAGTCAAACCATAACATGATCACCTAGATAGTATCAGTAGTCTAATACATACTTTCACATATAAGTAGATATGATCACACATCATCAAATCAACTACACAAATAGCCATATAAGTTCAAGTAGTGCCGACAAGGCCATAATCATCAATGTACTAAAGTAACGACGACAAGGCCACATCAGTTCACGTAACAATGCCACCAAAGGTGGACCAAACCAATCATAATAGAATCGAAGTATAAATAACATCAACGTATAGAAAATGGGTCATCATACCTCCATTCCATCATCAACACTTCAATTCAAGTCAACTTACTCAATTTGATAACACAAGACCCTTACTCAAGGCCATGAACACCAATTCCACACACAATTATAGAAATCACTGAACTCTACAGCAATTCAACATAGATTCCACAATCCAACAACAATTTGATAACAATTGAATACTATTCTTACATCAATAGAAAGCCCATAAGAAACTACACCTAAATTCATCAACATTAAGCCAATATCAAGTAACCCATAATTTAGTCAAAATCTTAGGTTCATCAATTACATGGGTTCATAGGTAATTTAGGTTAAAATCATCAATACAACATCAATCTAATCCGTAATAGACGTTTGAAAACCTTTAATGCAAGAACCTATAGTAGAATCGTGAAATTGAACAATTCCTCTTTTGAAAACTTTGAAAACATCTTTGAAAGTTTGGATCCTTGATGAAACGAGTTTCAAGGATCAAAATCCATACCTCAATGATGATAATTATTCACTTTGATGAGAATTTCCAGTCAAAACGTCACCTCCAAGTTGTTCCTTGATTTGACTTCAATGGAGTCTTTGGGATTTCTTAAGGGATTTTGGGGTTTTGATTTTAGAAGAATGAATTATTCTAAGTGTTAAACACTTATATACACATTTAAAATACCCAATATATCCTTAATAAACCCCCAATACTCTTATTTGTAAGTGGGGTCAATTTACAAATTCACCCCTAGCTTGGCAGTGGACTGCGCAGGAAAACAGACCTCACCAACGAATGGCAGTCGACGGACCGTGTGCCCACAAACAGACCGTCCTGCTCCTCCGTTGGTTGAGTCAGAGACTTTCCAAGGTTCCCATATCACCCAAGGTCAAGTACCCATCGACGACACGCATCGACGGGGCATCGATTGGCCAATGAGCCATCGATGCCTCCGTCGTTTGGGGACTGCCTTGTCAACCAACTTGGGTCCTTCCTCAAGGACCCTTGGTTGGTCGTTGGGGATGTTTACTTGGACTTTTCCAATCCAAACACGATCTTCTATGAGTTTAACACCTCTCACATGAATTTCATCTAAAACGAACATGTAAAACTCGATGAAATATGCCTAGACACACAAGGTCGATTCAAGGCATATCTTTCGAACTTCAAGGACGTTCTTGGACGTTTGACATCCAAACTCCACGAAACTTTACACACTGCCTATACATGCTATAATAACTCATTTAAGGACCCTACAACCTCATGATTCACATATAAACACATAGAACCACATACGAGGCACATAGGTGACTTAGTCGTCGAACGTCTTAGTCATCCCTTGACGTTTGACTTCCAATACACCTAATACTTTAGCTACTGACTCTAAACCATATTATAGAATCCATTAGGACCTTAGACCACCATTACCAACATGCTAGGCTCTAGTTAACCTAAGTCATTTTCGAGGTCTTACAATCTCCCCCACTTGGACAACATTTGTTCTCGAATGACACTTGCCACTCTCCGAACATTTCTAAGATTAGAGAATCAACTTAAAAGCACATAACCAAACCATACAACACATAACAAAGAATAAAACATCAACTTCACAAGTTCAAGAAATTCACAAGACAACAAGAAACTAGAATCCAATTCTATTACTCATTATGCTACAAAACTCACATGCTTCATTCCAACTAGTAAAAACTCATTTTATATTCAACATCATACTTATATACATCAATTCTAACCATATAACAACAATTATAGACGAAAGAATCAATTAGTCACTTTTTCAAAAATTACACAGTGAACTATTTCTCCATGCTACAGTGATTTTTACCACATTTTTCAACAATGCATCTTTTAGGCAATTCATGATATAGACATGCTAATATGCAAAGTAACATCATATAAACACCTTTTACAACATGCTCATCACTTAATAAAACACACAATGCAAACAGTTAATGAAATTCAATTTCAACCAAACTCCTAAACATCATGCACATCCTACAACTTCTAGCATGATTCTAACCATACTCCCCCACTTCGAAGGAACTCATACTATAACAAGAGAAACAAGGACTTACCAATGTCATCATCACTCTCATACGGCTTCTCACCTCTAGTCTGTAGTGGATAGAAACGCCTCCTAGTTGGAGCATCTTTATTTGGAACACTAGGCTCAATGTTCTTACCCTCCTTCATAGAAGCAATGTTAGGACAATCTCTCACTTTGTGCCCATCTTTTCCACATCCAAAACAAATCCCGGTACCCGCTAGACACTCACCATAATGTCTCTTACCACAAGTGGCATATGTAGGTTTGTCATTGCTAGAACCACCTCCTTTCTCAAACTTCTTCTTAGGAACACTAGGTCCATCTTGAGTTTGAGCCCTCTTTTTGAACCTAGGTTGCACTTGATCACTAGCAACACTCCTCTTCAAGTTACTTGACATCCTCCTAAGATTAGATTCTTCAAATGATTGTTCATACATCATGTATCTAGCTAAGGCCAAATTATCATGTAGCATAGCCGCATAGCATTATTCCCTTACTAAGTCTCTCAACCTAGATGAAATAGTTCTCTCCACCACCCTAGGCACCATATTCAAGTTAACTTGAGTAGTTACGGCTCGGGTTAAAGCAAGCAAAGACTCCCTAATCTCCCGATTAGTCAACTCCGGTACCTCATTACCTACTCCCACATTAGGAGCATGATCAACTTGAGGAGGCACTTGAGAACCTTGGACACCTTGCCCATTATGAAGCACTTGCTCAACTTGCTCAACATGAGGAGGAATTTCCTCATCAACCCTTTCCTCTTCCATCCTTTTAGTATTCATCTTCTAGAAACACGAGGAAAAATATATTTAGAAGGATACTCATAACGTAACTCTACCGCACGAACATAGGAGCAGAAATGAAGGGAAACACTATCGTCCTATAGCCTCTCACCCATAAAAGTGTCGCGACTCACACCGATGGTCAAGACTCTACTAGACGTGACTTTTCGAGACTTTTTGATACCTAAGACTACTTTCATTAACCTATGCTCTGATACCAAGCTTGTCACATCCCGAAACCACACCCTAGAAGATAGGGTGCAATCTTGGATTGCGACCGGCATATACGATCTCTCGGAGGTCTTATACAGGCCTATCATATCATTCATCGCATATACATAACGAAAAGTAGTGCGGAATTAAAATAATATAGAAGTCATAAACTTTTTCATAGATGGAAATAGGAAAACACTAAGTCTCGATCATCATCTTAAGACACGATAATACTTGAGACATGGCCCATACGAATTGAAAATATACTACTAATAGTCTATTACAAACTTTCATAGAAGAAACATAAAATGACATATATGCCCTCGAGTCAAATGAGGACATACTTCAACTCTTCTTGAACGATCTCCTTGTCAAAGTCTTCTTCCCAAAGCTCTTCACCTACCAAGAACTATAGATAGAAAATAAAGCATGGAATTAGTACAACCACATGTACTAAGTATGACATTATGCATAAAATCATGAAAACGGACTTTATTGGAAATATGCATCTTTTCATCTAAATATCCTAATATAATCATAAGAACAACATTTAGCAACTTAAAATCACATAAGAGAACATTAAACCGAAAAACATGATTTTTAACTCACATTACAGTGAGTTCACTTCACTGTACAGTGAAGTCCCTTCACTGTTACAGTGAAGTCTAAGCCCTCTCCTTTGAACTTATTTTAGCATGTAGTCTTCTCACTAACGTCATCCTAAGATTCACTTAAGTTACACAAAGAGAGACCGCCCATACACCCTCTCTAGATGTGCCGAAACGACCCTTAAGATCACTCCTAATGAAACACATACACACCTACAAAGCATCTTAAACATCAAGGTAAGATTCTTCTACCAAAGGTGACTCTAAGTCTCACTTGAGTGAGTTGTGAAGCAACCGCCCATACAATCCCTTACACACACACTCAAGAGATCCTATAGACTCCCTAGGATAGAATCATTCTCACTAAACACACTAACACATAAATGATATGACATTCTCCTTCCAAAGGCTATCAAAAGAGCTACTTAAGTAAATCAAGAATATAACGTCCATGATTGACCTCTTCAAGATTACCTAAATAGTCCTTAAGACTACCTAAGGCTTAGATCATGTCCACAACACCAACCCTTTTTCCCTAACTAGAGTCATTCTCAAGACTTCCATAGATAAGCCATGAAGAGATCATCCTTTATGCCCTCTTCACAATTTAACTAAAGAATCCCTAAGGCACTCTAGATTAGGTACTTATTCACTTACATACTTCATAACGTAAGTCATTAGTTCATTAGTTCATTTAGAAGACATACATCACATAAAGGACATTCAAATAATGGTGTTAGACAAGACCTAGGAACTCCAAGTAACACCTTCAAAGTCAATTGTGCAATGTCTAGATAGTGTCCCATACCACCACCTAAACCTCATAAACTTCTCTAATGCTAATAGGTATTCCTTATGATGAGAATAGGCAATAACCGACATAGACCATGGTAGCAAAGCATGGAATCCGAAGTTCTATCCTACTTCGATGAGGTGTTCTACTTGCCAATGGTAGAACATAGAGATCCCATGTAGGCACTTGGTTAAGGAATATGAAGGGCGTACTTTGTATTCTAGTCTCATACTTAACTAGAACTACTTTTCTTAATCATACTCACTTGGTGCTAGCCTTAGTTCTCATAGATCAATTATCAATAAGGTTCATACAAATGGGTCCCATATCATATTCATGACCCAATTATATTTACCCTACCAAAGCAAGGTCCACTTAAGCTATCTCACAATGGTGACAAGAAGCTCATCGCGACTTTCCTAAGGTATGATATCATGCCGTTCCAGACAATCAACCTTAAGGCCATCACTCATTACATCAAGGATACCATTACGGCTCACTACATCACAATTCATAACCGTACCACTTGGTTCAAGGTTCCACATAAATGACTCTCTTATTATCATTCAAGGTCTCACCTATATTCATTTATTCAATACTAAGACCCTTTAGGTTCCTAAGTCAAGACCTCACATATTCACATAAGCATCAAGTAAGGGACACAAGTCTACCTAAACAAGACACAACATACTTTCATTTAACACATATAGTATATCTTCCTTTAGACACTTTAAGAAAGACCCTTAACCTTATTAAGTCAACCTATCCATTACCTTAAAATTATCAACTCAAACATTTTAGACTCATATAACCAAATTAAGGACAACCATGTACAACTCTAAGACTACACACTTAACACATAGTCAAAGCATAACATGATCACCTAGATAGTATCAGTAGTCTAACACATACTTTCACATATAAGTAGATATGATCACACATAATCAAATCAACTACACAAATAGCCATATAAGTTCAAGTAGTGCCGACAAGGCCATAATCATCAATGTACTAAAGTAACGACGACAAGGCCACATCAGTTCACGTAACAATGCCACCAAAGGTGGACCAAACCAATTATAATAGAATCGAAGTATAAATAACATCAACGTATAGAAAATGGGTCATCATACCTCCATTCCATCATCAACACTTCAATTCAAGTCAACTTACTCAATTTGATAACACAAGACCCTTACTCAAGGCCATGAACACCAATTCCACACACAATTATAGAAATCACTGAAATCTACACCAATTCAACATAGATTCCACAATCCAACAACAATTTGATAACAATTGAATACTATTCTTACATCAATAGAAAGCCCATAAGAAACTACATCTAAATTCATCAACATTAAGCCAATATCAAGTAACCCATAATTTAGTCAAAATCTTAGGTTCATCAATTACATGGGTTCATAGGTAATTTAGGTTAAAATCATCAATACAACATCAATCTAATCCGTAATAGACGTTTGAAAACCTTTAATGCAAGAACCTATAGTAGAATCGTGAAATTGAACAATTCCTCTTTTGAAAACTTTGAAAACATCTTTGAAAGTTGGGATCCTTGATGAAACGAGTTTCAAGGATCAAAATCCACATAACACCGCCACCAAAGGTGGACCAAACCAATCATAATAGAATCAAAGTATAAATAAAGAAAATGGGTCAGCATACCTCCATTCCATCATCAACACTTCAATTCAAGTCAACTTACTCAATTTGATAACACAAGACCCTTACCCAAGGCCATGAGCACCAATTCCACACACAATTATAGAAATCAATGAAATCTAAACCAATTCAACATAGATTCCACAATCCAATAACAATTTGATAACAATTGAATACTATTCGTACATCAATAGAAAGTCCATAAGAAACTACACCTGAATTCATCAACATTAAGTCAATATCAAGTAACCCATAATTTAGTCAAAATCTTAGATTCATCAATTACATGGGTTCATAGGTAATTTAGGTTAAAATCATCAATACAACATCAATCTAATCCATAATAGACGTTTGAAAACCTTTAATGCAAGAACCAATGGTAGAATCGTGAAATTGAACAATTCCTCTTTTGAAAACTTTGAAAACATCTTTGAAAGTTGAGATACTTGATGAAACGAGTTTCAAGGATCAAAAGACATACCTCAATGATGATAACTCTTCACTTTGATGAAGAATTTCCACTCAAAACGTCACCTCCAAGTTGTTCCTTGATTTGGACTTCAATGGAGTCTTTTTGGATTTTGGGGTTTTGATTTTAGAATAATGAATTATTCTAAGTGTTAAACACTTATATACACATTTAAAATACCCAATATACCCTTAATAAACCGCCAATACTCTTATTTGGAAGTGAGGTGAATTTACAAATTCACCCCTAGCTTGGCAATGGACTGCGCAGAAAAACAGACCTCATCAACGGTTGGCAGTCGATGGACCGTTTGCCCACAAATGGACCGTCCTGCTCCTCCATTGGTTGGGTCATAGACTGTCCAAGGTTCCCATCTCACCCAAGGTCAAGTCCCCATCGACTAAGTCCTACCAACTCATAATACTTTTTCTTCTAAGGATGGGTCTACTAGGGATGCCAACCAAGGTCTATTAGGATAGATCTAATGACTTTCTTAAAGATTGTTGCACGTCGTTCCAGCCAACCTATCTCTAAGCCCATCATTCCACTCAAGAAGGAGGCACCAAATAGGTCTATTCCTTCTAGGCTTCTTATTAACCTTCTTTTCATTATTCAAGGTTTCACATTCTTAACCTTATTTTCATTATTCAAGATTTTACATTCACTTAGGGTTCTAGACTCATCAAGAAGTGCACCATGCTTATGTCTATCGGTTCAAGACATACTCTACAATGCCTCATTTAATCATTCAAGGAAGGGAACCAACTTTATGACTACTGATCATAGACTTTCATTCATACACTCATTCAATGTCATTCGAGTACCAAGTAGGGACGACTAGTATATCAATACAAGATACAACATTATTCTATAAAAGCTCTCCCTGGCCCTTCATCATCATATATCAACAAGTAAAGAAAAAGCACATTCAATCATATCATTAAAGAACCCATACAAGATCATATCGACATCACATGAGTACTTTATACCTTCACATATACCATATCATGATCATACCATAATTCACATAATGATGCCGACAAGGCCATGTTCATAACAATTATAACAATTAAACACTGCCACCATAAGTGGACCATACAAATCAATAATAATTCAATATCAATTCTATGTTAAACAAAGGAATTAGGTCAATTCACATCATTCCAATAGTCATAATCAACATTTCTTAGCCCTTCCAACAATTTCACATAACAAGAAAGCTTTACTATAACAATGAACATAAGACTAGGCCAAAAATTCATTCATATCAAAGATACATCAATACTCAATATAGATATAAACATTATAAGGCAAGCTATGAACAATTCTAATATTGATCAATACATAATTCAATAGTCCAATACAATCTACACATGAATTCAACATAATTAAGCCGTGATCAATTCACCCACTTTAGAACCAAAATTAGAAATTCAAGGAATACATGGGTTCATGGAGTTTTTGATCTTAAATCATTCAATTAACATTGATCAATTCATAAAACATCAATTTAAACCTTTTCATGCAAGAACTCATGCTTAGAATTCAAAATAGGATTTCAAGTTTTTTTTTTAGGATCTTTGAAAACTTTTGGAATTGCATCCTTGAATGGAAGAAGAATAAAGGATGTAATTACCATACCTTAATTTAAGAAATCATACGAAATTGATGGAGAAATCAATGAAGAACTTCAATCATAGCTTAAACTTTTCTTCAAGCTTCAATGGAGTCTAGAGAGAACTTATTTTGATCTTGGGGTTTTGATTTGGAAAAGTGAGGTATAATTTGGTCTTAGACTTAAAGTACCTAAAATAACCATGTAGGACTTAATTAGTTTGTGGGGTGAATTTCCTAAATCACCCTTACCTTGGACGAGACCTGCAGGAAAATTCAGGCCAAACGACGGCCACCCAACTACTGGGCGTCGTTTGATCAACAGGGCATCCTATTGGGCGTCGTTTTGGTCAGACACTCAAATTTTGGGGGCTAAGCTCCCACAAATAAGTTTGGAGTCACGCCCCCTAACGACGAGGCTTCATTAAATCAAAGGGGCGTCGTTTAGAGGCGTCGTTTGGACAATTTTTGCAGCTTTAGTGCAAATGTTTGGGTCGTCCTCAAGGACCCTTTGGGTGGTCCTTGGGAAGTCGTACCCAGATTTTTTGACCCTAAACATGTTCATTTAGATTTTAGAGTCCTTCCTATCAATTTAGACACCAAACAACACATAAAACATGCCAAGGCACACTAGCACACACAAAGACTAGTTCCCAAACGTCTTGGTCGTTCTTTGACTTTTGACTTCCAAACTCTATACACTGAACCCTAAAGCTATTATTTATCATTTTAACACTTTATTAACTAGTTATTAACTCTTTAAACACATGATAGGCTCTTTATTAACCTAGTTCATTTTGAGGGTTGTTACATTCTCCCCCACTTAGAACAACACGTCCTTGAATGACACCAAAACACTTTCAAGAGGTAAGGAATCAAGACTCGAAGCTCATAACCATACCACATCATACATAAACACAGATATCTAGGAGGACATAAACTCCACATAACAAGAAACTCAAAACACAACAAGAAAGTAGGAACAATATCTACAACTCATCATGCATTAAGACTCTACCTTCTTATTTCATATAGGAGGAACTTACTTCTCCACATATTATCATGCTCATCACATTATTTCTAAGCACATTATGCCTATTTCTAATAAAACACAATTATGCAACATTTTCATGAAGTTCACTGTTAAGCATGCTTACAAGTTCACTCATGCAACATTTAGGTAATTTACTATAGAGGCATAACAATATGAAAGACAAAATCATTTGAACTCAATTTACCATATAGACATAACCTCATGAAATATGCACAATGCAAGGAGATCAATGAAATTCATTTCCACTTAGACTCGTAAACACATGTCACATGCTACTAAAAGTTCTAACTCTCAAGCTTAAATAAAATAGAAGAGAAGATACAATATCCATCAACCCAACTATTCACCATACTCCCCCACTTAGAGGGAACCCATCACAATTTAAAGAGAACACTAAAACTTACCGGCACCTTCATTCGAATTTGCTTCCTTGTTAGCTTGGAGGCAATAGAAGTGATTCTTCCTTGGTTCACCAACACCCAAACCACTAGAAGAAGCTTTCTTAGCCTCTCTTTCTCTAGCCACAATAGTAGTACAATCTCTCACCTTGTGATCAGCCTTCCCACATCCAAAGCACCCAGTAGTATCGGCTAGAAACTTCCCAACATTTTTCTTCCCACAATTTGAGCAAGTAGGTTTATCAAGTTGAGAACCACCACCCCTCTCATAGTTGGCCTTAGGAGCACTAGGAACATCTTAAGTTGGAGACCTCTTCTTAAACCTAGGTTGACCTTGCTCATCGGTTCTTCCCCTCTTCACATATCTACCTCTCCTACCAAGTTTAGACTCTTCAATATATTGAGCATACACAATGAGTCTAGATGAGTTATGTCACCATGGAGCAATGCCGTACGACACTCTTCCTTCACAAGGTCAGAAACACCAGTCAAGAACCTACTCATTTCATCTCTAGGGTTAGACACCAAAGATGGAGCATACTTATACAATAGGGTAAATTTCAAGAAATACTCCTCCACACTCATGTTACCTTGTCTAAGGTTATAAAATCCTCAACCTTAACTTCCCTCTTCTCACGGGGAAAGTACTTTCCTAAGAAGGCTTCCTTAAAATTTTCCCATTCTATAGGACCCGATTCAACCGGCCTACTATCCTTCCATTGTGTGTACCGCACTTGAGGAACTTCTTTCAATTAGTATGAAGACAACTCCACATTCTCCCTAGAATTCACCCCCATAGCATGTACTACCTTATACACCTCATCCAAGAAGGCTTGGGGATCCTCTCCCACCTTAGAGACAATGAGAAGGGTAGAAGGATTCATCCTCACAAAGTCTCTCAACCTAGAGGTCATGGTACTCTCAAGAGCATTCATTCTAGGCCCTACATCTAGATTTGCTTGAGACGCCATGGCTCGGGCTAGGGTAAGAAAAAATCCTCTAATTTCCTTATTAGTCATGTCCGAGGGAACCACCGGAACCTCATTCCCTTGATTAGCTATAGGGACTTGTTCAACTTGAGGAACTTAAAGTCCTCGGGGAACTTGTTCACCTCAGAAGGGAACTCCCTCATTCACCACTTCCTCATCAAATCTCCTTGCGGGCGTCCTTCTTGTATTCATATCATATAAACACAAGAAAAGATATTAGGAAAAGACACTTATCACCTCAACTCTATGGAACGACACAAGAGTAATGAAGAAAGTGAAACTTCTATCATCCTATAGCCTCTCGCTCATAGATGTATCGCGACTCACCACCGATGAACAAGACTTTACTAAACATGGATTTATTGAGACTTTGAATCCTAAAGACTACTTCATAACCTTATGCTCTAATACCAAGTTTGTTACGACCGAGAATTACCCCTTAGAAGTAACACGGCGTACTCGACCTCTCAGAGGTCTTATACAAGCCCTTAGACATCTTTCATTACATATATATGAAAAATAGTGTGGAATTAAAATTTTTCAATATAATAGTCAAACTCTTTACAGAATATAAGAAAGAACTAAGTCTCTTCATAAGCCATCTTAGACACATATAATATCATAGGGTCACAGCCCTTACATCAATTCGAAAAGAAACGATAGTATATTACAAAGTCTTTTGAAAAATAGAAAAGAAAACATAATCCATGTCCTCGAACATATGAGGACATACCAATCTTGAGAGAATGCTACTTCCCTAGCTTCAACTTCTAAGATAATCCTCACTTGCCACCTACAGTTGTAGAAATAGAGAAACATATGGAATTAGAACACTGAATGCACTAAGTATGGTGAATATGCAAGAAAACAATGCAAAAAGGGACATTAACTTTAAGATATGTTTTCATGCTGTTTTGATAGAAATCTCCATCATAAGAGTTAAGAGACATAAACAACAATCACATATAAGAGATATCCAACATTCACCAAATAAGCCTTTTCATCACTTTATACCCTCTACCTAAAGTTACTCTAAGACTCACTTGAGTAAGACATGAAGAGACCGCCCATACACCTTCTTCAAGCACACCTAAGTGATCCTCAAAGCTACCCTATATAAGAACCTTTCAATTAAACATCCTTTACTAAGAGAACCTTCTTCATTAAAGTCATTTAAGAGACAAGTAATCAGTTAGGGGACTTCACATAATGGTCTTGAGTACCTAGCGAGCTCATCCTATCACCTTCAAAGCCTACTCGTGCCATGTGTAGATAGCGTCTCATTCCACTACTTACACATTGTAGAACTTCTCCAATACTAGAATGCACATCCCATAGATGAGAATAGGCACTAACCGACATAGACCATACTAGCTAGGTATGGAATAAACTGTCATAAGTACCCCCACACCGTGAAAGGTGTTCTACTTTCCAAAGGTAGAACTAGTAATCATCCCATGTTGGCACATGGTGAAGGGATTTGAAGGGCTTCTTTGAACTCTAGTATCATACTCAAGTAGAGCTACTACCATAAGCATATCTTCTCGGTGCTTTGCCTTTGTTCTCATAGAGTAATTCGTTCCCAAGGTGTATTAGAGAAGGTACCATCACTAAGTCCTACCAACTCATAGTTCTTTTGATTCTAAGGATGAATCCACCAAGGCTGCCAACTAAGGTCTATTAGGATAACTCTTCTGACTTTCTTAAAGATTGTTGCATACCGTTCCGGCCAACCTATCTCTAAGTCTATCATTCCACTCAAAAAGGAGGCACCATGTAGGTCTATTCCTTCAAGGCTTCTTATTAACATTCTTTTCATTATTCAAGGTTTCACATTCTTAACCTTCTTTTCATTATTCAAGGTTTTACATTCACTTAGGCTTCTAGACTCATCAAGAAGGGGAACCATGCTTAGGTCTACCGGTTCATGACATACTCTAAAATGTCTCATTTAATCATTCAAGGAAGGGCACCAACTTTAGGTCTACCGATCCTAGATGTTCGTTCATACACTCATTCAATGCCATTCAAGTAACAAGTAGGGATGACTAGTCTACCAATATAAGATACAACATCCTTCTATAAAGGCTTTCCTTAGTCCTTCATCATCATATATCAACAGCTAGAGAAAAAGCACATTCAATCATATCATTATAGCACCCGTACAAGATCGTATAGACATTACATGTGTACTTTATACCTTCACATATTCCATATCATGATCATACTATAATTCACATAATAATGCCGACAAGGCCATTTTAATAACGATTATAACAATTAAACACCGCCACCATAAGTGAATCATACCAATCAGTAACAATTCAATATCAATTCTATGCTAAACAAAGAAATTAGGTCAACTCACCACCTTCCAATAGCCATAATCACCATTCCTTAACCATTCCAACAATTTCACATAACAAGAGATCTTTACAATAACAATGAACACAAGACTAGGCTAACAATTCATCCATATCAATGTCCATCAATATTCAATATAGATATCAACATTATAAGGCAAGCTATGAACAATTCTAACATTGATCAATACATAATTCAATAGCCCAATACAATCTACACATGAATTCAACATAATTAAGCCATGATCAGTTTACCCACTTTAGAACCAAATTAGAAATTCAAGGAATACATGGGTTCATGGAGTTTCTTATCTTAAAACATTCAATTAACATTGATCAATTCAGAAAACATCAATTTAAATCTTCTCTTGCAAGAACCTATGCTTCGAATTCAAAATAGGATTTCAAGTTTTTTGAAGATCTTTGGAAAGCCTTTGGAATTGGCTTATTGAATGGAAGAATCAAGTATGGAATCACCATACCTTAATTGAAGAAATCACATGAAATTGTTGGAGAAATCAGTTAAGAACTTCAATCCTAGCTTCAACTTTGCTTCAAGCTGCTATGGAGTCTAGAGAGAACTTATTTTGATCTTGGGGTTTTGATTTGGAAAGGTGAGGTCTAATTAGGTCTTAGGTATACAAACTAACTTAAAATGCCTAGAAAACCTAAAATAACCGTTTAGGACTTAATTAGGATGTGGGTGAATTTCCCAAATCACCCTTACCTTGGCCGAGACCTGCAGGAAAATTGCAGGCCAAACGACAGCCACCCAACTACTGAGCATCATTTGATCGACGAGGCGTCCTGCTAGGCGTCGTTTTGTTCAAAGACTAAAATTTGGGGGCTAGGCTCCCACAACTAAGTGTGGAGCCATGTCCCCTAAAGACAGGGCGTCATTCAATCAAAGGGGCGTCATTTAGAGGCATCATTTGGACAATTTATGCAGCTCTGGGCAAATGTTTAGGTCCTCCTCAATGACCCTTAGGTTGGTTCTTGGGGAGTCGTACCCAGACGTTTCAATCCTAAACATGTTCATTTAGATGTTAGAGTCCTCTCCTATCAATTTAAACACCAAACAACACATAAAACATGCCAAGTACACTAGCACACACAAAGACTAGTTCCCAAACGTCTTGGTCGTTCTTTGACATTTAGACGTTTGATGTTTAACACTTTATTAAACATTTATTAACTCTTAAACACATGATAGGATCTAGATTAACCTAGTTCATTTTGAGGGTTGTTACAATAACATCAACATCATTGTTACTTGAATAACATGTCATTACACAACGGTTAACATAATAGTCATAAGTTGAAGGATTACAATCTAATACGATAAAACGGTAATAACAAAGTCCAAAACTATATAAAACAATATCTAGAGTTATTCTAACACCATTACGACTGAAAAACAAATCAAAACCAACGTCTAAAAGGATAGACACGAGCACTATGTTTTGTCGAATCTTTGGAGTATATAGGACGTCATGCAACATCAAGGAACGACCACCACACCAATCCACTTTGCAAGTGCCTATACCTTTGTCTTCAAGCCCAGGATTATTTCCTACGTAGATCCACCTTGATTTAGATAAAACTCGATGGAACTCCACAAATGCCTTTTTATCTCGACTCACGTGGTCGGTGGATCCTGAGTCTATAATCTACATAGGATAAGATTTAGTTAGTAAAGAAGTTCTAGAAACATATGTAGCACTTAGAGATGCTTTATTTAGAAATGCTACCTTTTTGGGCTCAATGCATTCACAAGCGAAATGCCCCAAAATTTGGCAATTGTAGCACTTCATTTTGCTCTTGTCTCTCTTCTTAAAAAACCGTTTTCCTTTCTTGGAATTTGGTTTCTTCTTTTTCTAAGAGGGTCCTTCTCCAGTCTCTTTGTCTTTCCCATTTATTTTCCATCTTTTCTTGCGCTTGAAACCTGAAGATTTCGTACCACTTGACTTTGCCACAAAGGCATTAAAAGCAGCCTTAGCAGCACCAAGGCGCTCATCTTCAAGTTCAACATGGCGTGCAACATCTGAAAAAGTTTGATGCTATCATTATGGGTAAAATTAACCTTCAAATGTTCCCAATTATTGGGAAGAGACCGAGTTGTTACTCATCTAAAATAACATAGCCAGCATTCTTGAGTTGAGTTATCATATTTGACATCATCCTAAGGTGTTGTTTGATATTTTGATCATGACGCTTTTTGTAAGTGTCAAATTTGATAGTTAACTGTGGGAGACGGGTAACAGACGTACCCCCATACGTTCCTCGCATATGTGCCCGCATAGCATGAGCAGTAGGTAATTTCTCACATTCATGTATGAGGTCATCAACTACAGAACTAACTATTATTCCACGTGCACTGGAGTGAGCTTTTTTCAAGCTTTATAAGCTTCAAGATCCCTTCTGTGTTGTGCAGTAGTTTCCTCTTCTGGTTGATTCAAAACATTATTTATACCTTCCAAGGCATTTTTCTCTTCCAGTACATATCATATTTTGCGACTCCAGATGTCGTAATTATCACCGTTAAGTTTTTCACCTTTGTTTAAGTCAGCAATGATACTTTTTATTGCCATGTCTGTTATTGACATATAATTAGGCAAGAATTTTAACAATTATGCATGTGACATACACATTCTAGCAAATCAATTCTCGTGATGATTTCATATTTAAATGTAAAATCGAAAAGACACGTAAGCATCCATTCATCATCTACAAATTAAATATTTAATCAAAATTTGAAGCTAACTTCTTAATGTGTATTTTAATACATTAAAGACTTTAATAACAAGAATTTTTTAAGTCTAATAACATAATTTGAGAAAAAGAACAAACAACATAATTCATATCTTGAAATACAAATAAGCAATGAAATTTACAAGTAATTCAAAGACTAAAATCCTCCCACAAGTCTTCAAGATAACAAATGTAAACCCTAAAAGGCTGACTGGGTCAAATGTCATGATAAATGTCAGTCAATCTACTATGCCAAGGTTCACAGAGAGCGTCAGTTCAATAAGCTAAGGCTCTCAAATCTGAAATTTCCTTATATTCAACCACTTCAGCCCATTTTATTTCAAAAAAATGAATAAAATCACGTTCTGACATATCATGGGACATCTTCAATGACTCAAACTCTTTAAATTTTCTCTCTTTTTTCCTTCAATTTACATTTAGGTTCCTTGACATGTTTTGTGTCGCCCTTGGGACACCAACCTGTATGATTTCACGCCCTCGGAAACATATTTTACGGTGGCTTACTCTTCTACCTTGTCCCTTTGCTTGACTTTCAGAATTTCCACTTGGAGTAATTTGAGCATGTTCCCGTTCAGCAATATCTGAAATGGGAACAAAACAAAAATATTGTTAATACCATTTTAATGCAAAAACATATGTCACAAATTTTCGTAAAAGGTAATGAACTGCTTAAGGAACATAAGGATTTAAACGAATTTATCGAGACCAATTTTAATGCACATAATGAAAAATAATCTAGTCAAAATAATTGTTCAACCTTCTTTATTAAATAAAGAAGATATCTAATGACTTTATAATTTAATCATCAAAGTCAAAAGAAAAGTCATACATTTTTTTTAACCGCTCAAAATTAAATTATAGAACTGTCATAGTCATTTAAATAATTTTCCTCAAAATATTGGAGTAAGAGGTACTATTAATGATCCAAGTACAAGTAAGTTTTTTTTCATAAAAAAACTTATACAACTTACTTCAAATTAATTTCAATGGTAAGTAAAATTAATAGTGACTACTCTTTCATATAAATAAATATTTAATTTAAGGTACATGTTCCTTCAAAAATAAAGTATAATTGTAATTGATCTTGTTTTTATTTACTAAAGAACAAAATAGTACTAACACCCTTTTCTATTTATGTAAGGAACAACTTTTGAGGAAATAAAGGAAAAAGAGACCTTTTCAAACCCAATAAAGTTTTTTTGACAAAATTTAAAAATGTGACACCCCACTTTTTGGGCTCTTTTCTAATATAAGTAGGTCATATCTCAAATCAAGAAACAAAAAAAACTTTACAGAAAAATCTACGCATAATTGTTTTTCTTTTTTTGAAGAACACCGGTGAACATTCGGATATGTTGGAGAGAAAAAAATTATCTACCCCTTTATTTTTAATTTTCCATATCAGATTTTCAACATGGATTGTTTCTACTTCTTTGGATATTCATGAAAGAAACAGAGTGAACCCCAAATTCGCGGGGCTCAGACAGCATATCTGATTCAAAAGACACAATAATAGGTTCAAAATTTTAATCAATATCTGTTCTCCTATGTTTTATAACAAGTAAGTAACACTTATTTTGTATTAAGAGCCTTGTCGCACAGGATTCGACAAATATTATAACAACTATCTCATAACAACAAATTACAAACAACAATTTTCAACATAAAGCGAAATGATACCATTTTGTAGGATTTATACAGAATTGTGTACCTTATTATTCATAGCGGAAATCGATTACTCCAAAGTCCAGCTTTGAATCACTAGGAATCAAAGATTGATTCACAAACTAAATGTTTATCTTCAGACAAAAAAAGTTCTTCTTTTTCTTTCTTCTGGTTTGTGTTTTCTGTTGTTGTTGTATTTATTACATTGTTTTTTTCTCTTTCCTTCTGTAAAAGAATTAATAGGGGTTGGGAAGCTTTCAGTTTATTAATTGTTCCCTTCCTTATTTTTCAAATAAGAGATAAGTAATTTTTATCTATTATCAGACAATTAATCTCTTCGGTCGGTCGGATCGGATCAGTCCACATGGGCGACACACGACCCTAAATTTACACTAGCGCTTGGCTAAAACACGTTTCTTCTAATTTCCATAAAGTAGCATGAGACCACACGTCTGACTAAATGTGATCCTTAGCTTTAATTTTTAGGAGAAAAGACATAATTACTCTCTAAACTATTATCAAAATTATAGAGAAACACCTAAACTTACGATGATTTTATCACCTCTAAATCATTTTTCGTATTTTTGTTCACCTTTTATGCTGATGTGACACCTTCAACCACCCAAGTTGATTGTGTTTGTACGCACTCGTCCGCCATATGTGTAAATATTAATTTTTTCTTAAAAAATATTATTTTGAAAAAAACAAATATTCTTATTGTATTTGAATTAAGTTAATACAATTTTTTTACCTTCTATCAAAAAAATTTTTTAACTTACATTCATTGTTTTTACTCTTTTATTTTTCCATTGAGTTTATATTCTTTGTTTTTCGTTTTGATTTTATTTCAAATGTCTTATATTTAAAATAAGTTAATTTTGTATGGATATCACAATAACTGAAGAAATTCAAATAAAACATTAAAATTAAAGGTCACTTTTAAATTGTTTTTTTAAAATACATATAATTTATTAAAAGGGAAAAGATAATAAATTAATTAAAAAATTAAATTGAAAGAAATTAGAATAAATATTTTACAAAGAAAGAAATACAAATATATATATATATATATATATATATATATATATATATATAAGATTCTTTTTCATTTTGAAGTCCGGAGTTTGAAGTCCATAATCTTGTATATAAAGAAGACATTACTAGAAGAAGAAGTGAGAGCGAAAAAATCAACAACCAGCAAATCCCAAAGCTTTCCAAAAAGATCCTTCCTCTTCATACTTATTTAAAAAAAAAAAAAAATTCAGTTTTTTGTTTTAAGTTTGTTTTACAACTTTTGTAAAGTTCTTTTGGAAGTCGTTCGGGTTTCCCGAAAGGGAAACTTCACTCTGTTTTAATAATGTAAGTTTTCATATTTATGTTTCTAGTAAAACTTCCCATATATGTAAATTATGTGTGTTTTAATTATTAATTACATATGTTAAATATTTGTATATGAATTTATGAATGTTATCATGAATCTATGTTACTTAGTATATGGTTAGTCTCTTAGCCTCTTAAAGGTATCGATGGATTAACCTGTAAATTCCTAGGACATTGATAGGTCAGTTTGAATGTTCTTAAATGAACTATGAATGACCAAATCCAGGGTGTGATTAAAGAAGATTACTTTTAAGAATAAAAGCTAAGAGAAAGAGATGAACAGTAATAATAGATTCATGAATGGACAGAGTCCATAGTAAAAAAAATAAAAAATAAAATTAATAATATATATATATATATATATATATATATATACTTATATAAGGGAAGAAAAATTAGAAACTAAAATGATATTTACATATTAGAACAAAAGAGTGAAGGAGTACTGAGTAGGATTTTACAATTTACAAATTCTCCGAAAACCAATATTTATTGAAATATACCCCCTCCTCTCATTTTGGTATCAGAGCTAGTGATCTTGAATAGACGAACAATATTATATGAAAAAAGATTATTATTATAAAAAGACTTTTGCTTGTCATAAAACCTTATTTTATAATAGACAACATTTAAAGACAGTAAGATTATATAAAAAATCATTAGAAAGACATCTTCTTACTTTAGATTTAAGACTATCTTTAACCCATACATATAGAGATCCTTTAGATAATCTTAGAGAAATTATTAGACATAATCAAAATCAAATACGTAACGAATTAGATATAATAAATTTTGAAGAAATAGAAGTAATTAATATAATTAAAATTATTAAAAATAGTCCTTATTATTATAATTCTGTAGGATAATATATGAGAAGACCCTATAAAAATACTAAAGAATATAAAAAGGTACAAAGAGAATTATTAAATTTATATTTAGAATCAGATATATTGTTAAAAGATCTAAAAACTACAAGCTCAAAAAGTTCTAAAAAAGAAATAAGCAATAAATTAGATCATATATTTTTCTTAGCTAAAATATTAGAAAAGAAGTTAGTAAGACATCTTATATCTAGAAAAATTGTAATTAAAAAATATATATGAGAAATCTTCCTTTTGCTAAAAGTATAAGATTTGATTATAACATATTATATAGAGATATAAAGGAAAAACAACGATTACAAAGAGCAGAAAAGGCAATAGAAGCATATATCTATATATACGAAAATGAATTTTTTAAACCAAAAGCTTTTTATTTTGAATATGATATAAACAATGAAGAATATATAAATGCTTTAAAATGGGAATTACAAGGACTTAGGATTGATATTGATAGGTATACTCAAAGAATAAATTTTTTTAGTGAATATTATTGTAACGACCTGCTTAGTCGTTTTGAGCAGCAGATTTTATTTCTGGAAAAACTGTCTGAGATGACGTATCCAACGACGGACCGTCATGGGCACGACGGACCGTCGAGGGTGTCTCGTTCCAAACACTTGGAATTCTTATATTTGAGTGATGAAATCGACTCTCTGAACTCTGTGACGGACCTGCAGGACGGACCGTCACAGACACGACGGACCGTTGTGAGTTTCCGTTTCAAAACACTTCAACTCTTGAGAATTGGGTACTGAGAGCAATTCTCTGTCCGTCGTGACGGAAGTGCAGGACGGACCGTCACAGACACGACGGTCCGTTGTGAGTTTCCGTTTCAAAACACTTCAACTCTTGAGAATTGGGTACTGAGAGCAATTCTCTGTCCGTCGTGACGGAAGTGCAGGACGGACCGTCGTAGGCACGACGGACCGTCTCAGACTCATCAAGGAATTTGAGTCTCTGAAGGTTGTGACAAACCTGCAGGACGGACCGTCGCAGGCACGACGGGCCGTCACAGGTTGCGTAATCCCAGTCTGGGTCGGATTTCTGGGTAAGTTTTAAAGGGGCGTTTTGGACTATTCCTGCTATAATTATAAATTTAGTGGGTTAATATTAATAACTCAAATTCTTGGGGGTGTAAAGGAGATGACCTTGAGTTACTTATTGGGTTATTTCCTCATCTTTTATACCTAATTATTTGCTAATTAGGGAAAAGAGAGAGAGTTTTTGAAGAAGAAAAATGGAGAGAACAAGGAGAAGAGAGAGGAACGATCGATAGAGAGAGACAACCAAAGAGGAAACAAAAAGCTTTGAGAGATTGCTTGCTTGATCAAGAATCCTTGGTGAAGGTAGGTTATGGTTTTGATACTATTCGTAGTAAACTCTTAATAGGGAATGATATGTATTGGTGGTATTGTAAACCCTTCTATATGCTTAATTGTATGCTTGCATGAATCTGATTATGTGATTGTGATAAAATAAGCATAATGAAGCTTTTGAATCCAAAATCTTGAAGAACCCTAATTCACCTTGTTATTGATGATGCCTTGGTATAAAAGAAGGCTTGATGAACTAAAGTAATGAGATTGATGATGCCTTGGTATAAAAGAAGGCTTGATGAATTGATAGAATGATGTTAGTGGATCGGAGTGTCACGTTCTGACACATAGTATTAGGGGATCGGGTGTCACGAACCGACACGTAGAATTAGGGGATCGGAGTGTCACGTTCCGACACATAGTATTAGGGATCGGGTGTCACGAACCGACACGTAGAATTAGGGGATCGGAGTGTCACGTTCCGACACATAGTATTAGGGGATCGGGTGTCACGAACCGACACGTAGAATTAGGGGATCGGAGTGTCACGTTCCGACACATAGTATTAGGGGATCGGGTGTCACGAACCGACACGTAGAAGTAGGGGATCGGAGTGTCACGTTCCGACACATAGTATTAGGGGATCGGGTGTCACGAACCGACACGTAGAAGTAGGGGATCGGAGTGTCACGTTCCGACACATAGTATTAGGGGATCGGGTGTCACGAACCGACACGTAGAAGTAGGGGATCGGAGTGTCA